>CM066037.1:347726544-347948402 GCA_033557465.1 Ichthyophis bannanicus
GTAGGCATTGGGTTTAGATTGTATCTGTGTTAGGTCATGTCAGACGTGTGTTATTTACAATCCATGCTCCTAATGCGTGTCATGTGCGTGTGAGGGCCACACACTCAATCATTCATGGGTCTGTCAGCTGTTGTTTGCTGGACAGGGGGGGGGTTGACAACATATGATGCATGTTGCTTGCCTTTGCTATTGGGTGTACATTTTTGCATAGCTGTGCAAATGCTTTTGTCCTCTGCCATTACAGGGGTGGGGCCGGGCTGGGGTTAGCATTACCTTTGCGCACTGCACATGTGCAGTGCTGAGGCGTCATTGTCCGTGATTCTCCTGATGTGACTCATCATTTGGGAGATTTGACTGCAAAGACGTGGGCCTATGTTTTGGCCAGACGTAGGGGTATTGGTGGGACATACACAGGAACATTGTCATACTCAGTAGCTGTGATGTTTTACAAATCATGTGGCCTACAATGTCATATTCTGTGGAGCACAAACTTAACAAGGATGGAACGGTGAGGGTACAGTAGACATGGTGTCTACTGAGATGGTTTGTTGACAGCGGTCAACAGCATTTGACGTTATACTGCTATATGTAGATATGGAGACCTTTGACGACATGGGGTGTCATGGTGATATTGTGTTTCATCCTGGCTGACATCACAGTCAAAACATGTTGTGTGTGTGTGCGCCTACATTGGCCCAGCAAACATTATTGTGTTCTTTACTTTGCAAACATATATTGTTTGTATGTGTCATGTGTGTTTCTATCGCGTACTCTACCATTGGTGGTGATGGTGTCGGTGATGAGAACATGAGCCACATAACATGGGACGTGTGTGCTCAAACATAGGACTCTTTTGGGGGGACAAGGTGGGATTGTGTTGTTTCTCTGACATGTCTCTACAGACCTGACAGGGCATTTGTTGTGTTTCTATCAGAATAGTTGTTAGGTCTGGTGGATAATTGTGATGTAAAATATGTCTGTCCTGATGTGTTGTGGGTTATGTCTCTCGTCTATACATCTGTGAATTTATGGTGTCATGCGCTCAGTCATTCACATGCAACATTCTTCTCTGCAGGTGATGCAGGGTATGGGTGTCGGCCCTGGCTCCTGACACCTGTGCGTCAACCACGGACACGTGCAGAGCGGAGGTACAATGAGGCCCACGCATCCAGCCGCTCAGTCATAGAACGCACCTTTGGCGTTTTGAAAAGTCGCTTCAGGTGTCTGGATAGATCAGGTGGGGCCTTACAATATTCGCCAATGACTGTTGCAGAGATTATCGTAGCTTGTTGCATACTGCACAACATTGCTCTCAGGCATGGTATCCCTGCAGAGATTAATGAGGATGTGGAGGAGGATCCACCGTGCCCCCCTGTACGTGCCTGTGGTGACACACAGGCAGGCACATCGGTCAGGCGTCGATTGATTGCAGACAGATTCACTGGTATGTATTGCACATCTACCCACATATATGTGCTGTTGTATGCGTGTGAGGTTTACAAAGGGTGATGTTTGGACCATTTACCATTCAGATGCAACACTGCATTGTCCTTTTCTTAAACATCCATCATAACATGTCGTCAGAGGTGTGTGATGGACAATGTGGACAGAGCACAGTAGCAGCTGTTGGTGTTGTGGGTCAGAGGGTGTTGCTACACCTTTCAGAGCTTTTGGGGGTCACAGTACCATTTAGTGGTTTTTTGTGCTAGCAACTGCTGGCCAGACACAGTTATTTGGTGTTATTGTGTGTGAGGAGCCCTGGGTCAGGCAGATGGTTAGGGGTTTGGTGTGATAGAGGTGTCCATGTTTGTGGTGAGCTTTCATGCGGGACCTTTGTTTGTGTACTGCAAATCTGTGGGTGTTTGTGTGTGTGGGTGTTCTGCTCCTGTCAGCTTGATATGTTTGTATGTTGGATATTTTCAATGCATTATGTCAGACATATCACAGTACACATGCACCTGATAACGTTCCTATGGGTGTTTCTGACAAGGTGTCACGTGTATTGCTGCAGCAGCAGCGCAGTGTGTGGTAAGGTATGCCTCATCAGGTGTCACAGGCATGGATATGGTGAATTATGTGGACATGTGCAGTGGGCAGCCAGGGGGCCATATGATTGCTACAGTCCATTTGTGGTGGAGTCATGCATAGCAGTATATTACATGTACACACATACAGATGTGCAGTGGGTTAGATGCTGAATGGGTGTATTTCATTAGGCAAATGTGACGCTAGATGTGTTGGCCCTTCCGATTTTATGGGGTCTTCCATTTTAGTGGTGGCATATGTATTTGATAGTATCTCTACATCTGCCTCATGCGTGTGGGACGTGCTGTGTGTATGGCAGGATAGCACGGTACAGACGCACAGATACCTTGAGGACACTATCAAGGGATGTTATATGCACATACACACACAGACCTATGTGGGGGTTATTTGGGGCATTGAGACATCAAACCTATCCTTGGTTGAACTTTCTCACAGTTACACAATGGGTTAACATGCAACAATCACGGTAAGGTGACATGCAGACATGGTGGTTATTGTGGAGAGCCATGGTGCTGCCCTTGCCATGTATTTCATCACATGATAAACACACAACTGTCATTATTCTTTGCTGGGGGAGATGTACAATGCATAATATGCATCTACACAGTGTATACAGGTGGTATTGAGGCATATTTCCAGGTGACACAGGTACTTACACTGTGCTTCAAAACAAAATTGGAGGGTACTGCACACAGAGAGGGGGTGTTGGTCTGAACATGGGAGGCACAGACATATAGTGTGAACCTTGGGATGCGTCACCAACATGGTGTGTCCATCCACCTGTTTTGGCACGTGTGTGGCACAGCAGGAGGGTGGGGAGGCATATGATGGATGTGGGGGGCCTTGGTATTTGCATCACACATGTACATGATGCCTCTCACATGTACAAGATCTGTGCAGTGTGAGGGTGCACAGTCCGTTGTTGGTTCATGTTTTGGTGTATTACAGCTGGGGACAGTACGTTGCAGTGTGGCGTTCAGCGCTGGAACCTGACAAGGTTGTTTCTTCTTTCCACTACACAGGACATACGTGATGACAGTGCTGTCGGTGTGTGTCATTAGCACATGGCAGAACATCAGCAGAAATGCTGGGGTCCAGGGTATGTAGAACTACCGATACATTGTATGTGTGTGATGTCAGGTGCACAACATCTAGCCTGTTATGTATCATATTTGGCAGCTGGTGTTGTTCACGTATATTCTGTGTGCCGGTCTTACCCATATTTGCCTGTTGTCACACATCTCCACGTGCGGTTGTGACCAGTATTTTTCCTGTAATGGGTTTTCTGGTATATGTTCCACAGATCCACATGTAGGCCTTGATGGGCTAGCTTTGCGGAAGCAACACCTGCTGCCTCCACCATTTTAGTTAAATAGGCCATCATCAGGGTGTCCTTGCATGTCACTCGACCGTTATGTGCACAAATTAGCACTTGGGCACCGACAGGCCACGTATTTCAGCTGTCACATTGTACTACGCATATTGTTCTGGTGGCTGTTTATTGGTTTGCTTATGTGGTGCTGCATTGTACATGCATGATACATTGTCATATGCTTTGATGGGTGCGGGCACCTGGGGGGCATTGTGGGGTTTGTTACCTCTACAGTAGTGCTGTTCACCTATTCATCATCACCCACATTTCTGGTGAGCAGAGTTGTGTCCTGTGTTATGTGGGACTGGTGTTGAGCAACATTTTTTTTCTCTCTGACATAGGCATGATGTGAAGATCCCTGATGTGTGACTTTACATGTTGGTTCTACTGGTTGACCTGATATCGTCTCCGTTCGCTGTGACCTGGTGTACATATGCAGCAGTTGATGGGATTGCTGAGGGACACATCATGGACACATAGGTTAGATTCCACCTTTGTTTAATTGTTATTACATCTGGCTGTACCTTTTGTGGGGTATCATTTGATCTCATGGACATGTAATGTTGCATCTCTGTACACAAAAAGGGATGCATATAGTGTGTAGCTGTGAGATGCCTGTGTGACATGGTATTTAACATACCCATCTCCATGTGACACCCGTGTCTGCAGCAACATGTACTGTTCCTTTCACATCTGTGTTTTATTTGATGTGCATATCCTGTCATGTTTGCATTTCCATCACTTCAATCTTTCATTAGTGCAGTGTGCATTGTGGCAATTTGTGGTGTTGTTGCAGGGTTACTAACATTGGCCACACCTATCCTTTCTTTGCACAGGGCAGTGGACATTATGGACACATTTCCTCCAGTGCATCTCGTCTCCTCATCCAACAGCTGTTGTGGGACAGTGCACCATGTTATTGTTTAATGGGAAATATCCTATTTGATGTTTGACCTCTGTGAGTGGAACACAGGCCTGTGCTGGACGTTATTGCTCTTGGACTGCATGTTTGACCATGACAGACATGTACAGCACACAGTTTGTGCCATGCTGTAGCTGACAGTCCTGCTGATTGCAGGGACACAGATGAACCTCCTCGGACTGTGCCATATTGGCATGTGACACTTTACTATGCACGCCCATGTTTGCCTGGGAATTTTGTAAGTGATATTTTGGATGTCAGGAAGCCTTTGCTTTTGGTACAGTTTGCGCATCAGGGACTGACATCATCTGTGTCGTTTGGACATTCCTCACAAGTTGTTTACTGCAGAGCTTTGGCCCATGTGTGTGACATGGCACTCAGGATACCCTGATCTGTTTATTTCAACTGTAGCATACAGCCGTGATTGTTGCAGGGGGGAACAGTTTCAGCATTGCAATTGTCTATGTCCACCTGCCACACACCTGGACATGCTACATGTTTGCCAATAACACACGGTCATGCCCACCAACATCCTTGATTGATGTGTGTAGGCGGCAATGTGGTTTACATTCATGTGTGGCATCACAGTACCATGTTAGTGTCCGGCTGGTGGCTGTGCATCAGAGTGACTCTGTTTGTGAGCCACAACATGTGGAGCTATGACCTCGGTGTGTTTCAGTGTGAGATTATGTGCCATTCTTTGCATATTCACATGCTAATTATTGTGTTTGTTTGATGTTCAGACATGACACTCTGCATGTATGGCCACGCCTTGCATTGCACGTCTGCACAGTCCTGTGTTACCCCCTGCATTTACCACACTCTCATTAGGACATTGTATTTGGGGTGTGTTATTGTGGGTGACCATTTTCGTGCTACACATCTGCATTCCATGTAACCTGCTATATGTGGCCAGCGACTGTGTAACCAACAGACAATGCAAGGGGGCCTCCTGTATGGTGTTATGTGTACCCATTTCTGCCTGTTTTGTGGTTTGTATTCACTCTGTGTTCATGTGTCCCTGCTACCTGTTAGCATATAGTCAGTCAGTTTGAGATAATATTTGGGGTGTACATTGACACATTGCTGATGTGGTGATCTGCCATTATGTGGGAGTTATGACATTCGCTTGCAGATGTGTTTGTCACATTACAACATATTGGCAGCATATGTATTTTTAATTTGGTGACCTCCTCTGTTGCATGAGGGCTATGTTTGGGGGGACATGTTATGTGTTTTGGTTTCTCATTCTGCCACACCTGTTGTCTACATGCACGCATATGTGTGTGACACATTGTGGGCATGCAGCATCTGCTGTGTTGTGTGGCCCTGCTACACAGTGCATATCATGCCCCTGATGAACATTTATTCTCGTGCCATTATGTTTTGCTCTTGAGTTGACCTTTGCATGGCATGTGCATTTTGACATTGCTGACTGTGTTCCCATCATTTGCCAGGGTGGGACACACCTTGCAATTCTGTTTACACTGTGTATGGTATGTATGAGACGTGTTAGAAAAAATAAATATGTTCATTGTTCAGACATGTGTCTCTTTCTGTACTTTATCTCTGTGACATACATGCATTACAATGTTTAACATTCCATCACACATGACTCCTTGGGACCATGGGAATCCTGGCTTTTCTTGCACATGTACCTCCACTGATTTGCCCCAGGGCGCATGGTGTGGTGTTGTGATATGGTGCGTGTTTGCCTTGTGTGCAAGACATTTATGTGAACACTAGACTGCTCCTCCACTCATGGACCACATTTACACGTTTGTCTACGGATTTGATGGTAATTTCCATGGACCCCTGTGCTCACATTGGTGTTTGATGACAGCTGTGTATGTGTCTGCAATTTGGCACATCACTGAGTGCGGCACATCCCCATACAGGCCCTCCCTTTGGAATGTAATGTTTGGCTTGCCCTCAGTGTGTTGTTTGTGTGTATGGTTGGGGGCATGTTTGTTCACACAGTGCTTAGCAGTTTGCCTCACAACATCGTATTTTTTTATGGAATATCTGGAAACGGAAACATTATTTTACAGCTGCTTCATCACCTCTACACACACCCTTGTCTGTCGTCAGTGTACAGCAAGGTGTTCACTCTGTGTTGACAAGGCAGCACATATTAGCTGTTGCATGGGTCTCTTTCTTAATGTTGTTTGCACAGCACTACACCTGGGGGTGTGGTAATATTGAGGTTGAGCAGGTGTGTGCTGCACCTTTTCTCATGTTGAATTGGCTCCTATCCTGTCCGCAATTGCTGGCCAGCTCAACCACACAGCAAGCACTGCCCTTGTTGGTTATTTACTTTCCTCTGGTTTTTTTTTGTTTTTATTCATTTATGTAGGTGTATGTTGATGCAACATTTCTGCGGGTCATATCTGCATTACATTACAAGGGGTGGGGTTTACAGGTAGGGCAGGGCCATCCCCAGGGAGGCTACATTAAGGGTGACCACAGGGCACATAGGACATGCTATGGACATTGACAGATTGTGAACAGTGTCTGATTCGTCTAGGGTTGATTATGTTGGGGTTTGGGGGATTCCTGGTAATGCTTTTTTTCAAGCTATATTCTAGAAGATATTTGGCCTGTCTTATTTCCGGGGCTGCTTGGTAGGGTTTTGCGTAAAGAGGAGGCATACAGTTAGGACGCTAGATGTCACGTCCATTACAGGCATTAGTTAAATTTCAGAGGTACATTGAAGCCTTTGGAAGCGTCTGGTCTGGTAGTTCTTCCATGTGCGTTTCATTACTGTTGGGTTGTGATTTGGTGTTTCTGTGTTTGATTGGTGGGTGGGTGGGTTGGCTTTGCATTTAGTCAGTGTTTCAAGTAGGGGTATGTGTGGGTCCTTTACAATTGGGGTGATGTGTTCTGTTCCTTTTGCATGCTGTATCCACTGCATGACATATCCTTGTGTGTGTGTGCATGTGTCGCTGGTACCATATACAATATGTGATGTGATCTGAACACAGCAGATCACCAGGTGCATTTATTCCCGCTTTCTCCTGTGGGTTTGCCTGTCCTTACAACCAGCACGCGTGCTGTGTGGGTGGCTTGACTGCTTGTGAATGCAGCCTTTGCTATGACGTGGAAGTTGTTGTTCTACCTTTGGTTGCTTTTTGTTTTTTGGGAGTGGTCCTCGGTGTGATTAATCTCTGTTCTGTTGGCTGTGTCTGCTTGTCGTGCAGATGTCGCTTCCATTTTTTTGGCGGCCAGATGTTGGCAGGTTTGTGATGTAAGCACATTGTACCCTCATCTGAGTTTTGACCCATGGTTCTGTCCATCTTCTGACTCCCAGCTCTTGTGTCATCCTGCCCTGATGTGCATGCTGCTACAAGCCATCCTGCACTCCTACACCTTCCTGCATTTCATCTCTCCATGGTTGGCTCATGTGTGTGTGCTCTGCCTATGACCGCTGGTCCACTATCATCATGAGATTTCACCTGTTGTGCTATTTCAGGCGCATCTGCTGGACACATCTTCACGTTGTCTGTCGCACACGATCATGATTTGATGTTACATTTGCATCACTCTGTACATAGCTCCAGCTAGACCCAATTTGTGTGTGTATTTATGTAGATGCCACATGTCCTGGATGTCATTATTGTACTGCAACACATGTGATGTCTGTGGTTCTTGTCGTTCTGCTTGACGTTTCCTTTCAGCTCTGTGCAGTGTTTGGGTTATATGTGAACTCGCCATCACTGAAATGGTGGTTTATGATGTGCATTCAGTGACACCCTAAAGGGTGACATACTCCTGTGCACTGGGGTGGGCTTGTGTTTAGCTGGCAACACAGATCGCTGTCCAATTGCATGCTGTACGCAGATGTAGGTAACCCAGGCTTAGTCACTGCTCAATTTGACACATGACCCCTTCACGTTCAGTCAGTGCCATGACCACTCTGCTACACTGCTGTTCCATCTTGCATGTCTGCTCACCTACTTTGGATTTCCATACATTACAATACACAATGGTACTAGCACTGACTGTGTTTGGTCAATGCCCTGCCTCCTACGGCACACAAAACGCACCCTATACACATCATTGTGTGTTTCGTTTGTGGAGAGTGTATGCTACAATTTGACCTCTGAGGTACCTTGATGGGCACCTTATGCATTACCTGCTATTACAGTACTTCCATAGTTCATTTGCTATCAGTAGTACATACAATTGAGGGTTACATGGCTCCTAGTTCATGACAGGTGATGGCTCAACCAGCCTTATTCATTGAACACAGCAGGGGATTGGACCCATGATGCCAGCACCATTGGGCAGTGTGCTAACCCTTCTGCTGTGGCTCTGTTCATTTGGCTCTGATATAAGCACAGCGCCTTTTGCCTCTTACACATTATGTGGGCAATAACTTCATGCCCCTCATGTGGCAATATTACCTAGGACAGGTGATGCATCACCCAGCCTTTTTCTATTTCTGCACAGCCGTGTATACAACCCATGATCAATGCACCATTGGTCAGTGTCATCATCATTGTGCTGTGGGTCTGTTCCTGTGCATACCCATCAATGCGCCACTTCTGCAGGCTACTATGACAGTGCCTCCAAAAGGATATTTTTCACCGCCTCATGCCCATCAACGCAACGCCTTATGCTAAACATTGGTTCTCTCACCCCTAAACATATGCCTCGTTGTGGACTAACACTGTGGGTGATTGGGGACATGCTCCCTACACTATTGGTTAATGTCTTCGCCATTGTGCTATGGCTCAGTTCCTGTGTATGGACATGTGCGCACAGCCTTATGCCGTTCACAATTAACAGCGCGACGCCTACTGCTGCCAGACCCGCACAAGAGTAACAGCGCGACGCCTGATGCCGCCCACATTTCCACCGCATCAACTCACGACCCCCACATCTGCCAGCGAGACGCATAATGCGGATCAATATTAGTTACTGCCGCAAAAACTTACCCGCGCGACGCCCAAAATTAGTGTGCCTCCATCAACTTTCTTGTCCAGCAGTACTAGTTATGCCTCGACCAGCCTTTCTGTATTGCACAAAATGGGGTATTGAACCCGTGGGCCCTGCACCATTGGTTGGTGTCTTCCCCATTGTGCTACGTCTCGAGTCCTGTGTTTAGATATTTTCCCAACGCTTCATGCCGTCAACAACTCACACAGCACCACCTACTGCCTCACAATACGCAAAAGATGTCCCGCGCACAGCCTAACGACGCACGAAACGCAAGCGACGTACAGCGCGCCGCCTAATGCACCACAGATTTTACAGCGAAATTCATAACGCAACATATTAATTACTGGCGCAACAACGTAACACCGACAGCCGCCCTAATGTGGTATGCCTCCTACATATATTTTTTAAAACATTACTAGGCATGGTTCAGCCAGAATTGTTGGCTTGCACACACTGGGTGATTGCACCCATAGCCCCTGCACCATTGGTTAATTTCTTCGCCATTGTGCTACGGCTCAGTTCCTGTGTATGGACATTTGCGCACAGCCTTATGCCATTCACAACTAACAGCGCGACGCCTACTGCTGCCAGACCCGCACAAGCGTAACAGCGCGACGCCCAATGCCGCCCACATTTCCAGCGCATCAACTCACGACCCCCACATCTGCCAGCGAGACGCATAATGTGGATCAATATTAGTTACTGCCGCAAAAACTTACCCGCGCGACGCCTGGTGACGGCCAAAATTAGTGTGCCTCCATCAACTTTCTTGTCCAGCAGTACTAGTTATGCCTCGGCCAGCCTTTCTGTATTGCACACAATGGGGTATTGAACCCGTGGGCCCTGCACCATTGGTTGGTGTCTTCCCCATTGTGCTACGTCTCGGGTCCTGTGTTTGGATATTTTCCCACCACTTCATGCCGTCAACAACTCACACAGCACCACCTACTGCCTCACAATACGCAAAAGATGTCCCGCGCACAGCCTAACGACGCACGTAACGCAAGCGACGTACAGCGCGCCGCCTAATGCACCACAGATTTTACAGCGAAATTCATCACGCAACATATTAATTACTGCCGCAAAAACGTAACAGCGCAACACCGACAGCCGCCCTAATGTGGTATACCTCCTAAAATGATATTTTACCATTAATATTCATGCCTCACCCTGCCTTCTTTGGTTGCGCACACTGGGGGATTGAACCTATGGCCCCTGCACCATTGATTTTTGTCTTCAACATTGTGCTACGGCTGTATTCTTCTATGTGCCTGGCAGCGCCCCGCTTAGCCTTCCCACGCGCTAATGTGGGACCCGCACATTAGCGCGATGCGCACAGGTACGGTCCGTTTTTTCCTTTTTTCTGGCTGGCCCGCCCACTCCTTATATGGCACCCGCACACTAACGGGAACCCGCACAGCAACGGTGTTTAGTAAACATGCCCCCTAGTCCTTAGTGGAACACCAGATCTAGTACAAGAGATAAGGGTGTTGGGGCCACTTGGCTATAGTGATCATAGCATGATCGCCTTTGATTTAATTAGTGGATTAGAGATAGTAAGGAAATCCACAGTACTACCTTTTAACTTTCGAAAGGGAGACTATGATAAAATGAGGAAAATAGTTAAGAAAAAACTAAAAGGAGCAGTTGCAAAGGTTAAAGACTTACATCAAGCTTGGGTGTTGTTGAAAAATACTGTCTTGGGGGGGGCGGAGCTAGCCACTGAACAGAATGGACGCCTGAATTTTTGCTCCCGTTCCTGCCCAAGAATCCTGAACATATCCCGGTATTCCATTGAAGTTTGTACCCCCTACCTACATCAATAACACCGCAATACAGCTGGATGGCATCCCTGAAGCCTGCCCGGCTGGAATTTCCACAGGGATCCGGCTCAGCAGCGAAACGATCCAAACCCGAAGTGGGTTCCCCGCAGAAAATGGCCGCGGGCGAGAAGGAGGGAGTGACTGCCGGTGGCCTACGTGAAGTGCTACAGGAATTGAAATGCGTTAAAGAAATGATTGCAGCCAATTCTAGTTCACTGAACATGATTCAAGAAGACTTGCTGGAGGTAAAAGAGAAACTCCTCACCATCACCACTCGACTTAATGCAGTTGAATTACAAACCCAGAAGCATGGCGTTGCATTAGAACAGCTGGGCCCTTTGGCCAAACGAGTCCGGCACATAGAAAATCTGATTGAAGATCAAAATAACCATTCCCGTAGAAATAATATCCGCCTTGTTGGAGTCCCTGAAGGCGCTGAAGGTACCGATCCGATTGGATTTCTGGAAAAAACCATACCGGAGATGCTGCAGCTTGTCTTTGCAAGGCCTTTTGAACTAGAACGGGCCCATCGAATCCCAGCACACAAAGCTGAAAACACACGATACCCGCGCCCACTCATAATGAAGGTACTGAGATACCCACAGGTCCTACAGATCTTTCAAGCTGCACGGAAGGCCGGATCACTGCAAATCCAGGGACACAAAGTAACACTTTATCCGGATTTGAGCAAGCAAACGGTAGATCGGAGAAAAGCGTTGCTGGCCTGTAGACCCATGCTACAAAGTGCACAGGCAAGATACGGGCTATACTACCCAGGAACCATGCGGGTCACGCTGCATAATGAAACGAGGAATTTTGTTGATGCTGAAAAACTGAAAACTTTCCTACAAGAAAAATGCGGTATGGAAACCTGAGGTCAATATTCTGATCTCTCACGCAGTGTAGAGAACTCAGCATATACTCAGGGGGTGCGGCCGTGCGTTCTCACAAATTTTAGAACGCCTTAAGCCTTGTTAAACACCTCATTGATTGTATTTCTGTTGTTCTAAATAGTTTTAATTAAACAGATATTTCTGCTTGAAATGTAGGGGTGGCAACGGGAGGTCGGGGTTGGTTACTGTTTCAGTGGATTGTGTTCACCTTAGCGATACAATGTTTGCCAGTTATGCAGTTGTTTGTGTCAGTCCAGTCCAGTACAAAACCCTCCACATACACGCAAATGCAAGTACGCGGCAGGCCTATCCATAGGATAGCTTTCACCTATAAGACAGCTTATCCCAACGTTGATGTCTAGTGATCTTTTAATGCTCTCGTTAAATGTAAAAGGTATTACTGGCCCTGTCAAGCGAAAGAAGATTTTAGCGTACTGCCAGCAAAAAAAAGCAGATATTGCCCACTTACAAGAGACACATTTAACAGATACTGAATCGCAGAAAGTAACCTCTAAATACTTCCTGGTGGCGGCCTCGGCCTCTGCCACTCAACGCAAAGGGGGGGTAATAATATTAGTGCGCAAATTCCTGCAATCCGCCATTACCGACACACGGATTGATCCGCTAGGTCGATGGGCCAGAGTGACGATGAAAATAAATCAACAGCTTTACACATTCTTCAATATTTACGCGCCCAACCTCGATGACCCTAACTTTTTCAAACTGATAGCTAAAGAAGTTACAGCCGCGGCTCACACCAATATCATATTAGGGGGCGATTTCAATGTCATCTTGGATCCACTGTTAGATCGCACGCCCTATCGGGCTGTAGACAAAGTCAAATCGCAGGCGATTCTTAAAGGCATCATAACAGAGCTACACTTGGTAGACCCCTGGCGCCTACTTCATCCCCAAGAAAGAGACTACACATTTTATTCCATCCCACATAATACCCAAACAAGGATCGATTTCTTCCTACTGTCCACAGAGCTGATGCCCCAAGTGTTGTCCGCAGAGATATATGCTACAACGGTATCGGACCACGCCGCTGTCTCCCTACTGTTGAATACCAACGTTACACAGCATGTTCCACCAAGATGGACATTTGATAAATCCCTACTAGCAGATGACTCCTTTGTACAGCTACTGTCAGGGGAAATTGAGACCTATTTTAAATATAATACACCCACTGATACCTCCATCTGGAGCTGGTGGGAAGGTTTTAAAGCGACCATACGAGCTCATATTACCACCTACACCATTAGACGGCGTAAAGCCAGGAAAAAAGAAAAAGATGAATTGGAACTCCAAATAAAAGCTGGGGAAAGGTTACTAGCCAAAAGAGCTGACTCAATGATATTGATTAGACTCCAAAAATTGCGATACCAATATAATGCTCTCCTCAACAAAGAAACACTGAGTAGCATCCAGCTACAACGTAGTATATACTACTATGACAGCAACCGCTCAGGATCCCTCTTAGCTCGGCAGCTCAGACCAAAAACCAGCAAGACCGCTATAGCGGCGTTGCAGGACAATTCCGGGGGCCTTCTCCTGAGATCTGACAAAATACTAGACCGCTGCAAAGAATTCTATGAGGAACTATATCGCTCAGATACCCAATGTAGTGACAGAGCCTTTGAAGATTTTGTCTCCAAGATAGTGGGACCCACATTAACCAGTCATCAAAGTCGAATGCTGGAACAAGAGATCTCAGTAACTGAAATACAAGATGCGATCAAACAGATGGCTCGTGGCAAAGCCGCCGGTCCAGATGGTATCCCGTTGGAATTCTATAATAAATATTGCATTCAATTGGCTCCCATGCTACAGATCTACTACAGTGGCCTGCAAGATGAATCTCCAGAGATTGGAGCCCTGGCAGAGGCTGTGGTGGTAATTCACCCGAAACCGGGCAGGGATACACAAAAGATAGAGAATTACAGACCCATCTCTCTCCTAAACTCTGATTATAAAATCTATGCTAAAGTGCTTGCTAACCGATTAGGACGGATCTTAAAAGATTTGATACATGAGGATCAATGTGGATTTATACAAAACAGATCCACTACAGATAATGGAAGATTATTGGCACATGTACTGGCATCTGCCAAGACCAAGGCCGAGCCCCTGATAGGGCTAGCATTGGATGCCGAAAAAGCCTTCGATCGACTGGAATGGTCCTTTCTATTTCGATCCCTACGGTGGTTTGGGATAGGAGAAAAGTTCCTAAAACGCGTTGAATTGTTATATACCAAACCCACAGCTCGAATAGCGGTCAACTCACACCTCTCAGCCCCTTTTCAGTTGCAAAGAGGGACCAGACAGGGTTGCCCCCTGTCACCGATGCTTTTTAATTTAGCCCTGGAACCCTTATTAATAGCGCTCCGACAGAAGGAAAACATAAAAGGAATTGAGTTAGCTGATGGTCCCTGTAAATTGTCAGCATATGCCGATGACCTGCTCATTTTTCTACAACCATCAGACCTTCCTGAAACACTGCAACTCATAGATGCATACTCAGCGATATCCGGATATAAAGTAAATTTGAATAAAACAACAATTATTCCTCTGAATGAACAAGTCAGCGAAGAAATGATGCGTGGATACCCCTTTCAATATGAGAAGTCATCCTTTAGATACCTGGGCGTGACCTATGGCACCACCTTGGAAGAGACTGTCGCAATCAACATTAAGATGTGTCAAGAAATTGTACATGATAACATCTGCAAGTGGACCCCCCTTCATTTGAGCTGGTGGGGCAGGCTAGAAACGATAAAAATGATGTTGGTACCAAAACTCAGCTATATATTAAGTATGATACCCTTACGTTTCCCGACAGCCTTCTATAAGAAAATGAATAGTCAACTGATAGCCTTTCTATGGAACAACCGAGTACCCCGAATAGCTGCCTGGAAACTGAAGTTACCTAATACACAAGGAGGTGTCCATTTCCCAGATCTCGGCTGGCTACACACTGCCTCTCTTTTAAAGCAGGGTGCTCAATGGGTCGACTCTGCCGACACGGATAAAGGACCTAGATGGCTGAGTGTGGAGCGGGCCCTACATTCCCCCCTGCCCACATGGCTACTGGTAGGCACAGTAGTAGACCAGACTGCACCACATAATGCTATTATCCGAGAAACACAGCATGCCTGTCGATTATTGGCATCATGTATCGATGGAGGGGATGACTTTGCCGCAGATATGCCCATATGGCTGAACCCGCGCCTTATCATCGGAGGGAAGCCTGTCTTATGGAAAAAATGGGTGGAACATGATCTTATCACCATTGGACAACTGATCAATGGAAGTGCATTTAAAACCTTTGACAGATTAAGAACGGAATTCCGATTGCCTAATACATGCTATTTCCAATGGTGTCAGCTCCGATCCTGCATGAGCAAAGCGGGTGTGTCACCTGTCTTGATACGTACAGGATGGCCACTGCGACAGAAACTTCAAGAATTACAAACAGATGCTAAAGCTGTTTCAAGATGTGTTGCGATTCTCCGATCCAAAAGTGACAAGACATGTTCTAAGATACAGTCGGTGTGGGCTACTGAAACCGGTCAAGATCTACCTCCGGAAAATTGGGACACTTTTTGGGGAACTCAAATACGTGCCACGAGAGCAGCGTCTCTCACACAATCTATGTACTTTATAGCACATCGAGCGCATATTACACCGGCTAAGAAAATGAAATGGACACTACAGGAGGGAAATCGATGTTGGTCCTGTAACATGGAAATTGGGACACTGGCACATATGTTGTTCCATTGTAAATCCCTGGAAATATATTGGAACAGAGTTTGGGAACGCATATCACAGATCCTCAACTTACAAACTCCTATCACTTATCGGATAGTGATATATAAATCCATAGCTCTGGAACCTACTCTGATGAAATGGGATGGTAAACTGCTGGACTTAATGCTCGGGATAGCGCTTAAAATAGTTCTAATACACTGGAAGAATCTCGACAAAGCTTGTTTCGAGCATTGGTGGAGTCTCTTAATCCTACATAAGACCTACGAAGAGATCTATATAGCCAAGAACCCATGGTCTGGTAAACTAAGTAAGAAATGGTCAGCTTTACAAAATTATGTTTGATGAAAATGATTGCTGGAGGCTGCCTTGTGGAATGGTCTCTGCTGTAACCACATTGAACGGAGAGAGGGAGGGTGGCATGCTGGCATGGACTGATACTAGTTCTTGTTAACGTTATTGTACTGTCTTGTTCAAGTTATTATATTCTTTTGCTATTTTGATCAATAACATCTGCTTGTATCCTGCTATATCACGATCGTTTGTATTGTTATTTTATATGTTAAAACTGAATAAAAACTACTATTAAAAAAAAAAAAAAAAAAAAAGAAAAATACTATCTTGGAAGCCCAGACCAGCTGTATTCCATGCTTTAAGGAAAGTGGAAGGAAGTCCAAAAAACTGCCAGCATGGTTTAAAGGTGAGGTCAGAGAGGCTGTTGTTGCCAAAAAAGCATCTTTCAGGAAATGGAAAAAAGAGCCAAACGACGAAACCTGGAAACAGCACAAGCACTGGCAAGTTAAATGCAAGGCACTGATAAAGCAGGCAAAGGGAGAATTTGAGAAGAAGCTTGCTGCGGAAGCAAATATGTGAAATAAAGACTTTTTCAAGTACATTCGTAGCAAAAAACCTGTGAGAGAGTCAGTTGGTCCATTAGATGATAGAGGGGTTAAAGGGACACTAAGGGGCATGTTTACTAAAAGCCGTACAATTGCGTGCCGCACAATAGCGCACGGAAACGCGGCACTCAAACGCTCAGAAACGCTCTTAAACGCCCCGCACAAGTGCGCTTGGGCCCGCACAATTGCGCGCCGCACTAACGTGCCCCGCAAAAGTACCCGGCCCGCAAATGTCCGATAGAGGCGTGGAAAGGCATTCTGAGGGCGGAGGAAGGCTCCCGAGGGGCGGAGGGACGGGGTCAATGGGTGGAGAGTGGGAGGGGAGAGGCTCCTCGCACAGTATCGGGCCCGAATTTGCATGTAAAAACTACCGCGAGTGAAACACTCGCGGTTTAGAAAGCATTTAAAGGGAAGAGAAACCATTTCCGTCAGCAATGTACAGGAAAACCGGGGAAACCAGCAAAACGTGAGCAGTGTGATATATGTGCACAGCACAAAAGTGAAAATAAAAATAGAAAATGACCACAACAGACCTATTAAAAATAGTAATTCAGCTGGGGAACAGTTATAGTGATGGGCAAATACAGAAATCACACCCAGCAAAGCTCCAGAAAAAAGAAATGACTTTTGGAAGGGTCTACTGAGAGGAGACTCTTCCAAAAAACATTGCCACGTATTGGAGCTTTCCTGGGAGTGTTTGCTATGGTTGCCCATTAATATCACTGTTGCCCAGCATGGTGATATTTTGTCCCACATTTTCCGTGGTCATTTCCGGGGTTTATGTGCACGTTTGTCACCAGACAGGGTGCATATGCCCACAGTAGAATTGCGTAGAGCAGGGTTTGTGACTCCATCCTGCCAGGCTTACTGCCTCCAGGGGCTACACTGTCTCTGTGGCCAAAGTGTGGTACAGCGGACAGAGTCATTACCTCTAGGACCAGAGGGCAGAGGTTCAAAACCCAGCTGGGGCACCTGCCAGCCCAGTCCCTATATTTTACCCACCACTAAATAAAGATAGCGCAGACACCCCTGTATGCATGGGGAAAAACACCCATATTTTACCCAACACCGCACACACACCACAACAATGGGCATTACCTACAGCCAAGTCCCCCAAATGCAGTCCCATACTGCCACATTGCAATCAGGTCAACTGCTTTTTCCGAGAGAAGTTCATGCCAGCATGTTGGCGGACAAGTACATGTGGTGCAGGGGGCAGTGGCTGCTAACCACAGAAGACAGAGGCCTAGCCATGTGCAGGCTGGCACAGTCCACTGCAACAGACAGGTCCTGCCGGATCCACAGTCATGGACAGTCCAGGGAATCCAACCAATCTGTGGCTACACAGTGGTGCAGTGCACACAGACAGTGCATACAAGAACAGAAGGTCACAGGTTCAAAGCCCAGCTGGGGCTACTGCCAATCCTGCCCACATATTTTTCCCACAACTAAACAGTGATAGTAAGGACACACCTTTCATGGCGGGGACATATGCAATGGTAAGACATCTATCTTTTACCCCACTGAGCACAGACACCATGAACAGGGGCAGTACCTAGAGCAGAATCACCCAAATGCAGTCCTGGTGGGCCACACACCAGTCAAGTTCCATGCTGACACTCATACATATGCCTGTGCTGTATATCTATGCACCACCCCCATGGCATGTAGATGTAGCCCATGCATATTCATGAGGGATAGCAGGAAAACCCGAACAGTGTGATGCAAACCTGGACTGGAGTTGGGAATCTGTGCCGTAAAGCAGCAGCCATCAAGGGCAGACACACCCACACCCACAGGCCCCATTGGCCAATGTCTCCTGGAAAGGCAGAACATTGGACCGTGCATGCAGCACCCAAAACGAGCACTTGCATAACTTACCAATGTCACCCTACACCTGAGGTATACGGTACACAGCTCGGAGACGTTTGCTAGGAGCACAGGCAGGCAGTTATCCATACGTTACGTACATACTGCTAGTTGACCCCATCCAAACAATCTGTTAGGTGTTTGCGGGGCATGCTCCAGGCCTGGCCTCTGACGGTGCTTACCACCCTGGGGAGTGACCACCAGCTGTAATGCGTACCATATCCATGCCTTGCCGTGCTCAGGACCGGTTTGGTGGGCAAGGCTACTTACCCCCTCAATCGTAGCACCATGATGGCAGAGGTGTGGAAGTGTGTGTCTGTCTATACAGTGGGTGTTGGCTGCAAGCCCCTTCAACAGCCCGCACTGCCAGCACTGTTGCCAGTATTGGCCAGTCAATGTGCATAATGAGGTGCAAGGTACCATGGGTATAGCCAGGGCAGGGTGGCGTGGCCAGGATGCATCTGCACTGGGCATAGGGCCCTGGCAGGGACATTGGCTGGGATATTGTAGTGTCCGGCCACCACCTACACAGACAGGGTGGCCAAAGCATGTCCTTCTGGGGGATCACGCTCACCCTGACTGTGCAGTGACCACAGCATGGCTAGGCCTCCCCCATAGTGCTGTATAGTAGTTCTCTCATGTGATAGATATGGGTTTCTCTTTGGGGCCCAGTCACTGATCTATCTGCTTGCTGTGTATGCAGACAGCCCAGTTCTGGGTGCATGCATCTCCATTGGGAACATGCACTATGGACTAACCAGCAGACTGTTTGTAGCTGGTAAATGTCTTGCTATAATGGCTTGCAGGGTGCAGTGGCTGTTGGCTTGCTGCAGGGGAATATCTGGTGGTGGAGTGCAGCTTACCATACCCTGGGCTTATGTCTGTCTGCTATTGTGTTATGGCTGTGTATGGAGCTGCCTGCCTGGGGGGGGGTGGTGGTGTTCCTCAGCAGGACTGGGGTTGATGTTGCCCTCTACTGCCACCTTTGCAGGGAGGTAGAGTGTGGATCCCTTGATGGGGACCATGTTTGCCACTGGGGGGGTGCCTGATGGCGGCAGACAGGGATATCCATGGTGTTTGTGCAGAAACTAGCTATCTTACACATTAACACTGCTTTGGAACCCCCGCTTGGCCTCCAGCAGCCATGGCAGGTGTTGTTGACCTGGTCCTGGCCACCTCATTGCACACTCAGGGTGAGCACAGTACCCGCACGATGTAACGGTGTGTGGCTACTCTGTGCCAGTAAAACACCCGGTCAGTGCCCCCTACTAGGCCAAGGTGCTGTGTGGGTGCACCCGGTCACTTCCTCCAACAGGGCCGAGGTGCTGTGGGGGTGCATTCCCCATCTTGTGTCCATCTGCGGACAGCTAATTTGCATGTGCAGTGCATCATGGGTACGGGTGGCCTAACCCTATCCTGTTGACACCAGCAGACTGTCTGTGAGGTGACGTGTAGGCTATCTGCAGCCAGCCAGGGGCCTGCTTACAGCTATGGAGCTGTAGCGCAATGGTTACATCACTGCCTGTGCAGCCAGAGGTCATGGGTTCAAACCCACAGTGGGGCCCTTTGGTAGGGCTGTCCACAGCTTTATTTTTATTTACTGTACATATGTCTATGCCGGCAAGACCACCCTCAGCTTACTATACCCATTAGGTGCCTCTGAGGGTGCTTCATAGGGCGCCCTGTAGGCCACCTTATGGTTGCCATCCCTATAGGGTGCACTATACATTATCCTGTGTCGCAACATACATGCTGCCCCATAGGGGTCATTCAAGGGTGCCTTGGCGAACAGTGCACTGTAACATGTGCCTTATGGGCCGCCGTATGTTAACATGCTGGGAGAGTGCGTTTGCTAGTAGTGATAACAAAATAAATTTATACAGCCTCCTACAGCATAATACATACTGCCTCAGCAGGCATTTTTCACTGGGCATTGTGAGGTGTTGAACCCCTGATCCCTGCACCATTGGTCAGTGTTGTAACCATTGTGCTGTGGCTCTGTTCCTGTGCTTGTGCATCAGCGCGCCGCCTTGTGCCTATCAGCGCGCCGCCTTCTGCCGCCCAAGGGGACCAGTGCGCCGCCTTCTGCTGCCAAAAATAACTGTGCGCCGCCTTCTGCCGCCCAAAAATAACTGTGCGCCGCCTTATGCCGTTCCAAATTAATTTGCCTCCTAAAACAATGTTAATCATTACAATTACTGCCTCAGCTGACCTTTGTCGTTGCGCACACTGGGGGATTGAACCCATGGCCCCTGCACCATTGGTCAGTGTCTTCACCGTTGTACCACGGCTCTGTTGTTTTGTATACTCAGCAGCGTGCCACTTTGCCTTTCCACGCGCTAATGTCGACCCCCGCACATTAGCGCGACGCACACACATCCGGTTGCTTACTACCGTTTTTTTTCTATTTTCTGCCTGAACCGCCCACTCCTTATATGGCACAGGCACACTAGCACGGCCCCGCACGTTAGGAATGTTTAGTAAACAGACCCCTAAGAGGCGACAAGGCGATAGCAGAGAGACTGAATGAATTCTTTGCTTCGGTCTTTACTGAGGAAGATGTAAGGATGTTACCCATGACTGAAGTGGTATTTAAAGGTGTGGAAAAATTGAAGTTAA
Source organism: Ichthyophis bannanicus (assembly GCA_033557465.1). NCBI lineage: Eukaryota > Metazoa > Chordata > Amphibia > Gymnophiona > Ichthyophiidae > Ichthyophis > Ichthyophis bannanicus. The sequence continues at coordinate 347,747,700 of CM066037.1, forward strand.
TATTGATACATCGGGAAGATGTATTACAACTATTAGATAAACTGAAGAGTAGCAAATCACCTGGGCCGGATGGTATACATCCAAGGGTGTTGAAAGAACTGAAATATGATATTTCAGACCTGCTATTAGTAATCTGTGAACTATCATTAAAATCATCTCTAATACCTGAAGATTGGAGGATTGCCAATGTAACACCAATTTTTAAAGAGGGTTCCAGGGGTGATCTGGGAAACTACAAACCGGTGAGCCTGACGTCAGTACTGGGAAAAATGGTAGAAACCATCATAAAGAATAAAATTACTCAGCATGTAGATAGTCATGGCCTAATGAGAGACAGCCAACATGGAAGATCTTGTCTTACTAATCTGTTATGGTTTTTTTGAAGGTGTGAATAAACAGGTGGACAAAGGTGAGTCGGTTGATATAGTGTATCTGGACTTTCAGAAAGCCTTTGACAAGGTCCCTCATCAGAGACTTTTGGCAAAACTAAAGAATCACGGGATAGGAGGAAGTGTACTACTGTGGATCAGGAACTGGTTAAAAGATAGAAAACCGAGGGTAGGACTAAATGGCCAATTTACCCAATGGAGAAAGGTGAATAGTGGTGTACCCCAGGGATCTGTGCTGGGTCTGCTGATTTTTGACATATTCATAAATGACCTGGAAAGTGGACTAACGAGTGAGGTTATCAAATTTGCAGATGACACAAAACTATTTAAATTTGTTAAAACCCAAGAGGATTGTGGAAAATTGCAAGAGGATCTTGATAAATTGGAAGACTGGGCATCAAAATGGCAGATGAAATTTAATGTGGACAAGTGCAAAGTTATGCACCTAGGGAAGAACAACCCAAACTATGGTTACACGATGCAAGGTACCACATTAGGAACCACCACCCAGGAAAAAGATTTAGGTGTCATTGTGGATAACATTTTAAAACCCTCGGCCCAGTGTGCAGCGGCAGCCAAGAGAGCAAATAGAATGCTAGGTATCATAAGGAAAGGAATGGAAAACAAAACAAAAGATATTATAATGCCTCTATATCGTTCCATGGTGAGACCACACCTTGAATATTGTGTGCAATTCTGGTCGCCGTATCTTAAAAAGGATATAGCGTTATTGGAAAAGGTTCAGATAAGAGCCGTCAAAATTGTAAATGGAATGGAAGGATACACTTATGAAGAAAGGCTAAAAAGGTGAGGGCTCTTTAACCTGGAAAAGAGACGGCTGAGGGGAGATATGATAGAAGTCTATAAATTAATGAATGGAGTGGAATGGGTAAACATAGATCGATTGTTTACGTTATCAGAAATCGATTGTTTACGTTATCAGAATATAGAAAGACTAGGGGACATGCAATGAAGCTATAGGGTAAACTATTTAAGACTAATAAAAGAAAATATTTTTTCACTCAATGTGTAATCAAACTCTGGAATTTGTTACCGGATGATGTAGTAAAGGCTGTTATTGTAGCTGGGTTTAAAAAAGGTTTGGACAAGTTCTTGGAGGAAAGGTCCATAAACCATTATTAAGAAGGGACCCAGGATATGAATGCTTGACCCGGTGCAAGCATTGTGGAACCTGTGTCTTTTGGGGAAACTGCTAGGTACGTATGACCTAGATTGGCCACTGTTGGAAACAGGATACTGGGCTTGATGGACCTTGGTCTGACCCAGTATGGCATATCTTATGTTCTTATGTAATATCTTTATGGTGGTACATGTATGTTTTATGGATCTGTCACTCTCTCACACCCCATATGCTCTTCATTAGTCTACCCACATGTGTGACCATCCTCTCTGCCCACACCAGAGCCTATGTGGCTGTTTACCCACATATGCTTGCGGGGGCAAAGGCAGACAAAGGTATCTGGCTACAGTCAGCTGATTACTCATCCCCAGCGCTTGTAGTGAGCCGTCGCTTATCCTCCTGACCAACATACACCTGTTACGGCCTCATCAGCTATACCCCTGTGCAGCTCCTGGGTACAGCATTCCCTTCTCTCATTCCTGCCACATACCTGCTGGTAGCCTTTCCCTCCATTCCCCCCTGAACATGGTGCATCAGATATGCAGCCTACACCACACAGGCAGCATGCATGTGTCCATAGCTGCTGGGACAAACAGCACATCGGTACATCACAGGGGCACCAGGGGACACAGACGCCTACGCACACGGGCAGCCCCCACACCTGAGTGCAGAGACGGTCCATGTAAGTTTCCTATGTCTACCACGCATACACATAGGGATCTACACACATGTCCCATGCTCACGTACAGTCTGTGTGTAAAGGAGATATGTGACCATTGTGCTGTACTTATAAACCTTTTTACTTTTATCTGTACAATGGGTAATATTTACAAAAAAAAAACATGATGTGGCGCCCCTGTGGCCCTCAAATGCTCCATGGATGCCCATCAGGGGATGGCTGTCGAGATGCACTGCCAATACCAGCTGCATGCTGCATGTGCATCTCGGCAACCATCCACTGAATGGCGCTTGCCAGCCACCGGATGGTGTGGTCCTGGGACCGCTGGCATTGCAGAACGCCAACCAGTGCCACAGACAGGTCCCGGACGCACCTGCCACCACATCCACACCAGGTGCCCAGTGTTTGTGTGGTGGCATGTGCGTGGGCCCTGTCTGTGGCAGTGGGTTGTGACGCTACACCCAGGCGGCCACCATCGCCGCACACATGTGGCATCTGGCAGGGACCCACAGTGCCCTGTGCTGTCCTGTGTCCCCTCCCACCCATAGGGCCACCCGCCCCCTTCCACACACCCCTCCTCCTCCTGACACCTCCCACCCACCCTCTCCCTCACCCCCTCCCCGCTCTCCTCCTCCTCCTCCTCCCCCTCACCCTCCTCACCCTCTGCCGCATACAACACACCCTCCCCCTCCCCTCCCTCCCATCCCACCCCATCCTCTGCCCCATCCATGTTGTCTTCTTCCTCTTTGGCCTCTGCCCCCTCCTCCTCCTCCTCCAGCTGGACTATAGCTGTGGGGGCCCTGATGTAGATAGGTCCTCACCAGCAGCAGCATCCTCTGTGAGGGGAGACAGTCATTAGCACACCATCATGTGATTCACACACCACCTAAATATATTGTGGCCTCCCACAGGCTGTTGGGTTACTGTGACATGCTGTACTGCACTGCAGAGGCCGCAACACTCACCGCCACTTTGCTCCAGCCACAACTCTCATCCCTTTTTCCGTAGGTCTTCTAACTGGGGGGTAATGCAATGGGTGGGAGCATTAGGGGCCAAATATCTCTGGTGGGTGCCCAAAGCATATCACACATCACTGGCCAGTGTGTCCTCTATTACCTGTTGCCAGCGCTACCTGCATGTGTGGCTGTGGGTATGGGCATGTGTGGGGTGCCACCCATGTGTAGTGTGTGCAACCCCCCAGACCCTCCATACCCTGTTCCTACACTCCCCTTGCATGAAATGGCAGCAGCATGCCATGTGACAAAGAGGATATATCATAAGATCAGAACGCTACGCCACCTCTGCCCACTACTTGACTATACTGATTACCGATCAACCTTCCAGGCACTAGTCCTCCCACATCTAGATTTTGCGAATATCATCCTCCACGGGCTCTCTCAATCAACCTTAAATCCACTTCGTCTGGCTATGAATGCAGCTGCAAGAGTCCTCTCTGGGTCACCAAGATCTGCTCACATAACGCCTATCATGAAAGACCTACACTGGCTACCTCTACAAGCCAGACTCTCATATAAGTCACTAGTCCTGACCTTCAAGGCCATGAATAACTACCCACCGACACAAATTAGCAAACTAATCCATAACACCCTCGAAAATAGAAACAGAAGGACCACTACTATGAATACCTTAATAGTTCCCAAGATGATGACATCATGTACTAAAGCTACATCGAACAGAGCTTTCTCAATATTTGCACCCCTGAATTGGAATTTACTTCCCCATGAAATCCGTTGCATCAAAAACCTATTACAATTCCGAAAAGCCGTGAAGCATCACTTATTCACAAAATACTACCCAGACGTGACCTCGGACACTCACACTACCAACCCAGACGTGACCTCAGACACTCACACTACCAACAGACCTCCAACTTACACTAAACACCTTAATACCTTAATATAACCAGAAAATGGTTAAACTCCACGATAGTTCACTTCCCCACTGTTGATCTGTGCCTCCTACATGAATACACATACAATTTCCACTCGAATTTACATATTTATATAGTAAAAGCATATATATAGTATAATGTTGACTGTACATAGTTATCCCTGTTACTCCATGTTATATATTCCTGTGTTCTCTGTAAACTCAATGTTACCTGTTTGCATTGCAGTATATTTGTTCGATGTACACCGCGCTGATTTTAATAGCGCGGTATAGAAGAGATGTTAAATAAATAAATAAAATAAATAAATAAAATGTGTGGGGTAGGCATGCTGGTCCGCAGGGGAGGTGTTTCTTAACTCCCTGTGTGATCCGGCAGACACCTGTGTGTTTGCCTGACCTACATACATCAGCCGACACATCCGCCATGGCACCATGATATCTTTACTACACATGTGTGATGTGTTCTGAGATAGAGCGGGACGTGGCTGGCCCTGAACACATCACCAGGAGCCACTACCATGACACCAGGCTTTCTACTATACCTCTATGGTCAGGATTAAGGCCTCCTGTGAATAGTGCAGTTGTGGGCGAATACAACAGGAGCATGGACCAGCACACCTAGCTGAGCTATTGACATCTGTGATCTGGTCTGGGGCCTCCTGGAGTTAGGGCACAGCTGTGAAACCCCACCATATGCAGGTACTCTATCACCAGCATCTATAGTGGTCCTCTGCGATCAGGTATGGGCCTCCTGGGGATAGGGCAGATGTGTGAAACTTGCAACAGCAGCAACTAGCATACCACCAGTATTACTAACAGACCTCTGTAAGCAGGTCTGGTCCGCCTGGGGGTAGGGTGGATTTAAACACATCAACAGCAGCAACTACCATAACAACAGGATTTATTACAGACCTCTGTAATCGGGTCTCAGGCCTCCTGGGGATAGGGCAGATGTGTGAACCTGCAAATGCATAAACTACCATAACAACAGGATTTCTCACAGACCTCTGTAATCAGGTCTCAGGACTCCTGGGGGTAGGGTGGATTTGAACACATTAACAGCACCAACTACCATAACCCCAGGATGATTACAGAGCACTTTCATCAGGTCTCAGGCCTCCTGGGGGTAGGGTGGATCTGAACACATCAACAGCAGCACCTACCATACCACCAGGATCTATAACAGACCTGTGTAAACAGGTCTGGGCCTCCTAGGGGTAGGGTGGATTTGAACACATCAACAGCAGCAACTACCATAACAACAGGATTTATTACAGACCTGTGTAATCAGGTCTCAGGCCTCCTGGGGATAGGGCAGATGTGTGAATCTGCAACTGCAAAAACTACCATAACACCAGGGTGACTAACAGACCACTTTAATCAGGTCTCAGGACTCCTGTGGGTAGGGTGGATTTGAACACATCAACAGCAGCAACTACCATAACACCTGGATGACTAACAGACCACATTAATCAGGTCTCAGGACTCCTGGGGGTAGGGTGGATTTGAACACATCAGAACAGCCACTACCATAACACCAGGATGTCTAACAGACCACTCTAATCAGGTCTCAGGACTCCTGGGGGTAGGGTGGATTTGAACACATCAGAACAGCCACTACCATAACACCAGGATGTCTAACAGAGCACTCTAATCAGGTCTCAGGACTCCTTGGGGTAGGGTGGATTTGAACACATCAACAGCACCAACTACCATATCATCAGGATGACTAACAGACCACTTTCATCAGGTCTCAGGCCTCCTGGGAGTAGGGTGGATCTGAACAGATCAAAAGCAGCAACTATCATAACAACAGGATTTGGTCTCAGGTCTCAGGCCTACTGGGGATAGGGCAGATGTGTGAATTGTAACTGCATAAACTACCATAACAGCATGCTGCTTAACAGACCTCCTTAAGCAGATCTAAGGCCTCCTGGGGGTAGGGTGGATTTGAACAACATCAACAGCAGCAAATACCATAACACCAGAATGACTAACAGACCTCTGTAATCAGGTCTCAAGCCTCCTGGGGATAGGGCAGATGTGTGAATTGTAACTGCATAAACTACCATAACAGCATGCTGCTTAACAGACCTCCTTAAGCAGGTCTAAGGCCTCCTGGGGGTAGGGTGGATTTGAACACATCAACAGCAGCAACTACCATAACACCAGAATGACTAACAGACCTGTGTAATCAGGTCTCAGGCCTCCTGGGGGTAGGGCAGATGTGTGAACCTGCAAATGCATACACTACCATAACAACAGGATTTCTCACAGACCTCTGTAATCAGGTTTCAGGACTCTTGGGGGTAGGGTGGATTTGAGCACATCAACAGCACCAACTACCATAACACCAGGATGACTAACAGACCACTTTCATCACGTCTCAGACCTCCTGGTGTGGCAGGTGCAGGCCTGTGATCCACGGTGTCTGACATAAGCAGGCCAGCATGGCTAGCTTGACCTGTAAGTGAAGCCTGTGGAGAGGCCCATAGGATTGCACATCCCCCAATATGCTGCTATTGTAAGATAGAACTCAGTAAAAGTATTGAATTAGCTTAGGTAAGCAGAACTGAGAGATGGAAAAATACAGAAAAACATGTTTAAAAGTTACTGATAAGAAAAAGTACATCTGCAAGGAATATAATTGGGAGTGCTGACAGATGAGTTGCAGAGCCCTGCTCCTCTGCATGCACAAATTGGCTCTATGGCCTTGAGAGTGTGAAAGTAACAAGTTGATGAACTGACCATTGTAATTGGGACTAGAAGGGGGGTATGCAGGTGTCATGCCCACTGAAGGGACATAATTGGATAAACTTATCAGTACCGGGACCAATGGAAGGGGTACGGGAGGTACGGGAGGTTACCGGGACCAATGAAATGTTTTTCTATACCTAGAATGGAACAGAAGTCTATAAAAGTTGTTGTAATGCTTGAAAACTTTGCTCAGCCATTTTGAAATTGACTGGTTCGAGACTTGTGCACAAATAAATGATTTGGACCTTCTGAACAGACTCCTGGTATCATTGGTTTGTCTGCGCTTTGCTGCTACATATTCTTGGTGCGTTGGCCGGGAAGTTGTGGAATCAAAGTGTATATAGGGCAATATACCACGACTTTCCGCCTCTATAGGCTTGGTCCTGCCGGGATCGCGCCCTTCCGACGAGGACTGCTCCCTGGCGCCACCGGTCCCTTGTATCGGAGGGAGCTGGTTGGACCTCGGCGGGTGCCGGGCCCGGTTGGAGCCAACGCCTCGAACCCGAGTGAGGGGAGTCCGAGGTCCAACTCATGCGCCTGCTTGGGAAGTTTGAGGACCGGATCCGGTGAGTATAGTTTTGATTTGGTGTCTAGACAGAAATAGAAAGAGCAGTACTGCCATTGGAACTTGGAATTTGGAATTTGTAATCTCGAGATATTGGGAATTGGTAAGAGAGCTTGATCACCTCTCAAGGAAGGGCCGAGTAACCCCGCATGGGAATTCACCGGGTGAAACCCTCATCCTTATTGTAATTGGGAAAATGACTAGTCAGAATAGATAGAAACGAATGCATTCTGGGATACGTTGCTAGCATGATTGTGTGAACGAAGTGTGAATGAGAGGTCTGGCAGCACGGACCAAGTGAAGGCGGACCCCTGAGTAGCGCATTTCCTGACCGGGCGACCGCGTTCAGGTCGCGAAAAGGGGGAAGCGATTGTCGTCTTGTCTTGTTATTTGTACTCCCTATACGTTTCCAGGGCCGTGAGGACCCCTTACCCACGGTCCGCCCTCCTTTTCCCTTCTGTCTGTTGTTGCGCGCACACATCGAAATGGGAGGGGCGGGGTCTACTAGAAACACTCCATTAGAATGTATGATCGCACACTTTAAAGAGGGATATTCTGGAGATTATGGTATTAAAATGACAGCAGCCCGTTTGCAGATTTTGTGTACTAGGGAGTGGCCCGATCTAGACCCCATCTGGCCCTGAGAGGGAACGTTTAATGTAGAGATTATTCAGTCAGTACATCGTCGAGTGCGGATAGCGCACCCCGATCAGTACCCCTATATAGATTCCTGGTTAAGTATTTGTGAAGATCCGCCCCCCTGGGCGCAGCGCTGTTATGAGGAACAGTGCAGAATAATGTTAGCTAAAACAGATTCTAGTCAGAAAACAGAACAGCCCAAAATGAAAGAGCAGGATAAGAAATCCAGAAAGAAGCCCATCCTGGTAGATCCTGATTCCCCAGAGATAATTCCAAGACAGCCCCGAACCCCAGGTCCAATAAGAGTAGCCCGGCGTCCTGCCCCAGAACCCCAGAGACGGCCGGAGCGGGAGCGGGACCCAACCCCTGATCCCCCTCCTGGAGGGCAAAGAGAGGAATCAGCTGAAGACGAGGATGCCATAAAAAGCGAGTCAGAAGTAGAGGGAGAAGAGGAAGACAGAGAGAATGCCCAAAGTGAAGATGATAGCGTACAAGCGGTTGCTAGTGCCAGTGCGCCAGCAAAAGAGACACCCAAAGTGAAACCTGTTGAGAAAGCAAAAGTAGTCCCCGGGAAGATAATTAAGAAAACAGTCCTTAGATCCCAAAAGACAGCTCCCGCCAAGATGCTGCCTTTACGGCAAGTCCCTGGAGTGCCCATAAAGAACGATAATGAAGAGGTGGTGGTGGGACCCTTAACTTATGTGTATATTCCCTTCTCAACAACCGATCTGTTAAATTGGAGGTCGCATTATGCCTCCTATACTAGCAAGCCCCAGGAGCTGACAGAATTAGTAACTACTATTATGGAAACCCACCAGCCCACCTGGCCAGATTGCCGTCAGCTCCTGACCACCCTATTCACGACAGAGGAACGAGCACGAATTAGAAAAGCAGCTATTGAGTGGATGTCAGATAACCCTGTAGCTCCGGGGCAGGGACTGAGCAGAATAGATTATCGGGAAGCAGCTCAGAAAGAATTCCCGAATGAAGACCCCCATTGGGACCCAAATACCGAAGAAGGAACCACAGCCCTAGCCCGTTTTCGCCAAGGCTTTTTACAAGGCCTGAAAAGGGGGGGCCAAAAAGCTATGAACCTTTCCAAAGTTGCAGGAGTTATCCAAGGTATAGATGAGAGCCCAGCAGATTTTTATGAAAGACTAACTGAAGCATACAGGATGTATACCCCCTATGATCCCGAGGCACCAGGAAGTTTATGTATGGTGAATTCTGCTTTTGTAAACCAGTCTCAACCAGACATTAGACGTAAATTACAGAAGTTAGAAGGGTTTGCGGGCATGAATGCAACACAGTTACTGGAAGTCGCTCATAAAGTGTATGTGAATCGTGATAATGAAAGACAGAGAGAATGTGATAGAAAGATGAAGAAGAAAGCTGATTTTTTGGCTGCGGCCATAGTTGAACAGAAAAGGGGAGGTGTCCCTAATCGACGGAGCAGAGGAAGAGGGCGGGGTCAAGGCGGAGGCCGGACCCAGAAGCTAGGCGTGAACCAATGCGCCTACTGCAGAGAGGAAGGACATTGGAGAGATACGTGCCCGCAACTCGAAGACGCCCAACAAGATGACGACAGCAGTCATCAGTGGCGAGAAGAAAGACGAGGCTATCCCCGAAACCGAGGAGGAGCCAATCAAGAACAATTCCAGCGAGAAAGAGGAGGAGGAGCCATTCAAGCATTGGCCACACCGATCCATGATGAAAATGATGTGGATTAGGACAGACCGGGCTCCAAGTTTGCTTTAGGTCTCCAGGAGCCTATGGTCGGAATACAAATAGGAGACCAAATTATGGACTTTATGGTTGATACTGGAGCACAACATTCAGTAATAGACAAAAAGATAGCCCCATTCTCTACAAAAGCAGTCACCATTATAGGAGCAACTGGTGCCAAAGCCACAAAATCTTTTCTTCAGAATCGTATATGCAGTCTAGGAGGACAGCAAATAACTCATCAATTCCTTTACATGCCCGAATGTCCAGTGCCATTACTGGGACGAGATATGTTAGCCAAGCTTCAAGCACAAATATCCTTCTCTGAACAAGGAGAAATGCAAATGACAGTAAATCCCCAAGCCAAACCAGCAGGAGTAATGCTGCTGACAGTGCCCCGAGAAGAAGAATGGAGGTATTACGTTGATGACTCCATCCAAGACACCTATTTTGAACAAACTTTAAAGAACATCGATGCACCACCTGGAGTATGGGCAGAAGGCAGTCCCCCAGGCCTAGCCAAGCATATAGCTCCGGTGATTGTAACCCTCAAGCCTAGTGCTACACCAGTGCACGTCAAACAGTACCCTCTCCCAAGAGCTGCAATTGAAGGCATTCATCGCCACCTACAAAGATTGCTCGAGTATGGCCTACTAAAAGTATGTCAATCCCCATGGAACACTCCACTTTTGCCAGTAAAGAAACCTGGGACGGATGAATACCGCCCAGTACAAGATTTAAGAAGAGTAAATGATGCAGTTGAAACTATACATCCAGTTGTACCCAATCCTTACACTCTTCTAGGACTGATACCTGCTGAAGCTACCCATTTCACTGTACTGGATTTAAAAGATGCATTCTTTTGCATAAGATTAGCCCCTGTAAGTCAGATATTGTTTGCCTTTGAATGGCAGGACCCCATCTCTGGAAGAGGGGGCCAACTCACCTGGACAAGATTACCCCAAGGATTCAAGAATTCGCCTACCATCTTTAGTGCTGCACTGAATCAAGACCTTTCAAGCTATCCAGTAGCCCCGGGGAAGAGAGTGCTTCTCCAATACATGGATGATCTGTTGATAGCTGCCATATCAGAAAGTGAATGCATACTAGCCACCAAAGATCTCTTGCAGTTACTAGATGAAGCTGGATACAAAGTTTCCAGAGCCAAAGCACAGCTATGCCAAAAAGAAGTGAAATACTTGGGTTTTCGTATTACCCAAGGAAGCCGAAGATTAGGCAGAGAAAGAAAAGAAGCAGTATGCAGAATTCCAACTCCAACAACCAGAAAGCAAGTCAGAGCCTTTCTGGGAGCGGCAGGATATTGCCGAATCTGAATACCCAACTTTGCCCAAATTGCTAAACCACTGTATGAAGCCACAAAAGGAGAAGAGAAGTCACCACTGGAGTGGGGACTTGAGCAGGATACAGCCTTCCAGAAATTAAAAGAAGAATTGATGTCATCACCAGCACTTGGACTACCAGATGTCCACAAGCCTTTCCACTTGTTTGTACATGAAGCACAGGGAAATGCCTTAGGCATGTTGACTCAGAAATTGGGAAATTGGGAGCGACCTGTAGCATACCTATCGAAACAATTGGACCCTGTGGCCAAAGGATGGCCACCATGCCTGAGAGCAGTTGCAGCTACAGCGCTACTAGTGAGCGAAGCAGACAAGCTCACACTAGGACAGAACATATGAGTCACTGTGCCACATGCAGTCCTTGCTCTCATGGAACAGAAAGCAAATTATTGGCTCACCAATTCCCGAATGTTGAAATACCAGAGCATGTTATGTGAAAATCCACAGATACAACTTGAAGTGAGCCATGCCTTGAACCCAGCCACTTTGATACCCATCAGTGAAGAACTCCCAGAACATGACTGTATCGAAGTCATGGAAACTGTGTTCTCCAGTCGACCTGACTTGACAGATGTGCCCATAGACAATCCTGACCAAGTCTATTATGTTGATGGGAGCAGTCTCATCCTCGATGGACGACGCTGTGCCGGATATGCAGTCGTCACTCAACACGAAGTAATTGAATCATCAGCTCTAGCCTCAGGCACATCAGCCCAGAAAGCAGAATTGATAGCACTCACCAGAGCATTGTTGTTAGGAGAAAAACTTGTACTAAATGTATATACAGATTCCAAGTATGCCTTCACCACTCTGCATGCCCATGGAGCTCTCTATAAAGAAAGAGGGCTCATCACATCCGGAGGAAAATCAGTCAAGTATGGTCCCGAGATATTGATGTTACTTGATGCAGTTTGGGCCCCAACACGTGTAGCTGTCATGCATTGTAGAGGACATCAAGCAGGAAAAGGAGAAGTTGCCCGAGGAAATAGATTTGCAGATGCCTCAGCACGACAAGCAGCTATGACAGGACAGATTGCCCCACAAGCTATGCCAATGCAAGCAGCATTGTTTCCAGTACCTTTGAATCTATGGACACCACGATATACCACCAAAGAATTGGATTACTACTGTAACAAAGAAGATGGAGTACTGAAAGATGGATGGATTGAGCTGCCACCAGAAGAGGGCAGTCAACCCCCTGGACGAATAGTAATTCCTGAACTGTTAGGACCATCTTTTGTCAAAGCTTTTCATGAAGCTACCCACTATGGGAAAAGTGCTATGGAAAAAGCACTCAGACCATATTTTTACATCCCTCTGCTGACAACCATATCAGCTTCAGTAGCACGTCAATGTTTAACCTGTGCCAAAAATAATGCCAAGCAAGGCCTTATAACGGCACCCCGAGTTCAGTCAAGAGGTGTCACCCCCATGCACAACCTCCAAGTTGATTTTACCGAAATGCCAAGAGCCAATGGATACCATTACCTATTAGTATTAGTTTGTACTTTCTCTGGGTGGGTAGAAGCCTTCCCAACCAGAACTGAGAAAGCTCGAGAAGTTACCAAAGTCTTAATGAGAGAGATTGTCCCTAGGTTCGGAATCCCAGCAGTAATAGGGTCAGACAATGGACCCTCATTTGTCTCCCAAGTTACTCAACATTTAGCAAAAGCTTTGCAGATACAATGGAAACTCCACACTGCATACAGACCCCAGAGTTCAGGGAAAGTTGAGCGAATGAATCGTACCCTAAAAGCCCAAATGTCCAAGCTTTGTCAGGAGACACACTTGAAGTGGCCCCAAGTGCTCCCAATAGCTTTACTCAGAATACGCTCAGCTCCTATAAAGTCAACAGGATTTTCCCCTTTTGAAGTTCTGTATGGTAAACCCCCACCAATAGTGCAGGGAGTCAAAGGAAGTTTAGCCCAGATTGGTTCAGAAGTAACCAGACAAGAACTCCTAGCTCTTAGTTTTGTTCTGCAGACTCTCCATACGTGGATCCAAGACCAGTTGCCTATCAACTTGACGGAACCCTTGCATCCCTATCAGCCTGGTACCTCGGTGTGGATCAAAGATTGGAAGAAGACACCGTTGGAACCCCATTGGAAGGGACCATACACCGTCATCCTGTCTACCCCAACTGCAGTAAAGGTAGCCGAGATCGACGCCTGGATCCACCACAGCAGAGTCAAGCCCGCCGCTGATCCTGAACCAGAGCAGTGGACAGCAGAACAGCATCTTGATGCACCCTTGCGAGTTACTCTGAGACGGCAACCAGCAGCTTAGACACTTCATCACAAGTGCTTTGCAGTAGCCAAGTCTTTCGAAGAGGATTGCTGTTTTCCATGCAGCAACAGTTTTGTTTCAACGAACCCAATTTGCGTGTGATTTGACACACTACTTTGAGACTACATTGACTAAGCCAGACTTCACAAGCCAACTGAAATTGCTAATAAGTTGGTTAATGTGTACTGGACAACCTGAGGATCTTCAATCAACACTCAGCACCCGTTAAATTGCTTCATTAGCAAACGGGACGAAGAATAAAAGACCGTCGTGATCAAGATCAGCAAGCTGAGGATTCAGAAGAACTCCAATCAACATCAACATGCATCTTTACTTTTGCTTTGCCTTGGTTGCCTTATTTGGAGGTTTTGAACAGACTTATGCTCTACCTCCATGCACTGCCTGCATTACCTCTACTCGAACTGGACTGAAAGTAACTCAGACTTTGCTTTATCATTCTTACTATACCTGCAAGGGAACAGTGACTCGGTGTATCTATAACACCACTGAACTAAATGTTTGCACTCATGGCAAAATCAAAGCATGCTATAATCCGCATCAGAATCCATCCTATTACACGTTGGAAATAAGATGGAAGGATGCAGATGGACCTATACTAGCTGCTACACCACCACTTAAAGACATTACTAAACCTGCTGTTTTGAATTTTGATGCATGTAATGCCATTAACAGAGATAGTTATTCCACCTGTGGTACTTGGGAGAAAGCGTATCGAAATGACCATAAGTATATGTGCCCAGAAGGTGCCACAAATTGGTGGAAGTGTACAGGTAAAACGGGATCAGGCTATAGTACTGCACCAGCGGCAGACTACTATTGCCCATATTGGGGATGTGTTTTTTATGCTACCTGGAATACTGGTATAACTGATGAGAAAATAGATAAACGGATGGCTACTTTAACCAAGCCAACCACAAATGATAAATGTCAAAAAGATGCTTGCAACCCCTTACACTTACGTATACACAATCCCTATGCTTGGAAACAAGGATACAAGTTTGGTTTACATATTGCTGGAGGGGCAATAGATCCAGGAACCATTGTGTATATCAGATTGAATACCCAAGCCCACAAGTCATCTAAATATCATATCCATAATACCTTTTATGAAGCCATGCATGTAAATAAGTTTGAGATCCCTCATCCTTCACAGAATTTATTTCTAGAATTAGCCGGAGCAGTAGTATCTAGTCTTAAGATCTCAGATTGCTATTTCTGTGGCGGAACCCAAATGGGAGACCAGTGGCCATGGGAAGCCCAAGAATTGAATTATTCTATGATTTACAATCAGACTGAATTACACAAGGCTACCAGTGAATGGGTGTTAGCGCACTCAATCGTTGGACATCTTTGCTATGCCAGAACTGGACCCCAGTTCACCCAAAAGGTAGGACAGCTGGTCTGTCTTAGCCAGAAGTACTATAATGCCACGACCAAAAAGACAGCATGGTGGTCAGGAATCAGACACCCTGAACCTCCTAACCCATTAGCCAAATTTCCTGAACTTGCTGGTTTATGGACTAACCTTGCCAAAGTCCAAGCCTGGCAAGCCCCACCTGGCCTATATTGGATCTGTGGGAACCGAGCATATGCACAACTTCCGCCACACTGGGGAGGAGCATGTGTCTTAGGAACCATCAAACCTTCCTTCTTTCTTTTAAACACTGAACATGGAGAACAATTAGGATACCCTGTTTACACTACCCACCGACACAAGAGAGCACTAAGACAGAAAAGAGAAGCCTTACAGATAGGCAAGTGGGAGAAGTGGCAGGGTGATGATTGGCCACCAGAAAGAATCATTGAGTATTATGGACCTGCCACTTGGAATGATGATGGTATGTATGGTTATCGTACTCCAATTTATATGATTAATCGTATTATTCGCTTACAAGCAGTAGTTGAAATAATAACCAATGAAACTAGTCATGCTCTTACGCTCTTAGCTAGACAAAGTACTCAGATGCGCACTGCTATATACCAGAACCGTTTAGCACTTGATTATTTGTTAGCAGCTGAAGGAGGAGTATGTGGTAAACTGAATTTAACTAATTGCTGTTTGAAAATAGATGATAAGGGTCAAGTAGTTGAAGAAATTGCTAAAGATATGCAAAGACATGCTTATGTGCCAGTACAGACTTGGCACTCATTGAAATTTCCTAACTGGTTTGCTAACCTCTTTTCATGGGTGGGAGGATTTAAGACTTTCATTGTTTTAGTACTAATCCTTGTTGCTGTTATCTTTTTATTACCATGTTTAATCCCATGTTGTATGCGTTCCATTCATAACGCTATAGATAGTACAGTAGAGCGGAAGACCGCCACTAAAATAATGGCTTTGTACAAGGCCAGTCCTAGTCGAAATCCTTCAATCATGATGTGATTCTTCTAAAGGTGATTTAATTCTCACACCTTATTAAGTAATAGGGTGAGATTAATCAAAGGGGGGAATGTGGCAGGTGCAGGCCTGTGATCCACGGTGTCTGACATAAGCAGGCCAGCATGGCTAGCTTGACCTGTAAGTGAAGCCTGTGGAGAGGCCCATAGGAATGCACATCCCCCAATATGCTGCTATTGTAAGATAGAACTCAGTAGAAGTATTGAATTAGCTTAGGTAAGCAGAACTGAGAGATGGAAAAATACAGAAAAACATGTTTAAAAGTTACTGATAAGAAAAAGTACATCTGCAAGGAATATAATTGGGAGTGCTGACAGATGAGTTGCAGAGCCCTGCTCCTCTGCATGCACAAATTGGCTCTATGGCCTTGAGAGTGTGAAAGTAACAAGTTGATGAACTGACCATTGTAATTGGGACTAGAAGGGGGGTATGCAGGTGTCATGCCCACTGAAGGGACATAATTGGATAAACTTATCAGTACCGGGACCAATGGAAGGGGTACGGGAGGTACGGGAGGTTACCGGGACCAATGAAATGTTTTTTCTATACCTAGAATGGAACAGAAGTCTATAAAAGTTGTTGTAATGCTTGAAAACTTTGCTCAGCCATTTTGAAATTGACTGATTCGAGACTTGTGCACAAATAAATGATTTGGACCTTCTGAACAGACTCCTGGTATCATTGGTTTGTCTGCGCTTTGCTGCTACACTGGGGGTAGGGCAGATGTGTGAACCTGCAAATGCATAAACTACCATAACAACAGTATTTCTCATAGACCTCTGTAATCAGGTCTCAGGACTCCTGGGGGTAGGGTGGATTTGAACACATCAACAGCACCAATTACCATAACACCAGGATGACTAACAGACCACTTTCATCAGATCTCAGGCCTCCTGGGGGTAGGGCAGATGTGTGCACCTGCAACTGCATAAACTACCATAACAGCATGCTGTTTAACAGACCTCTTTAAGCAGGTCTAAGGCCTCCTGGGGGTAGGGTGGATTTGAACAGATCAACAACAGCAATTGCCATAATAACAGTTTTTATTACAGACCTCTGTAATCAGGTCTCAGGCCTCCCGGGGATAGGGCAGATGTGTGACCTCCAACTGCATAAACTACCATGACAACAGGATTTATGACGGACCATGTGTAATCAGGTCTCAGGCCTCCTGGGGGTATGGTAGATGTGTGAACCTGCAAATGCATAAACTACCATAATAACAGGTGTTATTACAAACCTCTTTAATCAGGTTTCAGGCCTCCTGGGGGTAGGGCAGATGTGTGAACCTGCAACTGCAAAAACTACCATAATACCAGGGTGACTAACAGACCACTTTATTCAGGTCTGAGGGTAGGGTGGATTTGAACACATCAACAGCAGCAACTACGATAAAACCAGGGTGACTAACAGACCACTTTAATCAGGTCTCAGGACTCCTGGGGGTAGGGTCTATTTGAACACATCAACAACAGCAATTACCATAGCAACAGGTTTTATTACAGACCTCTGTAATCAGGTCTCAGGCCTCCCGGGGATAGGGCAGATGTGTGAACCTGCAAATGCATAAACTACCATAACAACAGGATTTCTCACAGACCTCTGTAATCAGGTCTCAGGACTCCTGGGGGTAGGGTGGATTTAAACACATTAACAGCACCAACTACCATAACCCCAGGATGACTACAGAGCACTTTCATCAGGTCTCAGGCCTCCTGGGGGTAGGGTGGATCTGAACACATCAACAGCAGCAACTACCATAACAACAGGATTTATTACAGACCAGTGTAATCAGGTCTCAGGCCTACTGGGGATAGGGCAGATGTGTGAATCTGCAACTGCAAAAACTACCATAACACCAGGGTGACTAACAGACCACTTTAATCAGGTTTCAGGACTCCTGTGGGTAGGGTGAATTTGAACACATCAACAGCAGCAACTACCATAACACCTGGATGACTAACAGACCACATTAATCAGGTCTCAGCACTCCTGGGGGTAGGGTGGATTTGAACACATCAGAACAGCCACTACCATAACACCAAGATGTCTAACAGACCACTCTAATCAGGTCTCAGGACTCCTTGGGGTAGGGTGGATTTGAACACATCAGAACAGCCACTGCCATAACCACAGGATGTCTAACAGAGCACTCTAATTGAGGCAGCCATGAGGCTCTTTTCAGCCTGACCCTTCCCCCAAGCCATGAGGTAATCAGTCTGCTAAGAGAAGGCATTGAGATTTCAGTAGACACCCTTCCCCCACTCCAGGTCTGAGCACAATGTCCCCTGGCCCAGAAATAAGCAGACCTGAGCATACCGGTTTGGACAGGTCACCCAGGTACCTTCCCCAGGGGCTGCTGATTGGTGGGCAGGAAATACCTGTGGCAAATGGGATTATAGAATGGGTTTGAAAATATACTGTATTTAAGGCATTGAAGGACGTCCCTCGGGGCTCAGATTTTTGTTGGAGGGAACCGGCTCTCTGTCTGATCCTGTGTGCACATTAAAGATCCTGCTTGCATTCCAGCCTGTCTGTGAGTTTTCCTTCTGTGGGTGAGTGATTGAATAAGAGCTTTTCACAGTGTTTGCTATAACATTTGGTGCATTGGCCGGGAAACCATTAAAAGAAAAGCCTCTCTCTCATCACACCCACGGTGGGAAGACTACTGCTTTTTGCAGGATCAGGGCCTCCACCGGTCAGGGACCGACCCCTCCAGGTGATTAACGATCCTTGGCGCCACGGGGCCCCTTTGTGCTCCGAAGGACTCTTTGACTTGTCTGGTCAGTTGGTCCCTGCGGCTGAATCCCCGATTGAAAACCGGTTGGATAGACTGGCATCCAAACTACCTGTCTGATCAGAGTTCTGGTGAGTACTGCTACCTTACTGTTTGGGGCTAGTTCTGTACTGTATCTGTAAATCCTGTAAACCTGTAGCGGCCCGATCACCCGCACGAGCAGTCCTAATAGGGGCCTTTGTGGCCCTGAAACCATTGCTCGTCCTGTCTGTATCTGTATCTGAATCTGAATAAGAAAAGGGGGGGGGGGGGGCGCTTGCGAGTACCGGTAAATAACTGCAGTAAAAATTTAACTTTGTCACTTCGGGCCCCTTAAGGGTATGTAAAGTGTAGCGCTGCCAAAGCTATTAATAAAATTTGCCCCAAACTAATTATTAAAAGTTTGTACTGACCGTAATTTGTCTTTGTCCGCTGCCCGGCTGGCTCTCCGATATTAAAAAGTGCTTTTTTCTCCTTCTCTCCTGCTTGTTTGCGGCCCGGCTGGCTCTCCGATATTAAAAGTGCTTTTTTCTCCTTCTCTCCTGCTTGTTTGCGGCCCGGCTGGCTCTCCGATATTAAAAGTGCTTTTTTTCTACTTCTCCCCTGCTTCTTTGCGGCCCGGCTGGCTCTCCGATATTAAAAGTGCTTTTTTTCTCCTTCTCTCCTGCTTGTTTGCGGCCCGGCTGGCTCTCCGATATTAAAAGTGCTTTTTTTCTCCTTCTCCCCTGCTTGTTTGCGGCCCGGCTGGCTCTCCGATATTAAAAGTGCTTTTTTTCTCCTTCTCCCCTGCTTGTTTGCGGCCCGGCTGGCTCTCCGATATTAAAAGTGCTTTTTTTCTCCTTCTCCCCTGCTTGTTTGCGGCCCGGCTGGTTCTCCGATATTAAAAGTGCTTTTTTTCTCCTTCTCCCCTGCTTGTTTGCGGCCAGGCTGGCTCTCCAATATTAAAAGTGCTTTTTTTCTCCTTCTCCCCTGCTTGTTTGCGGCCCGGCTGGCTCTCCGATATTAAAAGTGCATTTTATCCATCTCCCCTGCTTGTTTGAGGCCCGGCTGGCTGTCCGATAATAAAATGGCTTTTTTCTCCTTCTCTCCTGCTTGTTTGCGGCCCGGCTGGCTCTCCGATATTAAAAGTGCTTTTTTTCTCCTTCTCCCCTGCTTGTTTGCGGCCCGGCTGGTTCTCTGATATTTAAGTTTTGTTTTTCCTTCTCTCCTGCTTGTTTGCGGCCCTGCTGACCCGATTCTAAAGTTTGGGAAGAGCTGAATCCGGTGTGGAAGCACGAGGAGGCGGCCATCTTGAAAAGACCACGTGTAAGCTACACTCCAATGTACTTAAAGCGATTCCGGAGCTCCATCTAGTGGACATTACCTGTATTTACTACTATTCCTCATGGTTAAAGTGATCCTGGAGCTCCATCTGGTGGACATTTAAGAATAGCTAGCTTACTCTTATCTAAATCAAATCTGTGTATATATTTTGTAAATTGCCAAGACCTATGTTGTAAAATTTTGTGTTTTTTGTCTCTCTCTCTCCCCTCCTGAATTAGGACTAGATAGGGTCTGTATTGTAAATTGTATTATTTTTCCTGGATTAAGTCTAGATAGGATCTGTATTGTAAATTGCATTTTTTTTCTCTTACTGTAGATTGCATTTTTCCCCGAATTGAGATTAGGTTAGAAGATCTGATCCACATTGTATACTGTACTTAGTTATTGAAATAGAATTAGAGCATGGGGTCGGGAAAGTCTAAAGTAAAAAAGCCCCTACAGTGCATGCTTCACAATTTTAAATCTGGGTTTAGAGAGGATTACGGGGTACCTCTCTCTGCCTCCAGATTATCCTTTTTGTGTGAGAGGGAATGGCCAGCCTTAGTTAAGCTATGGCCTCCCCAGGGGTCTATTGACCTGGCCACTGTGTCCTTGGTCCATCAAATTGTAGCAAAAGAGCACCCTGACCAGTTCCCATATATTGACTCATGGCTGACCATATGCCAAATCAGACCAAGGTGGCTCCAGCGCTGTCACAAGGATCAGTGTAGAGTAATGGTGGCGGCCATCTGTCGCCAAAAGGGACGGACACCCGCCCCTATCTACCAGGGACGGGACTCTCCTGATATTCCTCCATGCCCCCTCCCTCTACTTCAACCCCGTGTTCCGTCTGCACCACAGCAGGATCCGCCCACAGCTGAAAGATCAGAAAGACCTCTTCCAGGGGTGGGTGATGCCAGATTTAGGGAAGGTTCTACAGACTCCGGCCCCTCATCTTCAGATTCCCCTCCCACACCTGGTGCCACCTCCAGTGCCTCCATCTCCTCCCCTGAGAGCACAGGGACTGGGCTTGAATCGTCACCCCCGGTAGCCCACCACCTGCGGTCACAAAATCTCCAATTACCACTATGACAAGTACAGGGGCTCCCGTATATTGATGCTACTGGAAAGGTGGCAGTGGGACCATCAAGCCTGATCTATGTCCCTTTCTCCACTACGGACCTGCTCAACTGGAAAACCCACTATGCCTCATATACTGAAAAGCCCCAAGAACTGACAGATCTTATGACCAATATTATGCAAACACACCAGCCTACCTGGTCGGACACTAAACAATTGCTTTCCACCTTATTCAATACAGAAGAACGGGCGCGCATTGTACGGGCCGCCCTCAAGTGGCTGGAGAAACATCCTGCCCATGAGGGAGAGAAGTAAATCCACGGCAGCAGGCAGAGGCAGATTTCCCGAATAAAGACCCCCGCTGGGACCCGAATGACCCTGTTGGAGCAGTGGCTCTCACTCGCTTCCGGACTGCACTCCTTGAAGGCCTTAAGAAGGGGGGGCAACGAGCTATGAACATCAGTAAAATCGCAGAAGTTCTCCAACTTCCTGATGAAAGTCCGGCGGTATTTTATGAGCGTCTGACTGAAGCATACCGATTATACACCCCCTACGATCCAGCGGCCCCTGAGAATCTTCAGATGGTGAATAATGCCTTTGTGACTCATGCACAAGGTGACATACGGCGGAAGCTGCAGAAACTGGAAGGGTTTGCGGGCATGAATACAACACAATTGATGGAAGTGGTACAAAAAGTATATGTAAATCGTGACCAGGAGCAGAAGCGAGAGTCGGAGCGCCGGATGAAGAAAAAGGCAGACTTCCTAGCAGCCGCCTTAGCCGAGCGACCACCAGTTCCAGCCTGGGCCAGAGGAGGAAATAGGGGACGAGGACACGGATATGGGGGGCCGAGGATTTCCCTAAGCCCCACTCAATGTGCCTACTGCAAAGAGGAGGGACACTGGAAGAATGACTGTCCAAATCGTAACACAAGGCGAGGGAGATATCCATCCATGAGGGGTGTAAGAGCACCCGTACGAACTACACGGGAGCAAGATCAGTATGATGCTTTCCCACCTCCACCGGTTCCAGCTCTCGAAGGCCTTGCAGCTATGGAACATTATGATTCGGATGACTACTAGGCCGGACCAGGCTCCAAGTTTCTGTTGGGTCCCCAGGAGCCTATGGTCAACATGAATTTAGGGGACCGGAAAATGCAATTCATGGTCGATACCGGAGCAACACACTCAGTGGTCACCCAACAAGTAGCCCCGATCTCCTCCCAGTCAGTAACTGTTGTGGGAGCTACGGGGGAGAGGGCCCAGAGACCTTTCCTGCAAAACCGCACGTGCCAGTTGGGGGGACGGACCATCACTCACCAGTTCCTGTATATGCCTGAATGTCCCATACCCTTGCTGGGTCGGGATGTTCTGGCAAAACTCCAGGCCCAAATCTCATTCGGGTCTGACGGCCAGGCTGAGCTCGAAATACCTAGCCTGGGCCCAACAGTTTTGGTACTGTCCGTCCCCCGAGAAGAAGAATGGCGGTTATATGAGAACAGGCCCAAATCTGATGTGGCTACCCTGTTTACGTGGGAAGCAGTGCCCCCTGGAGTATGGGCAGAAGGAAAACCCCCCGGAATGGCCATTAACATCCCTCTCGTATGTGTTGAAATGAAGCCGGGAGCCTCCCCGGTGCATGTGCGACAATACCCGCTGCCGCGGGCAGCTGTAGAAGGAATCCATCATCATCTGGTGCAGCTACTACAGCATGGTATCCTGTGGCCCTGCCAATCGGCATGGAACACTCCTTTGCTGCCAGTTCGAAAACCTGGAACCACCGACTATCGACCTGTTCAGGACCTCCGTCGTGTCAATGAGGCCACTGTGACTCTGCATCCAGTAGTACCAAACCCTTATACACTGTTGGGCCTCATCCCGGCGACTGCTTCTCACTTCTCAGTACTGGATCTAAAAGATGCCTTCTTTTGTATACGCCTGGCTACTGCAAGCCAGCACCTGTTTGCTTTCGAGAAAGAGGACTCTGCTACTGGCAGAAAGTCCCAAGTTACCTGGACTCGTTTACCACAGGGATTCAAGAACTCTCCTACCATCTTCAGCACAGCATTGGCCCAAGATCTCGCTAGTTTCCCTCCGGGGGAGCTCGGCAGACGAGTACTTCTGCAGTACGTTGATGACCTACTAATCGCTGCTGACTCTGAGGCTGAATGTGTATTGGCAACCACAGAACTTCTCCAACTTCTGTACAATGCGGGATACCGAGTCTCCAGAAAAAAAGGCTCAGTTATGTCAGTCGGAAGTGAAGTATCTGGGATTCCATCTGTCAAAAGGAAGCCGATGGTTGGGGAGCGAGAGGAAGGAAGCAGTGTGCCGGATCCCAGTGCCAACAACCCGCAAGCAAGTACGTGCTTTTCTCGGGGCAGCTGGGTACTGTCGTATCTGGATTCCCAACTTTGTAAAGATCGCAAAGCCCCTCTATGAGTCTACAAAGGGCCCAGAGAAGAGCCCCCTTGAATGGGGTCGTGACCAACAGGAGGCCTTTGAACATTTGAAAAGGGCATTACTGTCATCACCAGCCCTAGGTCTTCCGGATGTCACCAAGCCTTTCACCCTCTATGTGCACGAAGCAGCAGGAACAGCTTTGGGGGTCTTGACCCAACAACTGGGGTCTTGGCCACGGCCAGTCGCCTACCTGTCAAAACTGCTGTATCCAGTGGCCAAGGGATGGCCACCTTGTCTGAGAGCAATAGCAGCAACAGCCTTGTTGGTGGAAGAATCTGATAAACTGTCCATGGGCCAAGGCCTTCTAGTCACCGTCCCACATTCAGTCCAAACATTGCTAGAGCATAAAGGAAGTTACTGGTTCACCAGCTCCCGAATGTTGAAATACCAGAGCATGTTATGGGGAAATCCCAGGGTGCAGATAACTACCAGCCAAGCCTTGAACCCTGCTACTTTCCTGCCTGTTGGCCCGGGACCACCTGATCACGACTGCCTGGAGGTGATGGATACAGTCTTCTCCAGTCGCCCTGATCTGACGGATGTGCCGTTAAGCAATCCGGATGAGACCTACTACGTAGATGGAAGTAGTCTGGTGCTGGAGGGTCGCAGGTGTGTGGGGTACGCGGTGGTGACGATGGAAGAAATAGTTGAAGCCCAGCCTTTGCCCCCTGGAACCTCCGCACAGAAGGCGGAACTCATTGCCCTTACCCGTGCCTTAACCCTTGGGACTAGCAGTCGTGTAAATATATACACAGATTCCAGATATGCCTTTTCCACTCTCCACGCCCACGGGGCCCTGTACAAAGAAAGAGGGTTAGTTACTGCAGCTGGCTCTGAGATAAAGAATGGCCCCCAGATATTGGCCCTGTTAGAAGCAGTCTGGCGTCCAAAAACAGTAGCCGTAATGCACTGCAGAGGCCACCAGAAAGGGAACAGTGAAATAGCTAAGGGAAATAGACGGGCTGATGCAGAAGCCCGGCGAGTAGCAACCACATCCTTTTCCCAGTCTTTCCCGCAGAGCTCCCAGGATCTACAAGCCCCCCCTGTTTCCAGTCCCACTAAACCATTGGGCCAAGAGGTACACTACACGAGAGCTAGATTTTTTCTGTCAGGAGGAGGGTGGGGTGTTACACACAGATGGTTGGATAAGGTTACCTAGAACAGGGACAGCTCCAGTGATAGTCATCCCAGACAGCCTTGCCCCAGCATTCCTATCATCCTTTCATCAGGCCACTCATATGGGCAAGACAGCAATGGAAACTACCCTCCGCCCATATTTCTTCATTTCCTGCTTATCCTCGTTGACAGCTGCAATTGCTAGACAATGCACCACATGTGCTAAAAACAATGCCCGTCAAGGCCCAAGCCAACCCCCAGGGGTCCAGTCTTATGGGGTCACCCCTATGGGAAACATCCAGGTTGACTTTTCAGAAATGCCCCGAGCAAATGGGTACCGGTATCTGCTGGTATTGGTCTGTACTTTCACGGGGTGGGTGGAGGCCTTCCCAGTCCACACAGAAAAAGCCAGAGAAGTGACTAAGGTGCTGCTGCATGAAATCATTCCCCGGTTTGGGCTTCCAGTAGTAGTGGGATCTGATAATGGACCTGCATTTGTGGCCCAAGTGATACAGCAGATAGTAAAGGCCTTACAGATCGATTGGAAGCTACACACAGCTTACCGCCCACAGAGCTCAGGGAAAGTAGAACGCATGAATCGCACCATAAAGAGCCAGTTAGCAAAATTGTGTCAGGAAACCTCACTGAAGTGGCCCCAATTGCTCCCTATAGCTCTGCTCCGCATACGGTCAGCCCCACGAAAGGGTATCGGTGTTTCCCCCTTTGAAGCTGTATATGGTCGCCCTGCACCCCTCATACAGGGCATCCATGGAGATTTAATGCAGATAGGTTCAGAAATAACCCGGCAGAAACTGTCGGCTCTCAGTTCTGTATTGCAGAAATTGCACCGGTGGATCCAGGAGCGACTCCCCATCAACCTGACTGAAGTGCTTCATACGCACCAGCCTGGTTCCCAAGTGTGGGTCAAGGAGTGGAAGAAGGATCCATTGACCCCCCAGTGGCGCGGCCCGTATACTGTTCTGCTGACCACCCCCACGGCTGTTAAGGTGGCTGAAGTCGCTCCGTGGATCCATCACTCTCATGTCAAGGCCGCTGCACCAGAAGTTGTTCCAGCCTGGACCGCGGTCCCAATTCCAGATCAACCCCTGCGTTTGAAACTGAAGAGGGACCTTTCTGCCCAGTAAAGGGCTCTAACAGACTGCCAACGAGACCCCCGGAGAGACTGATCTACGAGACCCCTTTTTTCCAGAACCGGGAGCAGAATGAGAAGCGGTGCCCTGGCCTTACTCGTTTCCCTGACATGGGCCCGTTTTCCAACAAGTGCAGAGACTACTAACACAGCAATATTACTCGCCCAAACTGCTCTGAACATGACAAACGTTTGTATACGCAACTCTTTACAAACCTCTCTTATTGCTGTACCGTCTAGTTTGTGTGAGATGCAGAACTTCACTATGCTTGCTAATTTAAACTGTAAACAACCTGGAATATATTTCTACCATATTGGGGTTACCCGACTGACTTCTACACTTTTCAACCAAGTGCCTTTTTCCTTACAGGTAGTTTTCACTCTAAATGCTACTGATTGTTTCTTTTTTGTCAATGCAAAGAGGGGAGGAAACAATGTATCAAATACTGTGTTATCATGCAGCTCTGTTACAAATGTATCCTATTCACACTCAGAAATGTATCTTCCCTTAGGCTGGTTTTTAGTATGTGGCAAAATGACGTACACTTACGTCCCTGCAAATGCCACTGGTGGTCCGTGCACTTTTGCTAGGCTTACAACTGCTGCCTTTGTCCGGCCCCCCAGTTATCCCCGCTCTGCCCCCATGCCCTCGACCTGTAACTCAAACGTAGAGCCTTACAGTGATGAGACAGCTCTTGGACTGTCAGTATCAATCCTTGGGACACCTGGGTTGGCCCTACACAACTCCCTGGAGGTAAGCCGACTCGCTTGCTCCCTAGCCAAGACCATTAACCTCACCTCAACCATACTAGCTTCCATAAATTACGAGCTGTCCAGCCTACGTACAGCAATTCTACAGAATAGAATGACCATAGATTTCCTGCTGTTACGCCTCAACCATGGGTGTGAGGAATTCGAAGGAATGTGTTGTTTTAACCTCACAGATGAAAGTGTGTCCATTGAACGCTCAATCCAAGACGTACGTGACTTAGCGAAGCAAATCTCAGACCCGTCCATGGGACTGGGGACGGGGTGGTTCTTCAAATTGTTTGGTTGGTTGGGGGGCCTTAAAACCCTAGCTATATGAGTTTTCCTTCTCTTCCTAGTATGTGCCCTCATACCATGTTGTATCCCCATTCTCCATCGCTCCATTACCACCACCCTCGACACCCTGGTAGAACGCAAGGCTGCTACCACTGTTATGGCCCTGACCCAATACACTCCTCTGCGGCTTGCCTCCAGTAATACAGCCCTCAACCGCTTCTAGCGGTTGAGGTCTCACTTAAAAAGGGGGGAGTGAGGCAGCCATGAGGCTCTTATCAGCCTGACCCTTCCCCCAAGCCATGAGGTAATCAGTCTGCTAAGAGAAGGCATTGAGATTTCAGTAGACACCCTTCCCCCACTCCAGGTCTGAGCACAATGTCCCCTTGCCCAGAAATCAGCAGACCTGAGCATACCGGTTTGGACAGGTCACCCAGGTACTTTCCCCAGGGGCTGCTGATTGGTGGGCAGGAAATACCTGTGGCAAATGGGATTATAGAATGGGTTTAAAAATATACTGTATTTAAGGCATTGAAGGACATCCCTCGGGGCTCAGATTTTTGTTGGAGGGAACCGGCTCTCTGTCTGATCCTGTGTGCACATTAAAGATCCTGTTTGCATTCCAGCCTGTCTGTGAGTTTTCCTTCTGTGGGTGAGTGATTGAATAAGAGCTTTTCACAGCGTTTGCTATAACATAATCAGGTCTCAGGACTCCTTGGGGTAGGGTGGATTTGAACACATCAACAGCACCAACTACCATAACATCAGGATGACTAACAGACCACTTTCATCAGGTCTCAGGCCTCCTGGGAGTAGGGTGGATCTGAACACATCAACAGCAGCAACTATCATAGCAACAGGATTTATAAGAGACCTCTGTAATCAAGTCTCAGGCCTCCTGGGGATAGGGCAGATGTGTGACCTGTAACTGCATAAACTACCATAACAGCATGCTGCTTAACAGACCTCCTTAAGCAGGTCTAAGGCCTCCTGGGGGTAGGGTGGATTTGAACACATCAACAGCAGCAACTACCATAACACCAGAATGACTAACAGACCTGTGTAATCAGGTCTCAGGCCTCCTGGGGGTAGGGCAGATGTGTGAACCTGCAAATGCATAAACTACCATAACAACAGGATTTCTCACAGACCTCTGTAATCAGGTCTCAGGACTCCTGGGGGTAGGGTGGATCTGAACACATCAACAGCAGCACCTACCATATCACCAGGATCTATAACAGACCTGTGTAATCAGGTCTGGGCCTCCTGGGGATAGGATGGATTTGAACACATCAACAGCAGCAACTACCATAACAACAGGATTTATTACAGACCTCTGTAATCAGGTCTCAGGCCTCCTGGGGATAGGGCAGATGTGTGACCTTCAACTGCATAATCTATCATATCAGCATGCTGTTTAACAGACCTCTTTAGGCAGGTCTGAGGCCTCCTGGGGGTAGGGTGGATTTAAACACATCAACAGCAGCAGGTACCATCACACCAGGATGACAACTACACCTCTGTGATCAGGTCCACAGCCTCCTGAGAATAGAGCATACTTACACACAGAAGCATTCGCAGCTACATTAAGCACTGGTTGGCCCACAGACTGGTGTTTATACCATGTTGTACATGTATGATGTGTGTTCATTGCTGGATATTGTTTTGCACCCCTTGCATTGTGTCCCCATACACTTATCTCATGTGGGTAGTCCGTAATACGATTGAACCACCTCATGACGCGCTCCCATGCCCTCCTAACGCGGCAGAGGTCCTGGCGTTTGGAGGAGCCTGGAAATAATTTTTGCTGACGAATGCAGATTATTTTATTTATTTATTTATTTAACTATTTTCTTTTATACCGCCCCTTCCAGAGATCAAGGGCGGTTTACATATAACAGTTTAACAGTCTTGTACACATTTGTATACATTTTACATTGAACAATAGAAGTCAACTATTTACATTGAACAATAAATTTAACTTTGTAGGTAATTAAAGCAGATTAGTGCTGCAAGGTGTCACAGCTCCTGACGGATGAAGACAGGCTTCCTTGACCAGGTCGCCATTTTCTCAGATGCCTTGCTGATGCATGCACGCACATCGCATATGTGCTGCCGCACATCAATGCACACTGCCGTACATCACTACGGAACACTAGCTACGTGCCAGTGCCACGCCCGGTACACGGCAAACAATGGTAGCACCGCCAAGATATGCGGGGTAGCAGGCTTTCTGCCATTTGTCCAGGCCGCCTTATGATGCACTTTCTGCCACGCCATGCTGTGAGGCACCTTGGGGTACATGGCTACGGTGAAAATGTTTTATGCTGCAGACACACATTGTAAATATGTGTCTGACTATTATTGCCAGGATATGCGTCTTAGGCATTTATCTTAATGTTGGCACACTGGTGTATTGAACCCACCACCACTGACTGTGAAAGCATTGTATTAACCAGTGTGCTATGCCTTTTAACATAGCAGTGGCTGGCTGCACAGCAACACCAGGTCATCTGCACACACTTTCTGCTCTGCTTACCGGGATAGTGTAAGGCCACAGCTATGGCACTATACAGGGCACCATAGGTTGGGCAACTGAGGTGAGGGTGCTTTGGGTTGTGAACACTGATTTCAGATCTATGTAAGACTGTTACAGGCATAAACGGGCGTAGACTCTGACAGTTTTACTAACAGACACACTTTGTATATAGCTCACCAGCAAATCTAGCAACCTGCAGCCCACACCACCCTTCCAACATACCCACTGCATGCGTCTGACCACACTTTTAAAAATTGTTTCATGTGATAAAACGCTTTGATGTAATGATAATGCAGTATAATGATAATGCAGCATATATGTAATGATAATGCAGTATAATGCAGATAAAAAAATATACAGGCCCACTGGGGTACTGAACCCATGACCTCTCCCACTCAGGTCAGTGTATTAACCATTATCTTACCTCACTATTGGTTGTAACTAAACTATGGCTAGCTACTGAACCAGTGCAGGTCACCAGACACACTGTCTGGTGTGGCTACCAGTATAGGATAGCATCAAGAGTACCCATGATGCAATTCACATGCAGAACAGCAGTCTACATCTGCTCACCAGATGGGGTTTTCACCTCTACAACACATCAACTGGGTAGGGGGACTGGCCGTGCGTGTTACTGGCACAGTGTACATACTGACCATGCCATTGTGTGTGTTCTGTGATCACCCTGAGGGTAAAGTCGTGTGGCCAGCACCAGGTTCACTGTACCCGGGTTGTTTGTGGAAGGCTTTGCTGCAGTTCACCATCACTGCCAGTATGGGTGGTATTCTTTGCAAACAGCCTTAGGAGTTTTCTGTGTCTGTTTCTATTTGCCAGTAATGTGTAGCCCTTGTGGACCATGATGCACACAACATAATGCATATTCAGTGAGGTTGCCATGGACACCTGTTTTTGGAGTAGGGGTGTGTCTGGACTCACATAACGAAGATATATGTAGCAAACCCACCCTCTCTGGGTCAGGGTAGGGAACATGACCTGTAAACAACATACACACACTATCACCATTTGCAATAGGGCCAGTGGAGGTACATGATGACGACCTGTGGGACCAGCAACCCTCGTCCAACTGGCGAATGGAGAGATAATTCAGATCTGCACATGGAACAGGACCACTGGCAGACAGGTAGTGTGCCTGGTCAGCTCAGCTACCCCCCTCCCCACTATGATCTGACATTCATCAGCAGAGGGCTATCAGTGCAAACCTGCTGCATCCTGCAAGGTGTTGCAGCCATACACGTGCTAACTGCAGACAGTCTGCTAGCACATACATAGTGCATGTTCCAAAAGGAACAATGTGCACCCAGACATGGGATCTGGCACACGCACCAAGCAGGTTTGTCAGTGATTGTGCCCCAGAAATGGGAACCCACAAATATTACTTATAGAAACAGTGTATAGCATTATGTGGGAACCTGGACGTGCCATGGTCACTGCTCAGTCAGAGTGGGAGTGACTTCCCAGCATGACATGCTGAGGCAACTGTGTCCGTGCAGGTGGTGGACGCGCACTACAATATCCCAGCTATTGCCCTATGCCCTGTGCACATGCATCCTGCCCAGACCGCCCTGTCCGGCCCATACCCACAATACCTTGCCCCTCATTATGCACAATGGCAGGCTAATGCTGGAAACTGTGCAAGCATTGTGGGCTCAGTAAGGTGTAGGCAGCCACAAAACACTGGATAGACATATACACACTCCAACACCTATTTCTGTATTGTGCAACGATAGAGGTGGCTGCCAGCCCTGGCCGCCACACCAGTCCTGGGCACAGTGCAGGCAGTGCGATGGAACGCAATACTGTCAGGGTCACTCTCCAGGGTGGTAGACAGTATCGTAAACACATATGGCAGCATACTCCACATATATCAGAAAGGTTGCTATGATGAATCTCTTTTACCAAATTGTTTTAAGTTAGGATTTGTGGTCTCACATTAGGCATAGCAACCTTTTGATACATATATGGAATGTGTTTCCATGGTTCTGACCGCATTGCTAAGGTATACAGGGGCAGGTAGTGGTAGCTGCTGCTCCATGCAGGGCCCAACAGCCTGACTCTCCATGAGGCTTTGTATAGCAGAGCACGTGGGGGTGGGTGTTTGTGCATCTGTTGGCCGATGCTATGGTGCAGAGGGTCCAGATTCTGGTCCTGGTGGGCCAAACAAGATTCCAGTTTTCTGGATGTTGCTAATGAATATGCATGGAATACATTTGCATACAATGGGGGCAGTGCATGCAAATGCATCTCATGGATATTTCTTAGGGACATCATGACAACCTGAATGGTGTTTGGACCTCCAGGACTGGAGTTGGGAACCTCTGCTCTAGGCAGTGGACATATTTATGGCGTATGTGCTCTGTAAGGTAAAATATTGGGACATGGTCTGCAGGGGCCCCAGCTGGGACTTGAACCTGTGACCTTCTGCCTTTGAGCACACTGGCTGTGTGTACTGCACCAAACTGTTGCCACAGAGGTAGAGTGTTCCTTGGGGATCCCAAGACTGTTCCTCAGACAGACCTTATCTGTTGCACTGCACGCCACCCACCTATACAGGGCTTGGTCTTGCTCTGCTGTGGGAAGCTGCCACTGCCCCCTCCGGCACCAGCACCCCCTCCACCACCATGCTGACATGCCCTTTTGCCAGTGGTGTGCAGTCCCATGCCAACCAGTGTGCCGCTAGGCCAGTGCCTATGGTGTGGGGTCTGGGTTAGGGGTGGTGACATGGACATCAGCATTTCCCCCTGGCACCACCTGCCAATGTTCTGTGCCCTTGGGAGTACCTGCTGGGTGCTGTCCCCTTGGACACTGTGGGACGCACACTCGTGGCCATATTGGACCCTGGTCAGTTGCTGTCTTGCTGCTTTTCAGTTTCTGCATTCCTATGTGCCAGGTAGGCATCTGCCTAGTCCACACTGTGCCCCAGCTGGCCCACTGCATGTGACGCATGCAGCCCCATGTACCCCATTTACACCATCACCATGGAGCCCTTTCCCACGTGCCCACTCTGCTGTTGCTGCACATATGACAGCCACAAAAGCAAGCTACCCCATACACACCACAGAAAACCCTCATCAGCACTATTTCTATGTTGGAACATTCACTTTGTAGGGGGACTAAGAATTGACCCTTCCAAATGTGAGCTTGTCCTTTTTATTCTTTATAGGTTGTGTTCATTACCGTTTGTCATTATTTGTTCTATTGGCTAGCTCGGTGTTTTGGATTGCACTTTTGGTTCTGGTCATTATATATGTTTTTTGCCTTTTTGGTTGCTGCACATGTATCACTATTATCACTTTTCTGGGTCTCCCTGCCTTTGCTGTACATTGCTGACTGAACTGGTTTCTCTCTCCTGCAAATGTGCCTCTAGCGTGAGGTTTTCACTGGTGCTAATTTTCAGATCTTCATTTCACGGCGTTAGTGTGCATGGAGACTCTCCCCACCCACTCTCCACCCATTGACCCCTCTCCGCCCCTGGAGTGCCTTCCTCTGCCCTCTGGGGAGCCTTACTCCACCCTCTGCGCACCTTAATGCTGAAGGAGACGTTATCATGTGATACGTGACATTCTCGCACGGTAAAGTGCCATTATCGCATGATAACATCACATATCACACGATAACGTCGCCACTGCGACTTAAGCGCAGTTTAGTAAACATACCCCTAAATCAGGAATGTAAATAGGTTTGATGTCCCTGGTGATGGTTCCCTGCCCCATGTAAGTAAGAAATGACCTGAAGTAATGTATCCCCATCTTGTTTATTGTAAACCGCTTTGACCCGGTGAAAAGCGGTATATAAGCACAGCTAAATAAATAAATATCCCCTCTTTTTAACACCTCAAGAACTGCCACAAGTGAAGTTCCTCCAGGGTAGCAATTTGCTAAAAGTTATGGATAAGTGTCATGGTAAAGCACCTGAAAAACAAGAAGGCTAGTCAAACAGCAAGAGTGAATACAATGAAGGGTGGCAGCCTTGGTGGCAGCATCCGCCCTAACATTGCCCTTGGCATCCTCAGTATTGGAAGAGTCATGGCCTCTGCACTTTATAATGGCCAGTGCAGAGGATAGCAGAGAAGACTCAAGGAGCTTGAAGATAAGATCAACATGGGCAATGGGTTTGTTGGAGGCGGTGAGAAACCCTCAAGCTTTCCATATCATGCCAAAGTCCCAGATGACAAAATGGGAGTACCTTGAATCAGTAAAAACTTTCAAGAGTTTATCTTGACCCAGTTGGCAGGCCCACATGAGGGCTACAAGTTCAGCTACCTGGACACTGAAAATATTGACCAAATGTCCATGTTCAACAAGTTCAGAGTACATAAAGCATAACCTGAGGTCAAAGGCAAGAACCATCAACATACAAATCAAGATCTGCATTTGGAAGGGGAAGAGGGGAAAGGTTCTATCTAGGCTTAGTCTCCAGATCAATGGCTTATAGACATTCATGAGGTAATCAATGGCTTATAGACATTCATGAGGTAGTCCCTCCTCCGGGAGAGGCAAAAGCTTTGCGGGGTTAAGCTGGGTGCATCGGGACACTGTAAGATTAGGATTATTTAAAAGAGTAATGTCAAAGTATAAGACATGCCACGGACAGAAACTGAGTCTTCCTGGAATTAACGAGGGTGTTGACTGGGACCCAGAGAGTGTTGTGGTGGTCCAACAGGTTCAGCAAATTTAAGAAGAGATGCTGCAGCACTAATTGCCCATATACAGGTTGGTAGGCCCCCTGGTACGGCTTAAGTAGGCCACTAGTTGATGACCAGAGCCATTATCCTGGAAAAGGACTCTGGTGACAACCTCAGCCTGTTCATGACAAAAGAGTTGAAAAGACAAAGAATAGTCAGGCAGTCCAAGGACCAGAGTCACCTGCAGGGCTTGCTTAAGATGACAAAAGGCTTGCTCGGCCTGTTCCATCCATAGCAACTCAGTTTCCAGTATCCCTTGAGGAGGTCAGTAAGTGGGGCAGCAATCAAAGCAAAGTCCAAAATCCAATAGCGGCAGTATTTGCAAAGTCCAAGAAATTTGCCAACTTTGTGAGAGGCTGAGAAAATGAGCCGATGACTTGTATCTGAAAGGTAAGTAATACTTGATGGCCCTGTCTTAATTGGCAGACAAGGAAAACAACTTCTGGTCATCAATATTGTACCTTCTTATTAGCCTTCAACCCAATGTGATGTAAATGCCTTAACAGAGTACACAATGAGCAAGAGTTGAAAACCGTCAGGATAAATTCAAAGTTTCTTTATTAAGGTCGTCCCCAACGCATTTCGGCATAAATTGCCTTCCTCAGGGGGTAACAGCTAAAACATCAAACATAAAGAGCTTATAACAATAACAAATTCTGAACAAAATCAATATATAAAAAGAAGCTCTAATAACTGTTGAAACCAAATAAAAATTAAAATGAACCTTAAAATAGAATTTATTAATTCCAATCTAACATGTAAACACAAGACTAAGCCAGTTCACATAAAAAGACATAAAAGAACCTTGTTTATAAAAACAAACATGAATATATTAAACAATTATAATGAAGGATGTATGTAAAAAGGTACTTTATATGGAAAAGACAGACAACCAAAGACATGAAGTATCAGAAGGAACATTGTACTTAAATGAATACTCACATTAGACCAATGCTAAGTTCCCTATTCTGTCATAGGAAATGGATGATATCAAACTACAAGATAAAATAGACAAACTTATACACGTGACTGTAATTGAATGAAATGGTACTAATGACCTTAAAGGATCATATTATCAACATTGTTACATGCATAACCTTGTTATATAGTGACTCATGGAGTGATGCATAAAAATAATTATGTCATCGAATTCAAATAATTGTCCCTAGACCTAGTATGTGTAAAATGTATACAATTTAAAAAGGACATAGTAGAACAAAGGACCATACACTGTACAATTATCATAAAACCTCTACCGAAGAATGTATATATATAGAAATTCAACTAATCTAAACTGTTTTAGCCGTTCTATTGTAACATAGCTTCAACCATACATTCTCAGGAGGTGGAACATCATTATATGGTTAAAAACTGGAAAATGTATACATTTTAAACCAATTTGTAAAAAAGCATGGTCTAAAAATAGGATACTGAATTGTGAAATTCATTACTAGTTCCTATAATAAAAGTAGAATAATGAAATGATGTAGAAATGGTAATAGACACCACCTTATTAAACTTAAATGAATAAATAACTGTCAATTAATTGTGTTTGTGGAAGATGTAATCTGGTAATTATGGTAATTGAGGGGTAACTTAAATTATGCAAACCTATCTCTTGCTATAGTAAGGCAAGAAATAGAATCTAGCAGATGAATGTAATTTATACTGTGTTGATATTGAATTATCAACCCACCGTGTAATACTTTTACATAACCACATGTGGCCATAGACTAGTAAAACGACCTGTTGGGGACGACCTTAATAAAGAAACTTTGAATTTATCCTGATGGTTTTCGACTCTTGCTCATTGTGTACCCTGTGGTCAGCTGCAAGAGCAGTGCTCCTTGTTTTGTCTGCTGAATGCCTTAACAAAGCCATGGAAGCTGCTTGAGCAGAGGTAAGGTCCTTAGAATACACCAGGAGATCATCAACATATTGCAGAAGAGTGGAGTCAGACAGAAAAAGGAAGTCCTCCAGGGTGTGCTTCAGGCCCTGGGAAAATATGAAGGGCTCTTGGTGTACCCTTGACTAAAAGTACTCCAGGTATATTGGTGCTCCTATAGGTGAAAGTAAAATAAGGCTGCCTGAAGGGGCAGAGAGGCACTGAGAAGAAGGCACTACACAAGTTCACAACAGTGAAGACTGCAGCAAAGGGTGGCACAAGAGAATAGATTGTAGACGGGTTAGCCACCATGGGAGTGGAGGTCACCACAGCCTTATTTGAGGCCCACAAGTCCTGGACAAAGTGCCAAGTCTTGCCATCCACTTTCTTGGCAGGAAAATATAGGCATGTTGTGAGGTGAAATGGTGGGATAGATAACCCCTTGGTGAAGGAGGGCTTGTACCACAGAGGAGATGCCTTCCTCTGCTTCAAATGAAAGTGGATATTGATGTACATGGATGATGGCTGCAGGATCCACAAGGGTTATCTGGAAAGGCAGGATGAGCAGCTGGCCAACCTACGAAGAGTCACATGCCCACAAAAGAATCGGGGAGGCTTTCCAAATCTTGCTGAATTTCTGCTGGAGGGAGTTGTGTGGTCTCTCCGCCTCCATCAGTCACTTGAGTTGAAGACTCGGAGGTCAGCAGAGTCAATGTGGTTTCTGGTGGAGGGTCTGGATCGGGCATATAAAGGTATACTTCACCATCTGGAAAGAAGATTACTGAGCAGCTGAGGCTAATAAGGAAATCCCGGCCCAAGAGTTTCACAGGTAAGGTAGGGCTGACCATAAATGGTAAGTAGACAGGATCACTGTGGCCGAGCATCACCGGAGGAGGCTTGGTGAGGCCATGGGGAATAGGTTTTCCTTCCAGGCCTTCAGCTTGTATGAGGCAAGCCTCCTTTGGCCAGCATCTGGCAGCCGCCTGTCAGACGATGGAATGAGTAGCCCCGGTGTCAATGATAAAGGGTAATTTCTTCCCCGCCACTGCGACAACTACTTCACAGTCTTGGGAGAAAGGGATAAGGGGGAAGGTGGTCATGATCCATGGATAGTCATTGTGCGTTCTCATTGTAGTCCGCATAATATTGGGCTGTGGGATTAGCGGGGGAGGCCTGGCGGCCAGGCTCGCCCGCCAGAGGCTGGGTCTGAAGCGTGGGCACTCTGCAGCCCAGTGTCTGGGCAAGCTGCAATAACAACATTCTCCTCTCTGTGGTTGGGTGAGGCCTACGGGTCCTCTTCTTCTATATCTTCAACCTCAGCCGTAGCCATGGAATCCTTCGCTTTGTAATGATTGTATCTGGAGGACAAACAGTTGATCTTGCCATTGTTCCTGTCATTTGGTTTTCTGTTTCGCTTCTTGAGTAATCTTTTCTGCCAGCTGTTTCTCACAATGACAGGCAACAGTGAGGATTTCAGAGTGGGATTTCTGGAGGAGCGGAGCCTAGCATCAGGCAAGATGGTCGCATAAGAGCTGTGCTCCAGAGGGCAATGGTCAAGAATCCTGAATTCTGCAGTCTTTAACTAAGTAGTTCCTACCTACTCTGATATCATTCGATCTTGGATATGTCTGGCCCCAAGCTGACGCGGCTGGATTACCAAATTCATCAAAATGCCAGCGCAAAGAGAACCAAAATGGAGCCTCTCTCACCTCACAAGATGACGGTCATCAGAGATTGTCCTGAGACCTTACAAGAACTTCTGGCTGAGATTTGTGCTGTTAAGGACTTGGTCAAAGCTAATGGAGACTCATTGTGCATAATGCAGGAGGATATCAGCGCCTTGAAAAATACTTTGGAATCAATTTTGGTCAGATTGGAGAAGGTGGAGAACATGGTAGCAACGCATGGGGAGCGGTTCAGGGCCATTGAGAAGAAAGCAAAGTTGATACAGTCATTGCAAAGAGCTGGAAAATGGTATCAATTACACTCAAGGGAACAACATAAGAATTTTGGGCGTTTCAGAGGGAGCCGAGGGTCCTGTCATGATAGCTCTTTTGCAGTCAATGATCCCGGGTGTGTTGAAGGTGAAGTTCGCCATGCCTTTTGAGATCGACTGCGCCCATCGAGTTCCTACTCAATCCATGGTTGCGGGCAAGCGTCCACGTTCAATCATCCTCAAAGTTTTGCGCTTTCAACAAGTAACACAAATAATGGAAGCAGCCAGAACACACTCTCCCTTGGAATATCAGGGGCACAAACTCTTATTCTTCCCTGACTTTGCGAAGGTGATGGTAGATCGGAGAAAGAGTTTTTTGGTGCTACGCCCATGCTTATTGCAGCTGCAGTCCCATTTCCGGTTACTCTACCCTGTTTGCATAATAGTCACGCTGCACAACCAGACTAGGACTTTTGGTGATCCAGGGGAGTTGCACGCGTTCTTGGAGGATAAAGAGTTGGTGTTGATGTGGTGAAAGCTTGCCTTGCAATCAATGGCTTGTAAAAGTTCTTCAACGCTTTCTTATTTGGGTGGTTTGACTGGTCTGAGGTCATGAAGTAGCAACTATCCATATAGAGTTGACATTCAATCATGCAGAGTTGACATTTGATGTGCCATTCAGTGTGACTCTCTTGGAGGAACTCCAGGGTACTGCTTTGGTCAATAATGTCTTACTCTTTGTTTCTTCCTCTCTTCTTTTGTGTTTTGTGTTGTTTGTGATGTCTGTTGTGGTTGGGAGGGCAGCGGGGCTTGGAGGAGTGGGACGGCCCTTGCCTATATACATGCAGCCTTTTGTGAACATAAATTGTTTTGGTGGGGGCAATTTCGCTATAACGTTTGGCGCTTCAGGTTTGGGGATGCTATTTCCTGTTTCTGGAATGGGTACTGTGTGGTTTAAGTTGATTTAAGCGGCTGAGGAGTTGAAGTAAACTAGTTAATTTTTCCCTCCATGCCTGTCTTGTCCCTTTGGGCTCACCCACTAAGTTTTGAGCTGTTATAGCCCCTCAGCGTTTTGGTGGCTTTGTTTTTTAGAACTATGTGTTTTTATTTTGAGTGATCTTCCACAGGGGCAATGGCTAAGCAGTAGCTTTTCCTTTTGTGTTTTTTTTTTCTTGGACTATAAATGCAGCTATCATTGTGAGGTCTTTTAAGGTGTGGATCAACAATGTAAAATCATATATTACAACTTGCTATGTTTCTATAACAGTTGACTGTCATTTTGTATTATATTGTCAATATGTCTTCTTTTAAGATAGTCTCACTGAATATTAAGAGCATTAACAATCCCATTAAAGAGGAAAAAAGATATTTTTATATGGACGCAAGGAAAGTGCTGACATCCTACTGTTACAAGAGACATATTTAAATGTGAAGGAGTCATTAAAATTAGATATAAAACCATTTTCACTAGTGGCTTTTTCTGCTGCCAATCAAAAAAAAAATAAAAATAGGGTAGCCATCCTAGTAAGGAAATCTCTATCCCCCATTGCAATACAAACTAGACCTGATACAGAAGAGCGGTGGGCAATGGTTGTCCTTAAAATAGGATCCACAGAACTGGCCTTAATTAATATATATGCTCCTAATATAGATTGCCCTGCCTTCTTTAGCTCCATTGCGGCCTTGGCACAAGAGGTGACTAGCTATTCAACTATTGTTGAGGGAGACTTCAACCTCGTACTTGACCCCTTGTTAGACAGGAGTCCAGTGAGAACTAATAAGATCCCCAAAGCTCACCCTGTTCTTTTGTCTCTAATGCAAGAATTGGGGTTGATAAGACCTATGGCGGTTGCAACACCCTATGGACAAAGAATACACTTTCTTCTCTCCCCCTCATAACTCGGTATCATGCATAGACTACTTCCTAGTCTCCAAAGGACTATGCTCTAGAATTAGTGAGTGCAATATACAGGCGGCTCATATCTATGATCATTCTGCAATCTCATTCACCCTATTTGACTCAACGAGCGGCCCATCTCATTCACATTGGCACTTTGATAGAACTCTTCTTGGCAGCCAGGAGTTCCGGGAAACTATCCTGTTGACTATAGAGGAGTATTTTCTGTTTAATTTACCTCAGGATACCATGGGTTGGGCATGGTGGGAAGGCTTTAAGGCTAATATGCGGGCCACCATTAACAATTTTGCTATACGACAGGCCAAGCAGCGTAAAACAGAACTCAAAGTTTTAGACAAGCAGATTAAAGCGGGAGAACGCATCATAGGTCAGAAAACTGATCCTAATATTCTGATATGGTTACAGTGTCTTAGATTTAAATATAACTCGATTTTGACTACTGAGGCTTCACAGAATATACAAGTTCAGAAAGGGCGGTATTACTTAGAAGGTAACAGGGCCAGACGGTTACTAGCTAACTCATTAAAAGGCCATAAGGAAGCTTCTCGCATCACTGCTTTGAGAGATTCAGGTGCAACAATTGATTGTCAAGGACTCTGATATCACAGAGGCCTTTCGCCAATTTTATGCTCAGTTATACTCCCCAGAGATTGATTTTTCTGAGGAGGATTTTGATAGATTACCGGCCAATACACAGAGGCCGGTGTTAGACCAGGATATAGCAGCAGGACTAGACAAACAGATTACGGTCATGGAAATTATCCAGGCTATTAACTCTATGCAAGTGGGCAAAGCCACTGGCCAAGATGGCCTTCCAGTTGAATTTTATAAAACCTTTTCCAAAATCTTAGGCCCATATCTTCAACAATATTACAGGCTTCTTTTGAAAGCAGAGGCCCAGACTGGAGCGTTTGCCTCTGCAAATATTGTGGTTCTTAAAATACTTGGGAGGGACCCTCAGTTGGTTAGTAACTACTGCCCAATTTCATTACTAAATGCAGATTATAAAATTTTTGCAGCCATTTTAGCTGGTCGTCTCTCCAAATTGATCTCTTCTTTGATACATCCAGACCAATGTGGCTTCACTGAGGGACGCTCCACAGCCGATGATGCTAGAGTGTTGTGTCACGTTTTGGAAGGTGCAGAAAGAATAGAGGGCCCACTTGTGGGACTATCGCTAGATGCAGAGAAAGCATTTGACCGACTGGAGTGGCCTTTCTTGTTTGCTGTTCTGAAATGGTTTGGGTTTGGTGAGGTTTTCTGCAAATTGATCAAACTAATGGATGCGAGAACAAGTGCTAATATCACTGTGAATGCGACTCAGTCTAAAGATTTTCTTTTGGGGCATGGCACCCGTCAGGGTTGCCCCCTTTCACCCATTTTTTTCAATCTGGCCTTGGAAACTTTGGCCCTATTGTTAAGGCAAAGCCTTGCGGTTAAAGGTGTGTCTATAGCTGACTTGGAAATTAAACTTTCTGCGTATGCTGATGATTTACTGCTGTTTACCACACCGGCTATTCTAGAGTTGATAGATAATTTACTGCTGTTTACTATACCTGCTATTCTAGAGTTGATAGATCAATATTCAGGATTATCAGGTTATAAAATCAATTGGTCAAAGTCTGTAGCGTTCCCTTTAAATTCAAGGGTTTGTAGGGCGGATCTGGAAGATTTTCCTTTTGTGTGGGAGCCTAAAATGGTGAAGTACTTGGGAGTCCATTATTGCTGTCCACTTAGTAAAACTTTACTGTTCAATGAAGGGGAGCTCCTTTCTACAGTTCGTAATATAACTGTGAAGTGGTCTCCGGTCTATCTTTCTTGGTGGGGTCATCTTAAAGCAATAAACATGACTATCGCTCCTAAAATGAACTATGGGGTATGTTTACTAAACTGTGGTAACGTAGCAGCGGCTACGTTACCGTGTGTTATGTAACGTTAACGCGTGGTATGTAACGTTAACACGTGGTATGTAACGTTAATGCGTGGCAATGTAACGTTAACACGCAGTAACGTTACATCTCGCACGGAAGCGTTCCTGGCCATGGTAAGTCCCGCAGAAGGTGGAGAGAGGGCAGGGAGAAGGGGTCAGTGGGCAAGGAGAGGCCCCATCCACACCAACACGGGGAACTGAAGGACTGAATCCTACCGCGACTGAAAAACTGGCGTTAGCAAACATTTGCAAGAGAGAGAAACCATTTCAGTGTCAGCAATGTACAGCATAGGCAGAGAGCCCAAGAAAAGTGATAGTAGTGATCCATGTTCAGCAACAGCACAGTGCCCAAATATGAAAGGCCACTATGGTGATGGTGCAAATGGGGCATAGGAGGCTGCAGGCGGGACATGTAGTGGGGGCAGCTGGGGCACAGGGCAGACCAGGCGGACACCTAGGTGACACATAGGAACATAGACATGGGAAATCAGCAAGACAGCCATTGACCAAAGCAAAACACAAACCACAAATACCCTGACCACTCTAACCAATAGTTGCCAGAGCACAGACCAGACATCCCCCAGCCACCTGTCCCCCATGTGGAAGGGGCAAAATGTTGGTAGGTTGTGATGGGGGGGTGTGTGTGGAAGGCCATGTATGCCCCCACCCCTGACACCGCAACCTAGGCACCCGCTTACCCGTACAGTGGATGGCCTGGGATGGCGCACCAACAGCATATGCCCATGTCAGCATGGCAGAGGGGGGTCGTGTATGTCCGTGCTGGAGGGGCAGTGGCACCTGC
This sequence comes from Ichthyophis bannanicus, assembly GCA_033557465.1. NCBI lineage: Eukaryota > Metazoa > Chordata > Amphibia > Gymnophiona > Ichthyophiidae > Ichthyophis > Ichthyophis bannanicus. The sequence continues at coordinate 347,790,211 of CM066037.1, forward strand.
CTGCAGTGGACCAAGGCCATGCTCTGTACCAGTACGTGGTGTGCAGTGCAACATAAAAGGTCTGGCTGAGGAGACGTACAGGTAGCCCCAGGGACCAATTTGACACTGTGGCAACACAGTGGTGCAGTACACACAGCCAGTGTGTCCCAGAGCAGAGTCACAGGTTCATGTCCCAGCTGCAGATACAGCACATCCCAATATTTTACCTTACTATGTAGATAAAATAGAAACCATAGAAGGTCTTGCTGAGGAGAAGGAAAGGTACGTCCCAATATTTTACCCCACTATGTATATAAAACAGAAACCAGAGAAGGTACTGCTGAGGAGAAGGAAAGGTACATCCCAATAATTTACCCCACTATGTATATAAAACAGAAAACCAGAAAAGGTCGGGCTGAGGAGAAGGAAAGATACATCCCAATAATATACCCTACTACATAGATAAAACAGAAAACCAGAAAAGGTCTGGCTGAGGAGACATACAGGTAGCCCCAGGGCCCACTGTGATCCTGTGGCAACACTGTGGTGCAGCACACACAGCCAGTGTGTCCAGGAGCAGAGAGTCACAGGTTCAGGTCCCAACTGCGGGCACAGCACAACCCAATATTTTATCTTACGATGTAGATACACCATCAAAACGTGCAATCCCCACAGCAGCAGCCAACAGGGATACAAACACCCACTCATCCAGGCTCCACTATCCAAATCCTCATGTAGAGTCAGGCTGTTGGCCTCAGCACGGAGCTGCAGGTACCATCACAGCACCACTACTACCTCCTGCACAGGTCAGAAATGTCGGCACTGTGAGCAGGGCAGGGTGGCAGGCAGGTTTGCCAAACACCCCTATCAGTGCACAGTGATGCAGTAGGAATGTGTGTGTGTGTGTGTGTAGGTCTATCCATTGTATTGTGGCTGCCCACCCTGCTCTGGGCCCACAATGTGCAGATGTTAACAGCGTTATTATGCAAATGTACATAATGAGGAGCAAGGTTTTGTGGGTATGGGCAGGACAGGGCATATCGGGCAGGCTGCATCTACACAGGGAGTAGGGCAATGGCTCGGTCATTGTAGTGGCCAAACACCACCTGCATGGACAGGGCGGCCACAGCATGTCATGCTGGGAGGTCAGTCCACCCTGATTGAGCAGTGACCATAGTATGTCTAAGTTCCCCCACAGTGCTCTATACCATCTGTTGCCAGTGATACTTGTGTGATCCCAGTTCTCGGGCTCAATCACTGACATACCTGCCCGGTGTGTATGCTGTACATGCCACATCTGGGTGCACATGTGTTCTCTATGAGCATGGACCAGGGACTGGCTAGTGGACTGTCTGTGTTTAGTCTGTGCATGGTTGGAACACTCTGTATGTTGCTACAAGTGCAGTCCGACTGGGCTGTCTGATGGTGAATGGCAGATGGTGGTATGTGGCAAAGGAGGATCCACTGGCCTACCACCACATCATGGCTGGTCTGCCACTGCTGCAGTCACACATAAATGTTCTGTGCACTAGCCCTGGAGGGCTGTCTATCGCCATAAGTACCGGGGTCACTGGTCCCACAGCCAATTCCCAGGCTGCAGGCACCTGTCCCTCCATGGCTTCCCTGACAATATGGGTGAGCGTGGGCCTTCAGGGGCACATATTGGAGACCACTCTGACTGGTAGGGGCGGTACTACATATCCCCCATGCGAGTCTGGACACCCTTACACCCTACTAACAGGTGCTATGGCAGCCAGACCTTAACACTGGATACGCAGTGACTTGGGTGATGTCTGGTCCCAGAGGACCACATGTGACTGTGGAGCACAGATGGGTACAGAGGTACTATCGATTGCACTGTTATGAACACCTGTCACACACTGGTAGGGATGGGGATGTGCAGCAGGACCTATCTCCAGCACCACATGAAGTGCAGACTTAGTGCTGTGCGCCCACCCTTACCCTCAGGGTGAACACAGAACCTGCTGAATAGCAGGGTCTGTAGCTACTCTGTGGCAGTATCACACCCTGGCAGGCCGTCTTACCAAGCTGTGGTAACTGAGAGGTGCAGACTCCATGTGGTGATCAGCTGTATAGCGCTGTTCCACATGTGCAATGCATCATGGGTGTTGGTGCAGCTACCCTATCCTGGCGCACACAGCAGACGGCTTGTGCGGTGACCTGCAGTCCCTCTGTACCCAGCCATTGCTATACAGCAGGGCAGAGAGGTAAAGCACACTGGCGAGTACAATCCTGCCTCTCCATTGGCTGCCTAGCCTTTCCATCTGCTGCTTTGCCTTTCCATTGGTTGTTAACTGCCTGCTCCGCCTCCTGAAAGCAGGACCTAGGTCCTGCTCTGCTGCCCTGCCTCTCCATACGGAGAGGCAGGGCAGCAGAGCAGGTGCATACGGAGAGGAATGGCTAGCAGAAAAAAGGAGGTGATAATGCCTCTGTATAAGTCTTTGGTGCGACCTCATTTGGAATATAGTGTGCAATTCTGGAGACCGCACCTTCAAAAGGATGTGAACAGGATGGAGTCGGTGCAGAGGGTGGCTACTAAAATGATTAGTGGGCTTCATTATAAAGCATATGAGGACAGACTTAAGGATCTTAATATGTACACCTTAGAGGAAAGGCGGGATAGAGGTGATATGATTGAGATGTTTAAATACCTCCGTGGCATAAATGTTCAGGGAGAGAGCCTCTTTCAATTAAAAGCAAGTTCTGCTACAAGGGGACATGGGATGAGGGTGAAGGGAGATAGATTCAGGAGTGATATGCGGAAATATTTCTTTACGGAAAGAGTAGTGGATCCGTGGAATAGTCTCCCAGTGGAGGTGGTAGAGATGAGGACAGTAACTGAATTCAAAAAAGCATGGGACCAACACAGAGGATCTCTAAAGGTAAAAAGTGGACTGTTGTAGTTGTTGATATGGAAGGACAGACTAGATAGGCCATGTGGTCTTTTTCTGTCATCATGTTTCTATGTTTCCATTGGCTGCCTAGCTTCTCCATCTGCTGCTTTGCCTGCTCCGCCTCTTGGAAGCAGGACCCAGGTCCTGCTCTGCTGCCCTGCCTCTCCATTGGCTGCCTAGCCTCTCCATCTGCTGCTTTGCCTTTCCATTGGCTGTTAACTGCCTGCTCCACCTCCCGGAAGCAGGACCCAGGTACCCTGCTGCATTTAAGGAACTCCGGGGCGCCATTCAAGTGCTGCTGCTGCTGTCTTCTGTTATTTGTTGATGCTGTGTGCTTATTGTATGCTGTACGCTGATCCTCTACCCTTTCCCCAGGTCCTGCTCTGCTGCCCTGCCTCTCCATTGGCTGCCTAGCCTCTCCATCTGCTGCTTTGCCTTTCCATTGGCTGTTAACTGCCTGCTCCGCCTCCGGGAAGCAGGACCCAGGTACCCTACTGCATTTAAGGAACTCCGGGGTACTGTTCCGCACTGCAGGCGTGCGCACAAGGAGCGCGCACAAGGAGCAGGCCCTGCTCCTTTGGCGAGCTCCTTGGGGCGACGATTGGGGCACTTTTCACTTCCCACTAGGTCAATCCCTTTTCCTTGGTTGGGCCTTTCAGTGCCTTTCTGGATATCTTCTTGCGTATATCCCTCTAGTATCTTCCTCTACTTTTCTCCTCCCTGGGGCCGCCCCTGTACTCCCATCATCCTTTTTGCCTTCTACACAGACACACCCTATGGCTTCCATCCCTGTTTTTTGGGGGCATCGTCCTCCACCTGCTTTCTTGTTCCAACCTGGGGCCAGCACCTGTAGTTTGAGTAACCTCCTTGTCTGCCACCTGGGCCAGCCTCCCCCTGGATCATTGCCTCAGCTTGCCTCCTTACTACTGACCCTCTCTTTTGCCCTCCTAAACTGCAGATCCCTTCACGCAAAACCCCTTCTTGTTCACAACCTATTGCTGCAACATTCCCTTGATGCTCTTTTTCTCTTTGAAACCTGGCTTCGCGAGGGGGAGGATGGTTTTCTCCATCGCTGTCTCCCCCCTGGCTATTCTGCTTTTCATGCTCCTCGCCTCCACCGGACAGGTGGTGGTGTAGCGGTTATTCACTGGTCCTCTCTCCCTCTCACTCTTGTCTCCCCTCCACCCCGCTATCCTGAAGCTCTGCTTCTGCGTTCAGGAACCTCCACTCCCGTATTTTTCCTTCTTCTTTATGCCCCACCCTCAATACGCCCTGATCTCTGGGAGTCCCTTTTGCTCACCCTTTCGGAGACATCTCTTCTCTGATCTGTCCTTGACCCAGCATGTCGACTGTCCAACCCACTCCTCGGGTTATACTCTTGGCCTTAGCCTCACTTCCACCCCTTCTCCTTATATTCCATTTGATATCATACCCACCCCTCTCCCCTGGTCTGACCACTGCTGTCTGCTGTTTTCCTTTTCTCTTCCTCCTATACAAACACCCGCCTTACCTGCCCTTGACACCTCTTCCACGATTCTCAAACGGCATCTTACGCCTCTTACCCTACAGGACTTCCCCTCAGCCGACTCTCTCTTTTCCTCCAATTTTTTCTCCCTTCCTGTGGTTCAGCAGGTCAACTCCTGGCCCTCCACCCTCACTGCTGCCCTCGATACACTGGCTCCCCTTCGTCCCATTCCCTACCGCCCTATGACTTGTCATCCCTGTCATCCCTTGTCATCCCTGGTATCACCCAGGTTTATACCTTCAGCGCATCTATCTCCGGCGTGCCAAGCGCCGCTGGCACAAACACCCCTCTTCCAACTCCCTAACCTCTTTCCGCTGTGAACACCGCCATTATCATGCTATGATCACTGAGGCCAAAAGGACCTATTACTCAGACCTTATCGCCTCTTCTTCTAACTCCTCCCGCCGTTTGTATCAGGTATTCCATTCACTGTCTTCCTCCTCGGCCCATCCCCCCTCGTCTGTACTCCCTTCCACCGCCCCTAGTCCTACGAGTCTTGCCTCCTTTTTTGTTGATAAGATTCAGTCTCTCCATTCTTCTTTTTATCATTATCCCCCCTCTCCTCCTCCCCTCCCCTCCTTTTCTCCCCACTGTATCCTTTCCTCCTCTGTCTAGTATCTTTTCTCACACATGGCACTTTCCGACCTGTCACCTCCACCGAGCTTATTCAGGTCATCTCCTTGTCTCACAAAACGACCTGTCTCCTTGACCCCTTCCCATCCACCTGGCTCCTCGATCCCTCTCTCTCACTTCTTCCATATATCCAGGTCATTATCAACTCTAGTCTCACTTCTGGCAGCTTTCCCACCCATTGGAAACATGCCTTGGTTTGCCCTCTTCTGAAGAAGCCTTCCCTCGACCCCAGTCTCCCCACCAACTGGCGGCCCGTCTCGAATCTTCCCTTTCTGTCCAAGGTTTTTGAAAAATTGGTTTTCTTCCCGCTTTCAGCACATCTTGACGCTACCCTCTCTCTTCATCCCCGTCAATCTGGCTTTAGGACTGGTCACAGCACTGAAACTGTACTTTTAGCCCTCCTTAATGAACTTCACCACTCTCATGACCGGGGTGATCTATCTATCGCTGTCTCTTTGGATCTTTCTGCCGCTTTTGACATTGTTGATCACCACACTCTTCTTACCCGTCTGTCTGATTCTGGTATCTGTGGCACTGTGTTGTATTGGTTCCATTCTTTCCTTTCATCCCGCACTTTCTGTGTTCACTCAGGCTCCAATACCTCTTCCTCTTTCCCCCTGCAATGTGGTGTTCCCCAAGGTTCCATTCTAGCCCCTCTTCTCTTTAATATCTTCCTCGCTCCTCTCGCCCTCCTCATTCAGCAGACCGGTATCTCCTCTTACTTTTATGCCAATGATATTCTCCTTATTCTCCACACCAGCTCTACATCTCTGTACCTCTCTGCTCTCAATGCCTGTCTGGACCTCATTGCTACTTGGTTTTCTGATCATTTTCTCTGTGTCAACCCTTCTAAGTCCTCTGCTGTTTGGTTCTCCTTCTCTGCCACTCCCCCCACCCTAGCTACCACAATGTCCTCCCTCCCTATAGATAGAACGGCTGATGGGGAAAGGGCAAGGGAACGTCCCAATAACCAGTGTGCAGGGGTAGGATCAGCGGAGCAGGTGGACCTGCGGGTGGGAGCACAGACCCCGGAGGGTGTAGAGAGAGACTGGATCCGATGTGGACCAATGATGGGTGAGGGATGGGTAGGAGGGGGAGGGAGGGGTAGAGAGATGCATGGGAGGGTTGGCAGTGAGGGCAGGGAGGGGGCATGAGGGAGAGGGGGCGACAGCAGCAGACCTTGGATTCAATTCAGTATGCCAGTGGTGCAGGGGCAGGGATAGAGGGTGAGGACGGGGGTGCGTGGGATGACTGTGGAGTGGGGAGAGACCGGTAGGTGGGCTGCAATGTGCTTGAGGAGTCAGCAGTGGAGGTGCTGTGGTATGAACACTAGTTCTGTTCAGCACGGTGCATAAGGAAACGGTAGCGACGGTGGGAGAGATGGACGTGAAGCAGATCGGAGTGACAGGGACATCACCACCACAGATGCTCTGCTTGGTGGGGGTATCTACGGTGACGGAATGGGCCAGGGTGAATACAGGGGCGATGGGTATGGTGGTGGGGGTAAAGGCAAGGGTGGGGAAGAGCAGGGGTGTCAGGGGTTGGGGACTGTGTCGTGGCCCAGGTACGTGCCCAATGTCAGGAGATGAGGATACATGTGTGCGGGAAACAGAGTATCTGAGGCAGGGAGCTGTGTGCGGGTAGTAGCACTGATATGACGGGGATGGTGGGAGGGGCAGGACCAGACCGTGTCCCAGGCAAGGAGGTCAGAGGAGGACGGACACAGGGTAGAGGGGGAGGGTGGCAGGAATGGTCAGTCCCTGGGAGGGATATGGGTGTAGGGGTGGCAGGGGGAAGGAAGGGGGTGGCATGGGAGATCCAGGTTGTGTCCAGCAGGGTGGATAGGGAAGGAGACACCCTGAGCGAGGAAAAGGCAAGGGGCATGTGCCCAGGGTGACCACATGTGGGACAGGGGGAACATGGGGCAGTCAGCTGAAACAACGGACATGTGGCCACAGGCTGTACCATTCCAAATGCCATTTATTGTGGACATCTCACCCCCCTGCAACTACACCCTTCCCCCACATCCTCTCCTGCGCCATCCACGTCCCCGTGCACCCTGTGCACCCTTCCCCCACATCCTCTCCTGCGCCATCCACGTCCCCGTGCACCCTGTGGCACAGGTGCTACTGCTGTCATTGGTGCTGCTGCTGCCGGCTGACCCATGCGTGCCACCATGGCCTCATGCACAGACACCATCCTTGCCATGTTGGCTGCCATTGGCTCAACCAACACACACAGGCCCACACCTCATGGAGGAGGCCGTCCAGCACCAGCCATTGGTGTCACACCTCATGTCGCTGACGACGCTGTTCCTCTGCCACCTGACACAATGCAATCTGTATGCCTGTGGGTGGGACACGGTGTAAGCCGTGAGACATGGGTCACACATGCCACCTGTATACATGCAACAGCTGACCAGACAGGTTGGACACTCACCCTCTGCATCCACATGCGCTGCTTCCGAGTGGGAATGCATCTCCCTGATCACCTGCTGAATGGCTGCATGTGCAGGCTGTGGTGTGGGACCCAGGACTGGTGGTCCAGTTACACCCCTGTCTGCAGTCTCCGCTGTAACGCTGCCATCACCTGCCTCGACACCCGCCCCGCCATCATCTGACAGGTGGAGTGCTGCTCCCCCCTCTGCCTCTAGCGCTGCCTCCTACTCTTCAGGCACCTCCACATCTGGCACTGCCTCGTGCGGGGGCCACAGGCCGGACACTGGGGGTTCCACTCCCTCCGCCACCTCCATGGCATGTATGTCACCTGTGGGGGGACAGGGTACTCAGCTCAGTTGTGCCATGCCTGCCCAGCCACATACATGTATCCATCCCATCGTGACCTGACAGAATGTGTGAATCACAGGATACGTAGGACAATAGGGGAAAACCTTGGCTGTGTACAGGTGGGCAGGGACTGTACTGGTGCAGGGACATGTGTTGTACCATTGGATATCCATGTCCCCGGTGTCAGCGGCGCCTCACTGGTGACCGTGTGTGCATGCAACTGGGTACGAGCTACGTCAACTGGTGGGACTGTTGGGGTGCTGCTGGGGTTGGCGGACCACTGTTGCCACTGCTGTTGCAACCTCCTCCCATGCGCTGTTGTGCTCTACAATGGTGGTGGTGCTGTTGAGCCACCCAAAAAACATCTCATAGCGCTCCAGGATGGCTGCCAGGAGGAGGTCATTTTCCTCCTGGGTGTAGCGGGCTGCCCTCCTCCTGGCATCGGCAGGTACTGGCCTGCAGCGATGCTTGCTGCCTGGCGCACCTCCACACTGTTTGTGTGTCTGTTGGCTGTGGCTGGATGGGCCTGCCTCCACCCCCTCAGGCTCCTCTGCAGTGACGGCCACTGATGATTGCTGGCTGGTCATAGCGCCCACACCCATTTCACCATCTGCACGCTGTGTCATCTTGTACCACCTCTGCATGGTACACCCTTGCCATTGTGAGCATGGTGTGCCCATTTAAGTACCCAAAGTGTGGTCCACCACATGTTCAGACTGCACAACGTGCATTCCTATGCATGCACAAGGGGCCACTGTGCATGCGTAACACGCATTACTCACTACTCAGGGCACGTGTCCCATTTGTTGTGCAGGCGTGTATTGCCTCTTTGCGCCATCTATGGGTGGTGGCGTACATCACATGCTCCATATGTCTGTGGGGACCCAGCTCGCGCATGTGTCACAACGTGCTGTACAGGGCCCTGCTCCTCCTTCATGTGCTGTTCCGCATCTTACGCACACACAACGTGCATGTATTGAGCGTAATGCATGTTCCTGCACACACTATACCATTACGCACTTGTGCGCTTACCTTTCTGTACGTTCGCACCTCTTGATGTCACTACTATTGGTGTCTGCCCCTACATCCACACGTGGTGTATCCTGTTCCATATTTTATGCCACACACCCGCTGTTTCTGGTATGTAGTTCTGCTCTGGGTGATAAGCCGTACCTACGGTGCTCTACGCCGTGTGTAGGTACCCCAGGCGGTGCATCTACATGTACGTTGTGCCAGCACATGTTATGCAATCAGTACACGCGTGGAACACACCATGTGCTCCTCCTATGCATGCTCTGTGGACCCAATCATGAGGCATGCCTGTGTGTTGTGGTACACGCACTACTATGCATGCTATGGCATTGCGCTTCCGTACGCACTCTGCAGTTTGCAATACTGGTGCTGGTGTGTGTTGCTGCATCTGAAGCTGTGATATGTTTGTTCTGATTAGTTGCCACACCCCACGCCGTATTTAGCATCCTACATTGCTCAACCTGATGTCCGTAATGGCTCAAACCGACCTTGCGGGTTGTGCAGTGGTGGCATTGCTTGACTTGGAGGAGCTGCGGTTGCCTGATGATGGAGATGGTGTTCTTTGGGCTGTGGCACTGGGTATGGGTGCAGTCCCGCTGCAACACAGACCTGCAGCTTTGGAGACTCCACAGGCAGAGGTATGTCCAGCATGGCACTGTAGGTGTGTCGAGGCACACCCTCGCCTGCCTCGCCTCTACAGGCCCAGGCCCATGCTCCAGGACATGCATGAGCACCAGGTCATCTCCCTCTACCGTCTGAGCACAGGGGCTATTAGGGAGCTCTATGAGGATTTTGCCCTTGTCTACAGACCATCCACACGGCTGTCCCCTCTGCCGGCCCCTGACACCCTTTCTATTTGGGATATTTGCTTTTTGGCATGCTGTGTTCATGGCATTCCATTTCATGATGTGTGTGCATATGTTTATCTTTGTCTATTGTCCCAATTACAGACTGCGATATCAACTGTGGATGTCTGTTCTGCATTTGTGTTGCATCATTGGTACTGGTGGGGTTGCCCTATCCTGGCACACAACAGGCGTTTTGTGTAGTATCCTGCAGTGTTCTTGTATGCAGACATTGCTGTGGAACTGAACATGGTGGTGTAGCCTATTGGTTTGTGCATTGACATTCTGCCCACTGGTCATGGGTTTGATTTCTCTTTGTTCTCCTTTTTTATGTCTGTCCTATATAACTACTTGTCATTCCTTGTCATATCTTGTCATATCTTGTCATTCCTTTTCATATCTCTGTAGATCTGTGCTACCAGCCCATAATACTCTCATCACAGTTGCCAACCATCCTTCTCTCCGTCTATCTGCATATGTCAGCTGTGTGGCGTCCTGTCTTCATGTGCAGGCTGCTACCCCATGTCCTGCACTGGTACCCTTTTCTGCATTGCGGCTCTTCATGCTTGCCTCTCCTGTGTATGCTCTGCATAGCACTACTACTACTCTGTCCTCCTATCATTGCACTTGTCTTGCCACCTCTACCTCCACTGGTGGACACGTATCCCCAACCTCTGCCACCCACTGTCATTCTAGCAGTTTACATTGCCAACACGCTGTGCATCTGTACAGCTGCCTCCGATATGTTTGTCCACTTTACCAGCTGCCACATAGGCTGCTCGCAGACTTGGAGGATCCATCATCTCCCACCTCTCCTTCCTTCCATCACTTGTCCATTGCCTTTGCTTGGTGCTTGGTGCGGTGTTAGGGTTACATCTGGGTTCAAGCCTTACATTTCATGCTTGTCAACTTGGGCCACATTACTGCCCTTACAGCACCATATCTTGGGTCACCTTAACATCATTGTGGCACCGGGACCTGGGGCACCTTAGGTTAAGGCACTCTGTGGGCGCCTTGTAGGGCACCTTACGCTAGGTGCCTTGTACGGCGCTTTGTAATGCGCATTAGCCTAGGGCACCTTGTGCGGCGCGTTACCTGACATGGCTTGCCGTGATGATGCACCGCCCATTCCTTTATGTGGGCATCTGGGAGACCTAATGCGGGGAACGTTTCCGCAGTTTAGTAAACATACCCCTATGTGTTAGAAATGCTACCAGTCTTTCTTACAAGTAACACTTATCGTCAAGTTGAAAGGACTCTTGTCCAATTCTTATGGAATAATAAACCACCTAGAATTGCTATTAGGAAGCTTAAATCTAAAAAAGAGGAAGGGGGTGTGAACTTCCCTGATTTTCAGGCCTACCATTCCACTTTTCTACTAAAACAAGATTCAAAATGGGTGGAGGGGGCTGGGGGAAAATGCCCAGTATGGCTTGACCTGGAAGAGAGATTAAGTGCTCTGTTCCCCTTAAAACTCTTCCCTGGCATGGTGTCTTCTGAGAGGTTGAAGTCTCACAGGGTAATGGCAGACACTCAAAGGGCCTTTCAGCAGCTAGCAAAGGCAATTCCTAAGGAGGAATGCTTATCAAAACTAATCCCCACCTGGCACAGTCCTTTCTTAAAAATTCATCAAAGTCCATTTGCATGGCAACAATGGTTCAGTAGGGGTATTTAGACCATCGGCCAACTGGTATTAGATGGCAAGTGGAAGCCTTTTGCTTGTCTACAGCAGGAGTTTGACTTGCCTAAATCCTTAATACTTCCAGTGGATTCAGCTGAGACATTGTATAGAGAAATCCCCTATTGATATTTAAATCTTTACCTGAAGAATGGGGGTTGTTGAACATTATAGGTTCAGCCCAAATGGCTACTGGGTTGGCTTCTTACTATTATAAATTGGTTGTTCAGAACCACACCCCACAGTCCATTGGTGCTCAGCGGATATGGGAACATGATACAGGGGAGACTCCTCCGGAATCATGGGTAAAATTCTGGAGCAAGATAAATAGAGTATCTCTGTCTGCCTCTTTTTCACAAGCTTTATATTTTTTTGCACACAGAGCTCATTTTACCCAGATAAAGGTTGCTAAATGGGATAAAACGGTTGGAAATGAATGTTGGTCTTATCAGAGTGATGTTGACACTTTAAGACATGTGGTATATGACTGCCCTAATATTCAGTCCTATTGGATTTCGATTTGGAACCGAATCGAAGAAGTCTTGGGATTCAGGGCCACTCTCTCCTGGTCTGTGGTCATTTTTCAGTCAACAATTGGCATCTCGTCATTACAGAGGGATTGTCATTTTTTATTTGACTACATGATGGGAGTGGCTCTGCATCTCGTTTTTGCAAACTGGAAACATACTGCAGAGCTTAGCTGGCACGAATGGTGGAACCGTTTGTGCTTATGCTGCAAATATGAATAAATGCCACGTTATGGCACACAAAACTTAGCGGGTGAGCCCACTAGGACAAGATAGACACGGAGGGCTCAATGACCCAACACTCCCACACTCTTGCAATAATCCAAATGTCACATCTTGCCCACCTCCCATCTTAAAAGTAGAAATAATGTCTTATTGACAGAACAGCACAGATGTCTCAGGAAGTAGCAGTGTAACACAGTTATGTGTTGCTTCTACGTGGATAATTCACCTTCCCACGATCACAGGCCAGTTGACCGCTCAAAAAACAGGTGCCGTAAAACTGTGGCAAACAGAAGATACAATATGTCCTTCACTGCATCACCATTGACTCCATTTCTTTCAGAAATGCACATAAATCTCTAGAGTCATCAAAAATCTTGTCTGGTTGTGCAGCGTGACTTTCATGCGAGCAGGATATAGCAATCCAAAATGGGCCTCCAGCTGTATCAAGCGTGGACGCAGCGCCAAAAGACTCCTTCTCCAATCTATTGTTGCCCTCGCAAAGTCCAGAAAAAACAGGAGTTTATGCCCCTGATATTCCAAAGCTGTGAGTGCTCTGGCAGCTCCCATTATCTGCAACACTTGTTGAAAGCGTAGAACTTTCAGGATAATTGGGCGTGATGCTTGTTTATGGCCTTGGATTGCATAGTCACACTGTGAGTATGCTCTGTCTCAAACAGCATAGTGAAATGTAACTTTAACACATCTGGAATCATAGCCTGCAGAAAGGATATCAAATCATGTCCCTCTGCTCCTTCAGGCACTCCCAGCACCCTTATGTTGTTTCGCCGTGAACGATTATTGCCATCTTCCACCTCTTTTTGCAGTGAGCGAATCAACTTGGCCTGCTTCTTGATGGCCTCAAGTCTCTCCTCATGAGATGCCACCACCTTCTCCACCTTCTCCAAATGGGTTGTATTTGCCTCTAATGCCTCTAAAGCATTGATATCTTCCTGCATTGCCCTTAGCAATTTACCATTGGCTTTGACCATTTCTTTGACTGCCCGAATCTCAGCCAAGATCTCCTGCGAGGTCTCAGGGCCATCTCGGATGACCGCCATCTTGTGAGGTGAGAGTGGTTCTGTCTTGGATCTCTTTGCACTAGCATTTTGAGAAAGTTGGAAATCCAACTTAGAACCTGACATATCCGGGATCAAATGGCACCATGTAAGTAGGAACTATATGATCAAATATTGCTGAAAAATGGGATTCTTGTCTTTGCCCTCCAGAGCACCGCTCTTACATGTCCATCTTGACCAGATATCAGGCTCTGCCCCGACTCCAGAATATTTCTTGAAGGTAGCCAGTGATCTGGGGAGGAAGCACATAACCTTTTCCCTCTCCAACTTCTTACAAGTATTAATTTTAGACCAATCGGCCTTAGGATGTGGGTGTGGCACTTGATCCAGCAATCATTGCCTTGCCTTTTTCCAGGTGTCATATCCCTGATTGGTGAATGGATCAATTACCAGGTCAGTGTCAGGGTATTGTGATCCCCCTTTCAGGGGGGAAAGATCCTTTTCAGGGAGGAAAGATCTGCATGGTTTGGCAACAACATTTCTAGGAGGCAGGTTAAATCCCGGTAGGTAGGATCGTATGTCTGGACTATCTCCTGCAACTCATTTTACCATTTCTAGGGGTCCTTTTGGGGTTCAGGGAAATCCTGTACCATTTGGCGCAGCTCAGATGGAGTCCAAGAAGCCCCAACATGTCAGGGATCATTGGGCCCCGGAAGGACTTGGAAGGGGAGGATCTTGGTCCCAAAGGTATTCTCCAGCCCGGAATCAACCTTATGCCACCACCCCTGAATCGTGGTTCATAATTGCCCAATGGAAGTGTCAGGATGCTGGGACTTGGCCTCGGCTATGGCCTGTGGTGAGGCTTGCAAGGCCTCTGCTAGGGCCTCATAGCCTGTCACAATCATGACTTAACCAAATCCCTGCTTTGAGGGAGCCATTCAAGCCATTCATGAAGCGCGTCCAGGGTGATCTGGTTCCCTGCCCATTAAAGATTGGCCTCGATCTGCTCCTTGGGTAAATTCATGTCTCACATGACCTTGGCTATTTGGCTGAGTAGTTTCTGAAAACCACTGCCAGTCATGGAGAGGTAACAGAAAATGAGCCAAGAGAGGGGGGAAAACATGTAAGGTAAAGACCCGGTAACTCCCCAGACCAGAAGGGGAGGAGCTGGGGGTGCAGTCACTGATTGGAGAGAGCCTAAGGTCCTAATCTATGAGGAAGGTGGAAATGTGGCCGGAAGCGTGGGCGGGAAGATGGAGATCGCTGGTAGGCCATCCTCTTGCTTGGGCTTGACTAGCAGAACCAAAGCCCCTGATATCAAGGGGCCTGTCCCTAGGCCACCCCCTTGGGAGGTATGTGTCTTTCTGGGCCTGCCCCTGCCCCCATCTCCAAGGAAGAGAGAGTGGGAGGGAAGCCAGCCAGAACACTGTCTCTCACCCGTAAAGCAATGGCCACTGCCTCGGCATTCTCCATTTCCTGGTACAGCCGATCGTGCCTCACTTCATCACTCTTCATAATCAGGAGGTGGTACACTTGGATGGGAAGGCTTCACAAATTTGAACAAACATTTATTTTCAAAATAAGAGGCCTTGTTCTCCAGTGCCTTACGTTTATCATACATTTGGGACTTCTTTGATATTTCTTACTCCCTATTACGCTTTACAGCCTCATCATAGCAAACATAGTAAGCATTTCACTGAACCTTTTAAATCTTTGCAACATGCTTCTTGCTATATATACATTCCCTTAGGTAAACCAATTTACTTATTTCCAATGACCCACCAAGTGGGAACAGTCTATCAGTGCAGTCTCTGGTATAAAAATTCCATTTAGGGAGGTAAACACAAATACCTGGTTCATACTTTTTATACATTATTGCAGCCAGGGAATCAGGTGGCTTCCCCCCCCCCCTCCCCCCAGCTTTTCAATTTTCCTATCCTTTGACTTCTGGGATCCCATTATACTCTTAGCAGGTCAATGTTTCCACTTCCTCTTTTAATAGTGGATGCACAGCAATTCCTAATACTCACAGGGCAGCAGTCCTGTCAATTCATTTAACGGCAGGCACCTTAACCCCCAATTTATTCCAGGGCTGCAGCCTCATCACCTTCAGATAGCGGTCACTATACAGCCTCAAATACTACAGAGACAATGACTCCAGATGCACGATAGCTAGGAGAAGAGTCCGTGTCGTCCTCGCTATGCCAGTGGCGTGAGGATCACATGATAAATTGGAGGTCCAACCAGTGTCACCGAGGCACAGTGAACCTTAAGGATCAGTGTCACTACTGCCCATCCCAATACATTGACAGCACACAATGACCCAAATACTAATCAATTAATTAATCAACCTGGTTTCTGTATCCTCCCTGAGCTCAGATGATTTTCTGTGTTCCCCTGAGTTCAGAATTATTTTTCCCCAATTCTCCTTGAGCTCAGAACTACTACTACTTCCCCAATTTGCCTCTGGGACTGGTACTTCCCCAATTTGCCTCTGGGACTGGTTCACACAGGTCAGCGAGGTTTCCAAACTAAAGGCAGAACTTAATGTCCTTTACAGACAACTGGGCTGGGCAAGACAAAAAAATGGTATCTTACCTTAGTCCAGACGTCTTCTTTACCGCTACAGGACAGGAAACCCTCACTTCCTGATCATGTTGGGCTCACCAGAAAACTGTCGTCATCATTTCCCTAGTCACTAAGGGTCAAAGAACCTGAGCCAACAACAGGTTCCCCTTTGTGGGTTTCATTTTTTTATTACAGGATACGAGCATGCAAGGAGATCGGTAACACTGAGTCCGTATTTTCTGGTGTCAGGCTCCAGTCTGATTTACTATCGATAGTGCAGCAATATTTATAGGGTGACACAAGCAAGCAAAGCCCACCAATTGGTTGGGGTACAGCATCTTACAGATATCCTCTTGTCATATCTTTAGCAAAGCTTAGTTCCTTATTCTAAGAATTCTCGAGGAAGGCAGCCATCCCATGCTTCTGCTAAGGGCACTTAGGCATAGGAAGGCAGCCATCTTATGGTTATACTCGAAGTACATGCACAATCCCTGTCACATTTTTTTTTTTTTTTTTATGTTTTTCTTCTATACCGCTTTTTCCCAAGATCAAAGGCGGTTTACAATTAACAATGAACGGTTTACAATTAACATAATGAACATGGTTTTACATGGAACATCGTATTTTCTTCAAACTATGTACAATTAACTTTTCATGAACAATAACATGGAACATATAATTATACAACTGCTTTAACTATTTACATCAGTCAAATATTTACATTAGTCAATTATTAATCGTGGTTTTTAAGGGTTGTTTTTTCCTAAGTGTGTTGAGTTTTGAGGCTTTTTGATCTGTGGTTAGGGAGGATTTTTATGGAGGTGTGGTGAGGGGGATGGGGGGGGGGTTCATTAGGATTTATAAAGTGTTCTTTAAACAGATATGTTTTTAGTTCTTTCCGGAATGTCTGGAGATCCTTTATTTTGCGGAGGCTTAGTGGGAGTTTATTCCATAGGGTGGGGGCTGCATATGAGAATGCTCTTGAGCTTGTGGTTTTTTTTGTTTTTCGAATTGATTTTTTATGTCTAGTGAGTGGGTTGCGTTTTGTCTGCGGGTTCTATGTTCTTTTGGAGCATGTAGTAGAGTGGTTAGATGTGAGGGTGATATGCCGTTGATAAGTTTAAATGTGGTTAAGAGTATTTTGTATGATATTCTACTATTTATGGGAAGCCAGTGTAGTTCGGCGAGGATGGGAGTTATGTGGTCAGTGAGGCGGGCTTTTGCTGTTACTCGAGCACAGATGTTTTGAGCTCGTTGGAGTAAGTTGGTATTTGTGAGAGGGAGGCCGATAAGTAGACTATTACAATAGTCAAAGTGTGGAGTGATGAGTGTGCTAATAACAGATCTGAAGTCATGTGTGTCTAGTATTGGTCGTAGGTGTTGAATGGTCTTAAGTTTATAGAATATAGTTTTCACGGTTTGTTTTATGTGAGGGAGCATACTAAGTGTGTGGTCTATTATGATGCCTAGGTATTTTACTTCCTTTTTGATTGGGATTATTGTGTCGTTAATTGTTATTGTTTCAGGGAGAGTAGTATCTGGTTTTCTTGTTACGAACATTGCTTCAGTTTTTTTTAGGTTGATGCTGAGGTTATTATTTTCTAGCCAAGTATTTGCTTCGCTGATGCAGTCTAGTAAGTTCTGGTAGGTGGGATTGTTTGTGTTTATTGGTTGAGTGAGCATGATATCATCTGCGTATATGTAGTGGTTGACTTTATGTTTTTTAAATATATTTGTGATGGGTTGAAGATACAAGTTGAAAAGGAGGGCCGAAAGGGCCGAGCCCTGTGGAATACCTTGTCCTTGTACGAATGGCTCAGAGGTGTCTTGGCCTAATTTAACGTGTATCGATCGGTTTGTGATGTATGATATAAACCATTGTAGAATTGTTCCTCCTATTCCTAGGCTTAGGAGTCTGTTAATGAGTGTGTTGTGGTGGACATTGTCAAAGGCACCAGCTATATCAATGAATATGAGGATGTAACCTTGGTTGCATGTGTCAGTGCCTTTTATGAGGTCATCCATAAGTGTTATTAGCAAAGTTTCGACCCCGTGTGATGGGCGGAAGCCGAATTGATGTGAGTCAAGTGGTGCATGTGTGTCGATAAAATCTTGTAGTTGGAGCTGTATGATTTTTTCTATTACTATGGCAATAAACGGTATGCTGGCTATGGGCCTGTAGGAGTTTGGGTCTGTAGGATTGAGTTTATTATTTTTTGTTATAGGGCGTAAGGATGTGAGTTTTAGGGCATCTGGCATGATGCCCTGGGATAGTGATTGGTTTACGATATTTTGTATATGGATAGCTAATTCATTTTTGGTGTTTTTTATCCATGATACTGGACATGGATCTAGGGGGGAGGTAGTGGTGTTGATCATTGATATGATATTGAGGAGGTGTTTTTGTTCAATGTCTTGAAAGGTTATCCATTTATTGGTTGGTTTTAAGTCCGTGGGTATAGTTATGATTGTGTTAGATGATTTGTTTTTTAATTTGTTAGCAAAATGAGTTGCAAGGGTTTGTGCGCTTATCGTTGATTGTTCAGGCTCTGGAGTTTGGGTTTTTGTTAGTGTTTTTATAATTGCAAATAATTCTCTTGGTCGATTGAGTGCCATATTTATGACTTTTGTGTGGTATTCCCTTTTCGATCTGTTAATAGTGTCTTTGTATTTGTTGAGAAGACTCAGGTATTGTGCTTTATTATCGCTTGTTTTAGATTTCCTCCACCGTTTTTCTTGTTTTCTTAGTTGCTTTTTTATATTAGAGAGGTCTCTATTGAACCATTTTTCCGACTTTCTTTTTGTGAATTGTTTTTGGGGACCTTGAGTGGGAGTTGCTGCTTCTTTTATTGTTGAATTCCATTGGTCTATTATAGTGTTGACTTCCGTTGTGTTATTTATAAGGTTAGGTAATACGGTGTCTAGGAAGGTGTCTTTGTTGAAGTGTGTAAAGCGAGATTTATAAGGTGTTGGAGTAGTTTCAGTGTTGGTGTGTGATAGTGAGAGTAAATTGAAGGTTATTAGGTGGTGATCTGACCATGGTACTTCCGTAATAAGAGGTGGGGATTGTAGTTGGTGTTTATTAAATGGGGTGGGAATGAATACAAGGTCTAGAGCGTTACCTTTTGTATGTGTAGATGTTTGTATGATTTGGTTGTAACCCATTTCTTTCATGGAATCCATAAAGTTGATTGTGTGTTGTGGGTTGAGTGATGGAAGGTTCAGATCACCTAATATAACAAGAGGTTTTCTCTGTGTAGCTGTACATGCAAGTACTGGCTTCCATCTTAGGTGCAATTTTCTGGTTCACAGTTGCCAAGCGTTTCACAAGGCAATGAGCTTTAATTCCAAGCAGCAGCAGTTGCAAATGGTATCTTTCAATCAATAAAACGCTTCCTCCAAAGGTTTTTGCAGCACATTAACCCTCATTTGTTCAGGATGTGTAAAAATCATTTAGAGCTCTTTAAGTCAAGCCTGCTAATAGTTTCCAACGTTCTTAAAATTAAGAGCAGATCTTGCAGATGGCAGTGGAACTCTTCAACTATGGTAGATGTATTTGCTTGTACTACTACTATTTGTATAGCGCTACAAGACGTACGCAGCGCTACACAGACATGTAAGAGACAGTCCCTGCTCATCAGAGCTTACAATCTAATCAAGACAGACAACACAGTAGGTGCAGACAGGGATACATCTAGGGGCATTGGTAAGGAAACACAAAGAGATCAGGTGAGTCAAGATCCGAAAGCATCAGCGAAGAGGTGAGTTTTCAGCCTGTTCTTCTTTGAAATGGATGTTTCAACTGGTATCTTTCAGTGTAAAACTGCATATATAGTGTTTACTCAAAGGTAAACCATTTAATTTATGGGGACTGGTTTTGATCATTTTTATAAACGTCAGTGGAAGTATCTGGCTGCAAATAATATTGGTGATAATGCGCTTTAGGGATTAGGAAAGGCCCTTTAGCTCCAGAATGCTCTATAGGGGAGAATGTTTCCTAATTACATTTTCCATTGATTTTTTTTTATTATTATTTTCTCTAGGAAACAGCAAGAACAGTTAATGGGATACTGAAAATAAGGACCTAAACCCAAGCAACTACTCATTCAGGTAATGTCATCAA
The DNA here is from genome assembly GCA_033557465.1 of Ichthyophis bannanicus. Taxonomy (NCBI): domain Eukaryota; kingdom Metazoa; phylum Chordata; class Amphibia; order Gymnophiona; family Ichthyophiidae; genus Ichthyophis; species Ichthyophis bannanicus. The sequence goes on from CM066037.1 coordinate 347,810,063, forward strand.
ACCACAAAATGTGTACAAAAAATAAGACTGATCATACCCTTGCTTAAAATTCAGGATTTCAGAGTTGTTAAATCGCTGGTTTACCAATATATTGCTAGAGTCATTTCTCTTTATGTAGTGTGTTATTCATTAGCTTAGACTCTGAACAATATCCCCACTAAATTCAAAACATGAGGAGGGGCGGTATGGTAGATATACTGTACTACTTTTATGGAGCAGTATGACATCATGAGAGGCAACAGTCAAACTCCGTCCCTCTCATTAAATGACAACCAACTGCAGACTGGGACAACCCCACATAAATGACTCCATCCAATAAGTTGATTCAGTTATGTCAGAAATCAGTATATAGGGGAACACATCAATTTTTTGTGCTTCTGTCCCAAACTGTTGAAATAAAAGAATTGGAACTCACACCACCTAAAGTTTGAGAAAAGAAGCAGAATAGGGTAGCATTTCTAGTAAATAATTGTTTTATTTCTCTTTAGTTTCTGATCTAGTCTTTCCATACTATTAATCTTTTTTTTCTTTTTTTAAAATGTAATCAAAGCCATTCTCTGTCTGATATTAATGCTAGCATTAAAATACAAGTAGATGGAATAATCATGTCAGCTACAGAGGTTTCTAATATTGCCGTAACATTTAACACTTCCGCCTTCTGAGGGCCAGGAATTTCAACTCCCCTAGTGGCCTTACGGCCAGTAGGGAGATAACATATATTTTACCAAAGGCAGGCAAGATTCAACAGGGACTCCCAACACTTCTGTCATATAAAGTTTGAACATTTCCTTTGCTGAAATATTGGCACATTTTGGAAAATTCAAATTCGACAGCATTGTATGATTGACCAAACGCAATAGGTCACCTTCTCAGAGTGGATATAGATATGAGAAAAAAGAACTTACTCCATCAAAACCATATGTGCTTCTAATAAACATGTATTTGATGTTTAAAGAGCAAAATTTACACCAGGGTCTCAGCAAACACGGGCATACGGTGAAAGCGCGGCCAGAGATCAGTCTGTGCCATATACACCAACAGAAAGCCCATTAACATCAGTGACCCGGTAAATAGCAGCTAGCAATGCCCACACCCCTGCATTTGAATGGAAAAATAGCAGGTACTTAGCTTTGAAAAAAGGAGCATGGGAATACACAAATGCCAGCCGCCTTCCCTGACGTTACCACAGAAGAGCCCTCAAACGTTTCGCAGGACAAACCCGCTGCCTCAGGGGAATCTGCCAGCTACACTTAAACAACACTGTGCAGAAAAACACAGACCAAGGTCCATCAAGCCCAGTATTCTGTTTCCAACAGAGGCCAATCTAGGTCATATGTACCTAGCAGTTTCCCCAAGGGACACAGGTTCCACAATGCTTGTATTGGTTCAAGCATTGATATCCTGGGTCCCTTCTTAATAATGGTTTATGGAACTTTCCTCCAGGAACTTGTCCAAACCTTTTTTAAACCCAGCTACACTAACAGCCTTTACTACATCCTCCGGTAACAAATTCCAGAGTTTGATTACACGTTGACTGAAAAAATATTTTCTTTTATTAGTCTTAAATAGTTTTCCCTGTAGCTTCATTGCATGTCCCCTAGTCTTTCTATATTCTGATAAGGTAAACAATCGATCTACGTTTACCCGTTCCACTCCGTTCATTAATTTATAGACTTCTATCATATCTCCCCTCAGCCGTCTCTTTTCCAGGTTAAAGAGCCCTAACCTTTTTAGCCTTTCTTCATAGGAGTATCCTTCCATCCCCTTTACCATTTTGGTGGCTCTTCTCTGAACCTTTTCTAAAATCGCTATATCCTTTTTAAGATGCGGCGACCAGAATTGCACACAATATTCAAGGTGCGGTCTCACCATGGAACGATGTAGAGGCATTATAATATCTTTTGTTTTATTTTCCATTCCTTTCCTTATCATACCTAGCATTCTATTTGCTCTCTTGGCCGCTGCTGCACACTGGGCCGAGGGTTTTAACATGGTATCCACAATGACGCCTAAATCTTTTCCCTGGGCGTTGGTTCCTAATGTGGAACCTTGCATCGTGTAACCATAGTTTGGGTTCTTCTTCCCTAGGTCCATAACCTTGCACTTGTCCACATTAAATTTCATCTGCCATTTTGATGCCCAGTCTTCCAATTTATCAAGATCCTCTTGCAATTTTCCATAATCCTCTTGGGTTTTAACAACTTTAAATAGTTTTGTGTCATCTGCAAATTTGATAACCTCACTCGTTATTCCACTTTCCAGGTCATTTATGAATATGTCAAAAAGCAGCGGACCCAGCACAGATACCTGGGGTACACCACTATTCACCTTTCTCCATTGGGAAAATTGGCCATTTAGCCCTTCCCTCTGCTTTCTATCTTTTAACCAGTTCCTGATCCACAATAGTACACTGCCTCCTATCCCATGACTCTTTAGTTTTGCCAAAAGTCTCTGATGAGGGACCTTGTCAAAGGCTTTCTGAAAGTCCAGATACACTATATCAACCGACTCACCTTTGTCCACCTGATTATTCACTCCTTCAAAAAAACATAACAGATTAGTAAGACAAGATCTTCCTAAAACCATGTTGGCTGTCTCCCATTAGGTCATGACTATCTACATGCTAAGTAATTTTATTCTTTATGATGGTTTCAACCATTTTTCCCGGTACTGATGTCAGGCTCACCGGTCTGTAGTTTCCCGGATCACCCCTGGAACCCTTTTTACAAATTGGTGTTACATTGGCGATCCTCCAATCTTCAGGTATTACAGATGATTTTAATGAAAATTCATAGATTACTAATAGCAGGTCTGCAATCTCATATATTAGTTCTTTCAACACCCTTGGATGTATACCATCCGGCAAAGCTGATTTGCTACTCTTCAGTTTATCTAATAGTTGTAATACATCTCCCCGATGTATCGATATTTCCTTCAATTCTTCCGCACCTTTAAATACCACTTCAGTCATGGGTAACATCCTTACATCTTCCTCAGTAAAGACCGAAGCAAAGAATTCATTCAGTCTCTCCGCTATCTCCTTGTCGCCTCTTAGTGCCCCTTTAACCCCTCTATCATCTAATGGACCAAATGACTCTCTCACAGGTTTTTTGCTACGAATGTACTTGAAAAAGTATTTATTTCGGGTTTTTACTTCCTTAATGCCCTCTCTAACATAGAGCGCAACCCCTCCACCAATTTGATCAGTTCTATCATTACGATATAGTTTGTACCCAGCAGGGCCGGATTTACCTTGAGTGAGGCCCTACGCCAACAAAAATTGTGGGCCCCCAGCAGGGGCGGCCCAAGGGGGGTGCGGACCTCATTTGCATAAGGGGCCTCATTTGCATAAATATTTGCATAATGTTACCATATACTAACTTTTAGTAAACGTGCCTCTTAATGAGTGTATGGATAAAGAAAGACTAAAAGATTTCTACATTACTATAATCCAGTGCCAACTGCCAGACACATTAGGAACTACTACAAACACTGCCCATAGTAAACCCGCCGTATCCTAACAGCACTACCAGGACTCACAAAGCACCATACTCTACCAATCAAAAGGCAACACTGCAAATATTAAACCAATACATTTCAGTTAACAACAATACATGACCTACTGGGGAAAGAGAACAAGTGGCAATGTCAAATAGGAATTATATAAACAGAACACCTCAGCTCAGTTACACATGCAGAACATAGACCATCACCAAACAAGTAATCACAATTTAGAAATAGGAAGACAATAATTAAACTGGGAATCCCAAAAGCCAAACTTGGAATGTACAACACTGTAGAAATAAAACTATACATTAATTTGCTCTTGTACTAAACAAAGCGCAGATGTTAATGATGCACATTTACCAGAGCTGACATATTCCAATTAATAAATTCAAAATAAAGAGATATTTTTCTACCTTTTGTGCATTTTTTTCAGCTGCAATTGCTCCAGCCACTTTCTTCTGGTTTCTTCGTGTCTTCTGCTAACTCTCCATCGTCTGCTGTCCATTTGTCCTTTCTTCTCTCTTCTAGATTTTTTTTCCATTCTCTCTCTACATCTGCTTTAACATACTAATCTTTCTCCTTTTGCTCTTTCCTCATTCCTATTTCATCCACTCAAATTTTACCCCTCCATCCTCAATCCCCACTTACTCTCCCAATACCCGGCCAATTGTAGATTTTTTATCCCTCCCACACAAAATATTTTTCCCTTCTCCATTTTACTCTTCCAGCCCCAACCCATTCTAATCCTCCCCCAACATCAGCTCCCTTCTAGTTCCAGCCTCACCCAGCATCCATTCCCTTCTAGTCCCTGCATCAGCCCATTTCCAGTCCTAGCCATCCATCAGCCCATTTCCAGTCCTAGCAACCCCCCAACCCAATACCAGTCCTAGCCCCCCATCACCCCACTTACAGTCCTTAACCCCCCATCACCCCATTTTCAGTCCTTAACCCCCCATCTCCCCATTTTCAGTTTAAGCCACCCCTATAACCCATTACCAGTCCTAACCCCCCATCAGCCCACTTCCAGTCCTAACCCCATCAACCCATTTCCAGTCAGCCCCCCATAGCCCATTGCCAGTCCTACCCCCCCATCAGCCCACAGCCCATTACCAGTCCTAACCCCATCATACCACCTCCAGTTTTAACTCCCCAGCCCATTTCCAGTCCTAGCCCCCCATCTCCCATTACCAGACAACCCCCATCAGCCCACACCCCATTACCAGTCCTACCCCCCCCCAAAGCCCATTCCCAGTTCTACCCCCCCCCAACAGCCCATTACCACTCCTAACCCCATCAGCCCACCTCCAGTCTTAACCCCCCAGCCCATTTCCAGTCCTATCCCCCCCCATAGCCCAATACCAGACAGCCCCCATCAGCCCACCGCCCATTACCAGTCTTAACCCCCCCCCAAAGCCCATTGCCAGTTCTAAGCCCCCCCAACAGCCCACAGTCCATTACCAGTCCTAACCCCATCAGCCCACCTCTAGCCTTAACCCCCCCCAGCCCAGCCCAGCCCAGCCCAGCCCATTTCCAGCCCCAGCCCCCCAATAGCCCATTACCAACACTACCCCCCCCAGTCCATTTCCAGCCCCAGCCCCCCCAATAGCCCATTACCAGTCCTACCCCCCCCATAGCCCATTACCATTACCAGTCCTACCCCCCCCATAGCCCATTACCAGTCCTCCCCCCCCCCCCCGGCCTAAAGTAAAATTCAATTTAAAAAAAAAACCTGGTGGCTGCCACCGCGGGGCCCCCTCTGCTGCCGCGGGGGCCCCCGTCTACAAGCTGAAGCGGTCCGGTCCGGTTGGGTCGGGTCGGGTCGGGTCGGGTCTCTCTCCCTCCCTCGCTGCAGGCTGCAGGCTGCGAGAGACGCGAAGGGAGAGCGTCTCCTCGTGTCTGTGTTAAGCCCGCAGGGGCTGATGGGAAATCCCCTGCGGGCTTAACACAGACGCGAGGAGACGCTCTATCTTCGCGTCTCTCGCAGCCTGCAGCGAGGGAGGGAGGGAGAGAGACCCGACCGGACCCGACCCGACCGGACCGCTTCAGCTTGTAGACGGGGCCCCCGCGGCAGCAGAGGGGGCCCCGCGGCGGCAGCCACCAGGTTTTTTTTTTTTATTGAGTTTAAAAAAAACAAACTGGTTCTTTTTTTGTGGGCCCCTGCCGGCTGTGGGCCCTACGCCATGGCGTACATGGCGTATACGTAAATCCGGCCCTGGTACCCAGGTATCACAGTGTCCCACTGGTTGTCCTCCTTCCACCATGTCTCTGATATTCCAATCATATCTATCTTCTCGTTTAGTGCTATATATTCTAACTCTCTCATCTTATTTTTTAGACTTCTAGCATTTGCATACCAGCATTTTAGAGACTGTATTTTATTCAAATTAATTTGGCTATTGGTAGACATGGATAATTTGGGATTTTTAAGCTCTGTCTGTTCCATACTCGAGGGCATTTGGGCTACTTTACTCTTTTTGGGAACCTCTCTGCTTTTGGTAGTATCCTTCAAGGATACATTCTTCCGAACCATCCGCTCTTGGGCGACTGTTGGCTTTCCCCTATTATCTAGTTTAAAAGCTGCTTTTTTAAAGGTTAATGCCAGCAGCCTGATTCCATCCCTGTTAGGGTGAAGCCCATCCCTTCGGAAGAGCCCTACTTTCCCCAGAATGTTCCCCAGTTCCTAACAAATCCAAAATCCTCATCTCTGCACCATTGTCTCATCCACGCATTGAGACTCCCTTTTGGGTCCTGCGCGTGGAATGGGAAGCATTTTGGAGAATGCTACTCTGGAAGTTCTGGATTTCAACTTCCTACCTAAAAGCCTAAATTTATCCTCCAGAACCTCCCTACCACATTTTCCTATGTCATTGGTACTGACATGTACCAAGACAGCAGACTCCTCCGCAGCATTATCTAAGACCTTATCTAGGTGGCGCATGAGGTCTGCTACCTTCGCACCAGGCAGGCATGTTTCAAGGCGATCCTCACATCCACCAGCCACTTAGCTATCTACATGCCTAATGATCGAATCACCAACTATAACGGCTGTACTAACCCTTCCCTCATGGGCACATGGCCCTGGAGAAACTTCCACAGTGCGAGAGGGTTTTACATCACCTGGAGGACAGGTCCCAGTTACAGGATTACTTCCTGCTACACCAGGGTGATGCTCTCCTGTCACGTGACCTCTCTCCTCCATGGCAAAAGGGATGCTGCCAGACTGGAGTTGGGACTTCAGGACTATATCCCTGTAGGTCTCATCTATGTACCTCTCTGTTTTTCTTGAAGGACTACATAAGGGGACTGTTACTTCTGGAGAGAGATCTGCAATTGTGAGTATATACTTCTGGGAATTTTTTGAAAGGAATTCTTCCAATTAAAGCTAATTAATCTTTGAACCCACTATTTGTTGTTAAATCAGTCAGGGCCATCAGGTCCATCAAGCCCCGTATTCTGTTTCCAACAGTGGCCAATCTAGGTCATATGTACCTAGCAGTTTCCCCAAGAGACACAAGTTCCACAATGCTTGTACTGGGTCAAGCATTGATATCTTCGGTAACTTCTTAATAATGGTTTATGGACCTTTCCTCCAGGAACTTGTCCAAACCTTTTTTAAACCCAGCTACACTAACAACCTTTACTACATCCTCCGGTAACAAATTCCAGAGTTTGATTACACGTTGAGTGAAAAAATATTTTCTTTTATTAGTCTTAAATAGTTTACCCTGTAGCTTCATTGCATGTCCCCTAGTCTTTCGATATTCTGATAACGTAAACAATCAATCTACATTTACCCGTTCCACTCCGTTCATTAATTTATAGACTTCTATCATATCTCCCCTCAGCCGTCTCTTTTCCAGGTTAAAGAGCCCTAACCTTTTTAGCCTTTCTTCAGAGGAGTATCCTTCCATCCTCTTTACCATTTTGGTGGCACTTCTCTGTACCTTTTCTAAAATTGCTATATCCTTTTTAAGATACGGCGACCAGAATTGCACACAGTATTCAAGGTGCGGTCTCACCATGGAATGATATAGATGCATTATAATATCTTTTGTTTTATTTTCCATTCCTTTCCTTATCATACCTAGCATTCTATTTGCTCTCTTGGCTGCCGCTGCACACTGGGCTGAGGGTTTTAACATGGTATCCACAATGACGCCTAAATCTTTTTCCTGGGTGGTGGTTCCTAATGTGGAACCTTGCATCGTGTAACCATAGTTTGGGTTGTTCTTCCCTAGGTGCATAACCTTGCACTTGTCCACATTAAATTTCATCTGCCATTTTGATGCCCAGTCTTCCAATTTATCAAGATCCTCTTGCAATTTTTCACAATCCTCTTGGGTTTTAACAACTTTAAATAGTTTTGTGTCATCTGCAAATTTGATAACCTCACTCATTATTCCACTTTCCAGGTCATTTATGAATATGTCAAAAAGCAGCGGACCCAGCACAGATCCCTGGGGTACACCACTATTCACCTTTCTCCATTGGGAAAATTGGCCATTTAGCCCTACCCTCTGCTTTCTATCTTTTAACCAGTTCTTGATCCACAATAGTACACTGCCTCCTATCCCATGACTCTTTAGTTTTGCCAAAAGTCTCTGGTGAGGGACCTTGTCAAAGGCTTTCTGAAAGTCCAGATACACAATATCAACTGACTCACCTTTGTCCACCTGTTTATTCACTCCTTCAAAAAAACATAACAGATTAGTAAGACAAGATCTTCCTTGTCTAAAGCCATGTTGGCTGTCTCCCATTAGGTTGTATCATTGTGGTCTCTTCCTGAACGTACGTCTATCAGCTTACTATAAAAAACACGTTCAATCAAACCCAAATGTAGTGTAATGAATCCTTCAAAACTTCCATTCAAAATCAGAGTTCAGGTCTCAGACTTTCAGTGCACTTTAATCAGGACTCCGTCCTTTCCAATAGTGCTATTGTTGTTACTTCTGTGACCGTCCAATATTGTTATTTCATTAGTTTGCACTTATAACTGTTCTTTCTTCATTTTTTTATTATATCAGAAAAGTTTAAAAATATTTAAAAAAGAGATCCCGACGCTCAAGTTCGGCGCCACAATGGCGTTTCAACATGAAACTTTCTTCAGGAGATCCTTTGTGTAATCTACAAGACAAACACAGTGAACAATCACTTTTCTACCCCCACTATCAATAAATAGTAATTATTAACACTAATCATTCACCTCCAAAGTGCCTCTAATATTCATATCTATAAATCTACCTTAAAATCACTACTACTCACGAATGTTGCTGCTGCCCGCGTCTCCGTCCTTTTACTTTCAATCGAAAAGACGCCGCGCAAGCGAGATGGAAACTTCCCTCAGTATTTAAAGCCCCTCCGAAATGTTCCATACGTTACACCTTATTTTCCCCATTGGATGTTAGTTCTGTTCACGTCATCTATATCTTTCTCTTGCTCTACCAGTAATGTTCCATCCTATAGAGATTTAATATATATTTTCTTGAATTCTATTTTATTAATATTGACCATCTAAATAAACAGAGACTAACTAAAGTTCGCATAATGAACCGAAGATTACAAATACAAAAATGTTCAGTCTATAATGGTAATTTAGAATTTTAATATCTTATCTTCTGAAATATTATTTTTTATTTTTTATTGACACCTATTCATACTATAGACCATGGACTAACTGAAATGCGGCTGATGGTTTCAAGTACAAGCTGTCCAATCTATAGTGACATTTAACCCCCCCGGATAAACAGTATCCAACCGAAATATCCATCGTTGTTCATGTAGTAGTAACGTCTCATCCAACGTTGTACCATCCTGTGTGTGAGAGACCTGTTCAATCACAAAACTGTGAAGCTGTTCAAACGTGTGCCCTTGTGATAGACAATGTGAAACTAATGGAGCCTCTTGTCTCTGACACTTTATACGACTCCTATGTTCACGCAATCGAGTTCTCAAAGGACGAATCGTTTTACCTATATATCTAAGTCCACAAGGACAGATTATGGTATAAACTACTGCCTCCGAATCGCATGTAGTGTTGGAATGAAGGTAAAACACCTTACTGTTGTGACTGAATTGTGATGTCTCTAACATAATTGCACAGACATCACAGGCACCACATTGTTTATGACTGCCCTTTGTTATCTGCCTGTCTATGGGAGGAAGCACGGTAGGACTAAGATACTCCTTTAGGTTACGTCCTCGTTGCCACACACACCTGATGCGTTTTGTCTCCAAACCCGGAACTACTATTAGCACATTTTTATGTTTATTGAAAAGTTTTTGTATTTGAAAACTCATGGGGGTATATGCTGTTATAAAATTGATATTGTCCTCATCCTTATATCCTTTCGGAGATGGTGGCCCCATCTTTAACAACTCAGCTCTATGGTTATAAAGAGCCCTGCGGTAGGCTCTTTGTACTATCAATCTTGGATACCCTCTGTTTAAAAAATCTTTTTTTAAACCTTTAGCCTGATGTTTGTACTCCTGAACATTGGAACAGTTTCGTCGGAAACGAAGGAACTGTGAAAACGGAAGAGATTCCTTCAACTGCTTAGGATGTCTACTGGAAAAATGAAGGAACGTATTCCGATCAGTAGGCTTCCTAAAAATTGACGTAAGCCACCCATGGGCACCCCTTGTCACTTGCACATCCAGATATGTTATTTTTTCTTGATGATACACAGAAGTGAATTTGAGATTTTTATCTTGATGGTTAAGCCAAGTAAAAAACTGTTCCAGAGAACTTGATGAACCTTTCCATAATAGGAAAACATCATCAATGTACCGCCGCCACGTGATGACATTAGACTTGAACTGAAACTGGGACAAATATCGTACTTCAAACTCCTCCATGTAAAAATTTGCCACGGAGGGGGCGCAGGTGGCACCCATCGCCACCCCTGCTACCTGCTGGTACACTACTCCCTCAAACATAAAAAAATTACGATAGATAACTAATTTTGCCAGTTCCAACAGAAAATTGACATGCAAAACCGAAAGGTCTCCCCGTGTTAGTAATACTTTCTGAATAGTGTGAATTGTTGCCTCTTGCGGTATGCTAGTGTAAAGGGATGAAACATCCAGTGTGACCAACCATGTATCATCTTGCTCCGCCCATCCTGCCAAACTTTCCATAATATTCAAAAAGTGGGTGGTATCCTTCAAATAAGAGTGAATACGAGGGAGCAAGGGACGTAAAAATGAATCCAAATATATTGACAAAGGTTCTAATATGCTCCCCCTGGTCGACACTATAGGTCTCCCCGGGGGGTCATGTAAACTTTTATGGATTTTGGGAACCGTATAGAATTTAGCCATAGTTGGTGAAATCACATTGAGATAGTTAAACTCCTTTTTGGAGATCATCTTTTGTTGCAAAGCCTGCTGTGTAATACATTTAATCTCTACTTGTAACTGTTGCGTGGGATCTATTGATAACTTCCTATATGTCATTCCATCTTGCAATTGCATAATAGCCTCTCCTACATATTTGTCCCTGTCTAAAACCACCACCGCCCCTCCCTTATCAGCCCTCTTCACCACTATATCCCTTCTATCACGTAAATCTCGTAAAGCCCTATTCTCTACTGGGGATAAAGCCTGTCCTCTCAACTTGCTAGTTTTTTCTAACTGGCTGATATCCTGCAACATCAACTCTTTAAAAATGGCTAATGCTGGGTGCGGGGGTGTGGGGGGTACCCATTTTGATTTTAAAGGCAGCGGAACTCTATCTAATTTCAGTCATGGGGCTGAAACTGTATCCCCTATCTCATTAGATTGACATGCAGTGGACGAGACATCAAATGAAGATTGTAGATTTTCAGTCCCTTGGTCTATTTTCTCAAATGGAGAATGTGATGAAAAATATTGCTTTAAATGTAGTTTTCGCATGAGATGTTCAAAGTCCACTCTGCATTGGAAAGAATCAAAATTTATGTAAGATACGAATGATAATCCTTTATTAAGTAGCTGTAACGCATCTTGTGATAAACTTTTCCCCGATATATTTTCTACCAATTGATTTTGTGAAGAATAGGACTCAGTTACTTCTTCTGTTGGTTTACATAACTTCTTGTCTTTTTCTTCTCTATATCGTTTTTCTTTAGGTTGTGACTATCTACATGCTGAGTAATTTTATTCTTTATGATGGTTTCTACCATTTTTTCCGGTACTGACATCAGGCTCACCGGTCTGTAGTTTCCCGGATCACCCCTGGAACCCTTTTTAAAAATTGGTGTTACATTGGCGATCCTCCAATCTTCATGTATTAGAGATGATTTTAATGATAGTTCACAGATTACTAATAGCAGGTCTGCAATCTCATATTTCAGTTCTTTCAACACCCTTGGATGTATACCATCCGGCCCAGGTGATTTGCTACTCTTCAGTTTATCTAATAGTTGTAAGACATCTTCCCGATGTATCGATATTTCCTTCAATTCTTCCGCACCTTTAAACACCACTTCAGTCATGGATAACATCCCTACATCTTCCTCAGTAAAGACCGAAGCAAAGAATTCATTCAGTCTCTCCGCTATCGCCTTGTCGCCTCTTAGTGCTCCTTTAACCCCTTTGTCATCTAATGGACCAACTGACTCTCTCACAGGTTTTTTGCTACGAATGTACTTGAAAAGGTCTTTATTTCGCGTTTTTGCTTCCGCAGCAAGCTTCTTCTCAAATTCTCTCTTTGCCTGCCTTATCAATGCCTTGCATTTGACTTGCCAGTGCTTGTGCTGTTTCCAGGTTTTGTCGTTTGGCTCTTTTTTCCATTTCCTGAAAGATGCTTTTTTGGCAACAACAGCCTCTCTGACCTCACCTTTAAACAATGCTGGCAGTTTTTTGTACTTCCTTCCACTTTTCTTAAAGCATGGAATACAGCTGGTCTGGGCTTCCAAGATAGTATTTTTCAACAACAGCCAAGCTTGATGTAAGTCTTTAACATTTGCAACTGCTCCTTTTAGTATTTTCTTAACTATTTTCCTCATTTTATCATAGTCTCCCTTTTGAAAGTTAAAAGGTAGTACTGTGGATTTCCTTACTATCCCTCCTCCACTAATTAAATCAAATGCGATCATGCTATGATCACTATTGCCAAGTGGCCCCAACACCCTTATCTCTTGTACTAGATCTGGTGTTCCACTAAGGACTAGGTCTAATATGGCTTCCCCTCTGGTCGGTTCATGAACCAGCTGCTCCAAGAAGCAGTCATTTATTTCATCTAGGAACTTTATCTCCCTAGCATGTCCTGACGTGACACTGACCCAGTCGATACCGGGGTAATTGAAATCACCCATTATTATTACTGCGCTGTAACCTTTGTTAGCTTCCTTGATTTCTTTGAGCATTTCATCATCCATTTGGTCATTCTGGCCAGGTGCTCGATAGTACACCCCACTGCCATTGCCTTCCCCCTTTTATATGGAATTTCAATCCATATAGATTCTACAGCAGATTTTGTTTCCTGCAAAACTTTAATCCTTTCTGAGTCAATGCCCTCTCTAACATAGAGCGCAACCCCTCCACCAATTTGATCAGCTCTATCATTACGATATAGTTTGTACCCAGGTATCACAGTGTCCCACTGGTTGTCCTCCTTCCACCATGTCTCTGATATTCCAATCATATCTAACCTTTCATTTAGTGCTATATATTCTAACTCTCCCATCTTATTCTTTAGACTTCTTGCATTTGCATACAAGCATTTTAGAGAATGTATTTTATTCATGTTAATTTGGCTATTCTTAGACATGGGTAAATTGGGATCTTTAAGCTCTGTCTGCTCCATACTTGAGGTTAATCAGGATGGGACCAGACTGCTGGCATTAACCTTTAAAAAAGAGATAGAGAAGCTTTTAAACTAGAAAATAGGGGAAAGCCGACAGTCACCCAAGAGCGCATGGTTCGGACAAAGGTATCCTTGAAGGATACTACCAAAAGCAGTGAGGTTCCAAAAGGGAGTATAGTAGCCCAAATGCCCTTGAGTAAGGAGCAGACAGAGCATAAAGATTCCCAATTACCCATGCCTACCAATAGCCAGATTAATATTAATAAAATACAGTCTCTAAAATGCTTGTATGCCAATGCTAGAAGTCTAAACAATAAGATGGGAGAATTAGAATATATAGCACTAAATGAGAGGTTAGATATGATTGCACTCTCAGAGACATGGTGGAAGGAGGATAACCAGTGGGACACTGTGATACCTGGATACAAACTATATCGTAATGATAGAGCTGAACAAATTGGTGGAGGGGTTGCGCTCTATGTTAGAGAGGGCATTGAGTCAGAAAGGATAAAAGTTTTGCAGGGAACAAAATTTGCTGTAGAATCTCTATGGATTGAAATTCCATTTATGAAGGGGAAGGTGATGGCAGTGGGAGTATACTATCGACCGCCTGGCCAGAATGAACAAATGGATAATGAAATGCTCAAAGAAATCAAGGAAGCTAACAAAAGCCACAACAGAGTAGTAATAATGGGTGATTTCAATTACCCCGTTATCGACTGGGACAGTGTCACAGCAGGACAAGCTAAAGAGATAAAGTTTCTAGATGAAATAAATGACTGCTTCTTGGAGCAGCTGATTCATGAACCAACCAGAGGGGAAGCCATACTGGACCTAGTCCTTGGTGGAACGCCAGATCTGGTGCAAGAAATAAGGGTGTTGGGACCACTTGGCAATAGTGATCATAGTATGATCATGTTTGATTTAATCAATGGAGGACAGATAGTAAAGGAATCCACAGTAATACCTTTTAACTTTCAAAAGGGAGACTATGATAGAATGAGGAACATAGTTCGGAAAAAACTAAAAGGAGCGGTTCCAAAGGTTAAAGACTTACAGCAAGCTTGGGTGTTATTTAAAAATACTATCCTCGAAGCCCAGACCAGCTGTATTCCACGCATTAAGAAAAGTGGAAGAAAGTCCAAAAAACTGCCAGCATGGTTTAAAGGTGAGGTCAGAGAGGCTGTTGCTGCCAAAAGAGCAACCTTCAGGAAATGGAAAAAAGAGCCAAATGATGAAAACTGGAAACAGCACAAGCACTGGCAAGTTAAATGCAAAGCATTGATAAGGCAGGCAAAGCGGGAATTTGAGAAGAAACTTGCTACGGAAGCAAAAACACGAAATAAAGACTTTTTCAAGTATATTCGTAGCAAAAGGCCTGTGAGAGAGTCAATTGGACCATTAGATGATAGAGGGGTAAAAGGGGCAGTAAGAGGAGACAAGGATATAGCAGAGAGACTGAATGAATTCTTTGCTTCGGTCTTTACTGAGGAAGATGTAGGGATGTTACCCAAGACTGAAGTGGTATTTAAAGGTGATACTGCAGAGGAATTGAGAGAAAGATCGCTACACCGGGAAGATATATTACAACTATTTGATAAACTGAATAGTAGCAAATCACCTGGACCGGATGGTATACATCCCAGAGTGTTGAAAGAACTGAAATATGAGATTGCAGACCTGCTATTGGTAATCTGTGAACTTTCATTAAAATCATCTGTAATACCTGAAGATTGGAGGGTTGCCAACGTAACACCAATTTTTAAAAAGGGTTCCAGGGGTGACCCGGGAAATTACAGACCGGTGAGCCTGACGTCAGTACCAGGGAAAATGGTAGAAACCATCATAAAGAACAAAATTACACAGCATGTAGATAGTCATGGCCTAATGGGAGACAGCCAACATGGCTTTAGACAAGGAAGATCTTGTCTTACTAATCTGATCTGTTTTTTGAAGGTGTGCATAAACAGGTAGACAAAGGTGAGTCGGTTGATATAGTGTATCTGGACTTTCAGAAAGCTTTTGACAAGGTCCCCCATCAGAGACTTTTGGCAAAGCTAAAAAGTCATGGGATAGGAGGCAGTGTACTATTGTGGATCGGGAACTGGTTAAAAGATAGAAAGCAGAGGGTAGTGCTAAATGGCCAATATTCCCAATGGAAAAAGGTGAATAGTGGAGTACCCCAGGGATCTGTACTGGGTCCGCTACTTTTTGACATATTCATAAATGACCTGGAAAAGGGAATAACTAGTGAGGTTATCAAATTTGCAGATGACACAAAACTGTTTAAAGTTGTTAAAACCCAAGAGGATTGTGGAAAGCTGCAGGAGGATCTGGATAAATTGGAAGACTGGGCATCCAAATGGCAGATGAAATTTAATGTGGACAAGTGCAAAGTTATGCACCTAGGAAAGAACAACCCACACTATAGTTACACGATGCAAGGCTCCACATTAGAAACCACCACCCAGGAAAAAGATTTAGGAGTCATCGTGGATAACATGTTAAAACCCTCCGCCCAGTGTGCAGCGGCGGCCAAGAAAGCAAATAGAATGCTAGGTATCATAAGGAAAGGGATGGAGAATAAAACAAAGGATATTATAATGCCTCTGTATCGCTCCATGGTACGACCGCACCTTGAATATTGTGTGCAATTCTGGTCACCGTATCTTAAAAAGGACATAGAGTTATTAGAAAAAGTACAGAGAAGAGCCACCAAATTGGTGAAGGGGATGGAAGGCTACTCCTATGAAGAGAGGCTAAAAAGGTTAGGGCTCTTTAACCTGGAAAAGAGACGGCTGAGGGGAGATATGATAGAGGTCTATAAATTAAAGAATGGAGTGGAACGGATAAACGTGGATCAATTGTTTACGCTCTCAGAATATAGAAGAACTAGGGGACATGTAATGAAGCTACGGGGTAAACTATTTAAGACAAATAAGAGAAAATATTTCTTCACTCAACGTGTAATCAAACTCTGGAATCTGTTACCGGAGGATGTAGTAAGGGCTGTTAGTATAGCTGGGTTTAAAAAAGGTTTGGACAAGTTCCTGGAGGAAAGGTCCATAAACCACTATTAAAAAGGGACCCAGGATATCAATGCTTGACCTAGTACAAGCACTGCAGAACCTGTGTCTTTTGGGGAAACTGCTAGGTACGTATGGCCTAGATTGGCCACTGTTGGAAACAGGATACTGGGCTTGATGGACCTCGGTCTGACCCAGTATGGCATTTCTTATGTTCTTATGAGGGCATTTGGGCTACTTTACTCTTTTGTGGAACCTCTCTGCTTTTGGTAGTATCCTTCAAGGATACATTCTTCCGAACCATCCGCTCTTGGGCGACTGTCGGCTTTCCCCTAATATCTAGTTTAAAAGCTGCTCTATCTCCTTTTTAAAGGTTAATGCCAGCAGCCTGGTTCCATCCCGGTTAAGGTGAAGCCCATCCCTACTAAATTTAACCAGAAAGCTCTCTTCTGTGTGTTAAATTTAAACTAAAAGTACTTTGCTGTTATTTGGCCCTGAGTGACTATTAAATTTAAACTACAAGCTCTCTGCTGGGTATGAAATGTAACCAGAAAGCTCTCCTCTGTGTTTTGAATTCAAACTTTAATTGCTGCTACTAGGCCCTAACTGATCCAACAAAAAAACAATGGGTTCACAGATTAAGTAGCTTTAATACAAAGAATTATTTTTAGAAAATTACCAGAAGTATATACTCACAGTTGCAGATTTCTCTCCAGAAGTAACAGTCCCCCTTTCTAGTCCTTCAAGAAGAATGTATCCTTGAAGATTTTACAGATGTGTTTTAAGTATATGTTAAATAGTAACGCTGACAGTGCTGAACCTTGTGGGAGACCTAGTTCTTGGTTGTATGTTTTTGAGGTGAGATTACCGATTTGTACCTTTTGAGTTCGGTCTGTTAGATAAGAGGTAAACCATTTTAGAGCAGTAGATTTTATACCTATTTGCCTAAGTTTATTAATCATTGTTGAATGGTGAACACTGTCGAATGCTGCAGAGACATCAATGAATATGAGTAAGAATGCTTGTTTTGAGTTGTCTATTCCCCTTACAAGTGTATCGATTAGGACTGTTAGGAGTGATTCTACTCCATGTCTGGGGTGAAACCCATACTGCTGGTCATCGAGTGGGGCTGAGCTATCAATGTACTCTTGTGTTTGAATTTGTACGGCTTTTTCAATTAATTTAGCCATAAATGGAATACTCGATATGGGTCTATAGGATTTTGGTGATGATTTGTCAAGGGTGGTGTTTTTTAGGATTGGGCGGATCTGTGCGTGTTTTAGTGTAGGGGGAAGGTATCCGTTTTTTAAGGAAAGATTTATTATTGGGAGGATGAATTGAGAGAGTATAGGTAGGGAGTTCTTTATCCAGGTTACTGGACAAGGGTCAAGTAGTGAGGTTGTTGTGTTAATGTTTGTGATAATGTTCTTGAGCTCAACCTTGGTTAGGGGTTGGAATACAGACCATTCGTCTGTGTAAAGTGTTTGAGAGGTATTTACTGGTTTAGGTAGTGGGGGATGAGATGTTGTTTTGTTCATGTAGTAGTTTGCCAATGTCTGTGGGGTAATGTCTGTGATTTCGTTGCTGGAGTTGTGAGTATTATTTGTCAGTTTTTGGACTATTGAGAAAAGTTCTCTGGGTCTATTTATCGCGTTATTTAGGATGGAGGCATGGTAGTTTTTCTTGGCATTGTTTATTGCGTCTTTATACTTGTTAAGGAGCGTGAGATATAAATCTTTTGTATTTGTGTTCTTATTTTTCCTCCATTTACATTCAGCTTTCCTTAAATTATTTTTCATTAATTTTAAATCCTTATTGTACCAGGGGGTTTAGCCAGCTTTAGAATGCGTGTTTTTCTTAATTTGTTTTTTAGTTGCAGCGTTATTGATAGTTTTGTGCCAGTTAGTTACTGCTGCATCTAAGTTTAGTGGTGATGTTGATAAGTTAGGAACTATGAGGTCTAGGAATTCTACTTCATTGTATTTTTTAAATCTTGAGGTTGGTGATTTAGTTGGTATTCGTTTAACTGATGTGTTGTTTATTGTGATATTAAAATTAATGAGGTAATGGTCTGACCATGGGATCGATGTGCAATTGAGGGAGGTGGGGTTATAGAGTTGGAGGAGTACATTTGGCAGGAAGACCATGTCAAGAGTACTACCTTTACTATGTATGCTAGTATTTATTATTTGGTGAAAATCCATATCTACTGTTGATTCTAGGAAGAGGGAGGCATATGAGGCTGGTAAGGAGGGGAGGCTAAAGTCTCCGAGCATTAGAATTGGGTTTTGATCAGTGGAGGAGCTTAGCAAATCAATTAATGGGTCCAGGTTTTCTGGCTGTTGGTCTGGTGGTCTGTAAATTAGGCAGATTGTTATGTTGCCAATTTTCACAATGACGGTATCTATGTTTGAATGGAGTGGAACGGGTAAACATAGATCGATTGTTTACGCTATCAGAATATAGAAAGACTAGGGGACATGCAATGAAGCTACAGGGTAAACTATTTAAGACTAATAAAAGAAAATATTTTTTCAGTCAACGTGTAATCAAACTCTGGAATTTCTTACCGGAGGATGTAGTAAAGGCTGTTAATGTAGTTGGGTTTAAAAAAGGTTTGGACAAGTTCCTGGAGGAAAGGTCCATAAACCATTATTAAAAAGGGACCCAGGATATCAATGCTTGACCCAGTACAAGCATTGCAGAACCTGTGTCTTTTGGGGAAACTGCTAGGTATTGTGATGGGGCCCGTGGGTAGAGCCCTTTAACCCTATATAGGCGGTTGCCTAGGGTCTGTAAAACAAGTAATCTGCTCTTGCTAAGTAAATGATAGAGTCTCTCAGAGCAAAAAGTGAATAAGAAAATAAGATGGGTTTTATTCCCCGTCCCGCTCGGACTATCAACAAGATCAAAAAACTTCAGATACAAGCAATGAACAAAAATAGTATCAGCAAACTTATATTCCTTTGTTTAAATTCACAAAGTTCTTTCTGTTATCCAATTAAACAGCAGGGCTGCACTTGTAACAAATGCTACAGTCCATGGGAGAGGGGTCTGGAAGGCTGCTGCTATCTTCCCACAACATACCCTCTCCAGTACTCCCCAAACTCCCTGTATCACACTCTTCCTGTGTAGAGTACTCAGGCACGTCTCCTTGTGACAACTCACTATAGCTTTCAGTGAAGGTTCCTCTCTCTTCAGGTTTATACCTGTCTGGCATGCAATAGATTCTCTCTGGGTTTTCCTCCCAGAACAAAAGGTCTGAATTTCCTTGCTTCCTGTATCTATGCTCAGGACCGCGCCCTTGGCACGTATATGTTTTAAACCTTTCTCTGTAAGCACATGGATGCCTCCTTTTATCCGTAGGGATTGTCTTGGCACTTGGCTCCCTGTATCTCTTCTCTCTAGCCTCCCAGGCTGGTTGTGCAGCAGTGAAGTTAGTATTAGCTTTGCAGCTATTTCTTAAAGTGCAAGTGTGCTTGGAGTTCCCATCCCCCAACACTCTCTTTCTGAACTGACCTGTGCTTAGTGCTGGCACATACCGGTCTCCTGTGTGGTAGGACACTCCTGGCTTCTCTTGAAGACTAACTCGGGTGGCATGCCTTCTCCCAGTGCAGCTTGCCTCAAACCTCTTCTCCTGAGTGCTGGAGCTACCTTCACTTCCTGGTTCTCCGACAGAAAACTTTCCTCCCAGCACTCCTCTGGGGTTTCTGCTCAGCTGACTGTAGCCACACCTCTTGCTGCTCTCTCTCTGGCTTCTGCCCTCCTCCTGGGTTGTGTCCTGCCTCTCTCTCCACTGACTGGAACCCTGTCTTATGTAATCCCTAGCCCTGCACGTGACGTGGGGATTTGCAATCAGGTGTTCCTGATGAGCTTTCTGTTTGGCACGTAGTAACAGTTTTCCCTGCTCAACTGTTTCAGTGTGCCTAGTGCCTCTTTTCAACGCTGAATCTAAGGTAAGCTCTTCTTTTACCTGCACTTCCATGGGCTGTGTATCCTCTGCTGCACCACAGTATGTATGGCCTAGATTGGCCACTGTTGGAAACAGGATACTGGGCTTGATGGACCTTGGTCTGACCCATTATGGCATATCTTATGTTCTTATGTTTTCCAAGTCTGCTACTTTAGCCTCTAGAGAACGGACTCGTTCCCTGAGAGCAAAGAGCTCCTTGCACCTAATGCACATGTAAGACCTCTCACCAACTGGGAGAAAATCATACATGTGACACTCAATGCAAAAGACTGGAAAGCCCCCATCTCGCTGCTGGACTGCTGTCTGCATCTTAGTTTTAAGCTTGTGTTTAGATATTTAAGTCCTTTACTTACTAAGGGTTGCTATGGATATTTATACTAATAAAACTGTACCTAATACGCTTAATATACCTTGTTCACCTGAAGCTTAATTAATCTTAGGTCCTTAGTGTATGACTGATTTAGATAGTGAGCTTCACCTGAGAGCACCTCCTTTCATTTAAGATGTGTAAGTACCTATAAAGCTATGATTATCCTAGGGGTGGGTGGGTGTTGGGAAGGGAGGGAGGGAAATAACACTTATTAAAAGAGGGCTGCTACACACTACCCTGTCCTGTGCTTCTGAGGTAAGCTGTGACCAACTTCCTGGGTGATTAACAATCCTTGCTTGGATAGAAGGAGTCTTTCAATATGGCCTTTTGACCTGCCACCTGGTGCTAACACCTATTGAAAACGTTTCACAGGTCTCTTGCCCCTTAGGTAGAAGGCCTCTTTGTAAAGGTCTCTAGAAGACTTTATTTGTTGCTCACAGAGTACTGACCCTGTTTTGCCTTTTATGCTAAGTTATATTCTGATTTGATTTAAATTACTGCTTTTTGATGCTGCTAGGCTCTGACTTATTATGAAATTTAATCTACAAGCTCTCTGTTGGGTTCTAAATTTAACCATAAAGCTCTCTTCTATGTTTTAAATGTAAACTAAAAGTACTTTGCTGATACTAGGCCCTGAGTGACTATTAAATTTAAACTACAAGCTCTCTGCTGGGTTCCAAATTTAACCAGAAAGCTCTCTTCTGTGTTTTAAATGTAAACTAAACGTACTTTGCTGATACTAGGCCCTGAGTGACTATTAAATTTAAACTGCAAGCTCTGCTGGGTATGAAATGTAACTAGAAAGTTATCTTCTGTGTTTTAAATTTAAACTTAAACTGCTGCTACTAGGCCCTGACTGATTTAACAAAAAACAGTGGGTTCACAGATTAATTTGCTTTAATATGAAGAAGTCCTTTCAGAAATTTCCCAGAAGTATATACTCACAATTGCAGATCTCTCTCCAGAAGTAACAGTCCCCTTTTCTAGTCCTTCAAGACTGAGGATCACAGAGCTCTGGTTGAGCTATTTATGCCTGTGCTGCTGAGGTAAGCTGTGACCAACTTCTTGGGTGATTAACAGTCCTTGCTTGGATAGAAGGAGTCTTTCAAAATGGTCTTTTGACCTGCCACAATTGCACAAATACTCACAATTGCAGATCTCTCTCCAGAAGTAACAGTCCCCTTTTCTAGTCTTTCAAGACTGCACACAAGCGGTAGGTTGCACCTTGGATCTTTTGTGACTAACATCAACCTTTACATGTTTGTGTTTTGCTGTTTGTTACATGTTGCTTTTCTGTGGGGTCTCTGCACCAATGCTGCTGGACATGAGGTGGACCTCTGAGCCGCCTGTGTGACATGGGCATGGACATGACCATGTCCGTATGACACTCTGGTCTGCGGTGCCATTTCTTAATGTCCCCAACATGCACTGTGTTCTGTGTTGTGATCATGTAATGGTTGCATGTCTGATGTGTCATTATGTACATATTGATGTTTCACTTCCTACAATGTGCCCTAATGTTGTGTGCAGCATACCATGATGGTGTTTCTCCTCCTTTTAAGACAGGGCACGGGAAACACACACAGCACATCTACTACACTGCATCTGCAGTCACCATCACCCACCAGTTGGAGGACACAACAACACCATGCATCGATCCCTGAGAGATGGTGCCATAGGATGTTTGACCCATGCGAGTGGGACACATGCCTGTGATGGACATTATTGTTGGACTGGTCCTTTGACCATAACAAGGATGACAATCATACCATTGCTGCCCTGTTCTGGCTGGGTGTCGTGTTCATCGCAGGAGATACACATCACCTTTGCAATACTGTGGCACATTTTGATGTCAGACTTGACTATGCATGCCCAGGAATTCATGGACAGTCTTACTGGGCACTGTGGACATTGTGTACTGGTCCCTACGTGTGCAGCAGGGACTCACATACTCACTGTATGTTGTACATCCATCTGACATTGTGTTTGTGTGTGTGGCCCATGTGTATGACTTGCACCACAGGATATCCTCATATGTTTGAATCAACAGGAGCCTACAGCCATGCGTGTGGCACAGGATGAACTTGTGTAGGTCCTCTTCTATTTGTCTGGCTATCCTACACTTGGACATGACATGCTGTTTGCCACCTTTGATGCATGCCAACATCTTGGATTTCTGTTTGCCCTCACCAGGGGTGTTACAGTTCATCTGGGTCATGGTTCAATGTACACGGTGCATGTGCATGTGACTGAATATGTTGGTACACCAGTGCATGTGGTAGTGTGGATTATGTGTGGGTTACTGCCCCATGGTTGACCTTTCTTTCTACCTCTATATACATGTTATTGTGTTTGGTTAGTGTAGAGACGTGGCACTCTACATTGATTTACAAACAAATCATTGCATGTCTGCACAGTCCTATTTATCTCCTGTCATTCCACTACTCACATTGCACCGGTAACTTTGCAGTGTGGCAGTGTGAGTGTCCATTTTCTTCCTTCATTTGTGCGTTCCATGTACCTTGACATATTTGTGATGATCCTGTATCCACAGCACCCATTGCAGCAGACCTTCTGCATAGTGCTATCTCTGCATGTCTGTGAGGTTCTGCTTTGTTTTTCTCTGGGAACATGTGCCTCTTGTACCTGTTACCATGTCCTCATTTTGTATTTTGTCACTGTTTTTGGTCCCATTTGTGCCACTTTGATTGGTATAATAAAGCAGTATCTGACAGCTGTTACATATATATATATATGTCTGTACACTTGCTGACATTTTGCTGTGTATGCTTTTTCAGGTTTGTGTGTCCTGTATTGCCGGGCAGATATGTTTTTGTGGACATTTCATGACTGATATGTGTTGGGTCCTCATCATGCACCGCCTACTGTCTACATGTACACATATGTGACTACGGCATTTGAGGCATGCAGCTGCATTGGGGGGGGGGGGGTCTACTGCACAGTACACACCATGCAGCTCCTGCACATTATCGGTCCTGCTCATCATCCGTAGACAGGCCAGTGACTTTTGTGTGACATGTTGGATGCACATTTGTCTCTGCTGCTGCATGACATAGAAACATAGAAATATGACGACAGAAAAAGACCACATGGCCTATCTAGTCTGTCCTTCCATATCAACAACTAATAGTCCACTTTTTACCTTTAGAGATCCTCTGTTTTTGTCCCATGCTTTTTTGAATACAGTTACTGTCCTCATCTCTACCACCTCTACTGGGAGACTATTTCATGGATCCACTACTCTTTCCGTAAAGAAACATTTCCGCATATCACTCCTGAATCTATCCCCCTTCAACCACATCCCATGTCCCCTCATAGCAGAACTTGCTTTCAATTGAAAGAGGCTCTCTCCCTGAACATTTATGCCATGGAGATATTTAAACATCTCAATCATATCACCTCTATCCCGCCTTTCCTCTAAGGTGTACATATTAAGATCTTTAAGTCTGTCCTCATATGCTTTATAATGAAGACCACTAACCATTTTAGTAGCCACCCTCTGCACCGACTCCATCCTGTTCACATCCTTTTGAAGGTGCAGTCTCCAGAATTGCACACTATACTCCAAATGAGGTCGCACCAAAGACTTATATAGAGGCACTATCACCTCCTTTTTTCTGCTTGCCATTCCTCTCCGTATGACCACACTGACCAACGTATTTAGTGGTTTACTGCTGATGTACATGGTTCACCTGTGCTCACATCCTTGCACGGTGGCAGCTGTCTGTGTGCCAGCCGTCTGCCACCTCACAGGGTGCTACGGGTTTACATACACACATTCCTTTTGGAGGAACATATTTGGTATTGTGCTTGTTGTGGTTTTTTTGTGGATAGTGGTTACAGATGTGTGTTGGAGCACCATAGGTTTCAGGTTTGATTCCCACATGTTACTTTCCTTTTCTTTTCTTGTGTTCTGCTAACCTTACAATGCAATGGCTGCAGCTTCGTCACCTCTCCACACACCCTTCCTTCTCTTCACTGTGCACCACAGTGTTCCCTCTATGCAGCCTATCTGTCGCATATTAGCTGTTATATATGGTCCATTTCTTTGTACTGTAGATGTGAGCAGTCGGCTTGGGGTATTGTTATTGCTATTGTAGAGCTCATTTGGGCCATGTCGGTGGGCAGGTTCAATCTCACATGCTCCTTTTTATTTCTGTTCCCCATTTTGCCCTTGTCCATGGACCATCAACAGGGCTGTCCCCCTGAGCCGGCCCCTGACGCCCTTTCTGTTTAGGTTCTTAGCCCTTTTGCATGCTGTTTTCACTGCATACCATTTCATAGTGTGTGTGCATGTGTTTATCTGTGGCTCTCGTCCCAATTACAGACTGTGATATCAGCTGTAGATGACTGTTCTGCATGTGCGTTGCATCATGGATACTGGTAGGGTTGCCCTATCCTGGCACACAGCAGGCGTTTTGTGTGGTTTCCTGCAGTGTTCTTGTATGCAGCCATTGCTGTGGAACACACCATGGTGGTGTAGCCTACTGGTTTGTGCACTGACTTTCTGGCCAGTGATCATGGGTTCCATTTCTCTTTGTTCTCTTTTTTTATGCCTGTCCTACACAACTACCTGTCATTCCTGTAACAGTCATATCTTGCTGTTGTCACACATATCCCCATGTGTTTGTGTCCAGTATGTCCTCTGCAGCACTGTCTCTGGGACATGTACAACAGAGCTGCATGTGTGTGTAGGCTTTGTTTTTTTGGTGGTGGCCTACACTTGCTCCCTACCCCAACATTGTACCATCAGCCAACAACAGGGTATCACTGCATGTCACTGGGCCCTTATGTCTGCAAATCTCCACTTGTGCACATACAGGCCATGTGTTACAGCTGGCACGCTGAACTTCGCATACTGTGTGGGTGCATGTTTATGGGTTGGCTGTGTGATGATGCAGTGTTCAGGCATAGTACATTATCATGTGCTGTGAGGGGTCTGTGCACCTGGGGGGCGTTTGTGACTGTGTTACCTCTACCGTAGTGCTGTTTACCTTGTGAACATTCACGACATGTGTTGTGTGCTGTGAGCAGAACTGTGTCTTGTGTTTTGAGGGACCACTGTTGAGCACCTTTATTTTATCTCAGATATCGGCATAATGTGGACATGCATCAACAGTGGCTTGACATGGTGATTCTACACATTTTTCTGACATTGTCTCCCTTCACTGTGACCTGATATGTCTGTTGAGTCGCTCACGGGATCGATGATGTACACCTGATGCACACACAAGGTATGTTGCACCTTTGTTATTTGGGGGATTACATCTGGCTTTACCTGTTGATAATTTACTGTTTGTCTCATGTACATGTCATGTTGCCTCTCTGTTCACAGAAACAGATGCATATAGTGTGTAGTTTTGAGACGCCTGTGTGACATGAGCATGGACATGACCATATCCATGTGACACCCGTGTCTGCGTTTACAATTCATGATGTCACCAATATGCGGTTTGTTTTGTGTTGATATCATGTCATGGTTGCCTTTGCATCCCTTTCTTCTGTATTTCCTAACTGTCTGAAATTTGTGCTGTTTTTGTGACTGTCTGAAATTTGTGCTGTTTTTGCAAGGTGTCTAACAATACAATACTTATCCTCTCCTGACCCAGGGCAGAGGACATACTGGACACATCTCTTACAGTGCATCTGGCATTGCCATCATCCACCTGTTGGGGGACACAACACCATGGAACTTTTTGTGGAGAATTGAGCCATTGGATGTTTGACCTCTGAGAGTGGGACACATGCCTGGGATGGACAGTATTACTCTTGGACTGCTGCTTTGCACATGACAGACCTGTCCAACACACTGTTGCTGCGATGCTCTGGCTGGGAGTCCTGCTCATTGTAGGGGACACACATGAACTTTCAAGGATTGTGGCATATTGGAATGTGACACTTGACTATGCATGCCCAGAGTTGCAAGAACAGTTTTAACATGACCTGTTGGATTGCAGATACACTTTGCACTTTGAACGCTGTGTACTGATCCCCACGTGTGCAGCAGGGACTGACATTGTCACTGTATGTGGTACATTCCTACACAGTTGTGTTGTTGTTGTGTTTTGGCCATGGGTGTGACATGGCACACAAGATACGCTCATCTGTTTGTTTCAACACAAGCATACAGCCATGTTTGTGGCATAGGGGCAACGATGGAGCGGTCCTATTTTCTATGTCCACCTGCTCTCCACCTGGACATGATACAGGTTTTGCCACAACAATGCTTTCATGCATACCACCATCCTGGATTGATGTTTGCAATGGGCAAGGGTGTTTACGTGCATGTGTGGCATCACTGTATCATGTTCGTATGTGGATGGTGCTTGTGCATATGACTGACTATGTTTGTGAACCACAGCATATGGACCTATGGCTTCTGTGTGGTTCACTGTAAGATGTTTGCCCATCATTTCCATCTTCACATGCTCATTCTTGTGTTTGTTTACTGTGCAAACGTGACAGTCTGCATGTATGTACACACCTTGCATTGCACGTCTGCACGGTCCTGTTTATCCCCTGTGGTAACGACACTCACATTGCCCCATTATATTTGGAGTGTGGCAGTGTGGGTGTCCGTTATGCTCCTTCAATTGTGCATTCCATGTAAAGTGCTATATGTGGCCAAACACTGTATACCCAACAAACAGTGCAGGGGGACCTCCTTCATTGTGTTATCTCTCCAGGTTTCTGCAGGTAGTTTAGTTTGTATTCCCTCTGTGTTCATGTGCCTCTGCTACCTGTTAGCATATGCTCATTGTGCTTTTGATGATTGTTTGGGTCTACATTGTTGCAGCTTTTATTCCTAGATCAGGCATTAGGTGAGAGCTGAAACTTTCAGAGTGTCTTTTTAACATTAAAACATTGTGACAACATATGCTGTTTTCATTTGTGTGCCTCCTGTGTTGCCAGATGGATATGTTTTGAGGGACAGATGATGTGTGTTGGGTCCTCATCATGCAGCGCCTACTGTCTACATGCACTCATATGTGCGTAACACATTTGAGGCATGCAGCAGCAGGTGGGGGGTGGGGTCCTGCTGCCCAGTGCATAGCATGCACCTGATGCACATTATATCTCCTGCCCTTCATTTGTGGTCAAGCAAGTGACCTTTCTGTAGGAGGTGGGTTGCTGCCCTGCTAAATGTGTTTCCGTCTTTCACCAGGGATGCACCCACCTTGATATTATGATGGCACTGTCTACACTATCTGTGATGAATAACCCAAATAAAGATATGTATTTGACAGACATTTGTCTCTTTTGCTGCTTGATCATGATGACAAACATGCAATGCAATGTGTGCCTTTGAATCAGTCCTGACTCATTGTGACCCAGAGACTCCAGGGTTTTCTTGTCAATGTCACTGGATGTAGACTGTCAGGTCTTTCTTCCAAGGTAATGGAGGGTTACGTGACTTGGCCAAGGCCACATGGAGTGCTAGTGTGAATTGAGCCCTGGTTGCTTGGTGTCCAAGCCAGTTTTCTAACCACTAGGCTACTCCTCCACTCTTTGAGCACATTGACACTTGTATCTACTGATTTGCTGGTCATGTACATGGCCCACCTGTGCTCACATACTTGTATGGTGGCAGCTGTGTATCTGCCAGCCATTTGCCACATCACTGGGTATTACAGGTTCCCATTCACACCCTCCCTTTGGGGTATTTGTTTTGCATTGTGCTCAGTGTGCTGTTTGTGGGAGTGGTTAGAGGCATGTGTTATAACTCAGTAGTTTGCAGGTTTGATCCCCACATGTGGTTTATCTTTTTCTTTTCTGTTGTGCTAACTGGACCATTAGGTACCAGCAGGTTCATCACCTCTACACACACCCTTCCCTCTCTTCACTGTACACCAAGGTGTGCCCTCTGTGCTGCCTAGCCATCAGATATTATCTGTTACATAGGTCTCTTTCTTTATAGTGTTTACATGGCAGTGCACTTGGGGGTTTTGTATGGCTGTGGTTCAGCTGGTGTGTGGTACACCTGTTTGCATGTTGAGTTCTCTCCTGTCCTGTTCCAGATTGTTACCCAGCTCCACAGAGCATCCTCTGCTGCCCTTGGGGTTTATTTTCTTTCCTCTTTTGCATGCTGTATCCACTGCATAACATTTCATTGTGTGTGTGCATGTGTCCCTGATCCCAATTACAGACTGAGATCTGATCTGTAAACAGCAGATCTGCATGTGCATTTGGTCATGATTACTGTTGGGGGTTTGCCTGTCCTGACAGCCAGAAGGCATCTTGTGTGATGCCCTGCACTATGTTGGTATGCAGCCTTTACTAATGAGCTCACATTGGTGGTGTGGCCTACCGGTTTGTGCATTACCATTTGTGGTAGTGGTCATAGGTGTGATTGCTCTCTGTTCTCTTTGATTTGTATGCTTGTCCTGCAGAAGTAGTTTTCATTCATATGACAGTCATATCTGTGCAGATCTGTGCTGTGAGCACATTGTACCCTTATCGGAGTTGTGAACAATCCTTCTGTCCATCTTCTGTCTGCCAGCTGTATGCCATTCTACCCTGATGTGCATGCTGATACCCCACGTCCTGCACTCCTACACATTCCTGCATTGCAGCTCTCCCTGGTTGCCTCTCCTGTGTGTGCTCTGCATAGCACTGCTACTCCACTGTCATCCTGATATTTCACCTATCCTGCCATCTCAGGCTCCTCTTCTGCACACATCTTCCCATCCTCTGTCACACACTGTCATTATAGCATGGTACATTACCATCACTCTGTGCATAGCTACAGCTGCCCCCAATATGTTTGTCCATTTTTCTAGCTGCCACATGGGCTGGAGCTGATTTGTGTGGTCCATCAGCTCTGATCTACGTCCTTCTTTTACTTATGCATTGTCTTTTCTTTCTGCTCTGTGCAGTGTTTGGGTTACGTGTGTGTTTGGCACATACCTCTCTTGCCCTTCAAATTGGGGGATCTTACTGCTCTTGGCAAACGTTTTTGAGTTCACCTATACATCCTTGGGGCATCTTATGGCACACCTTCGATTCAGGCAGCTTATGGGGTGCCTACTATGTTGCCTTGGGAGTTGACAACCTTTCAACATGGCCTCTGGGGAACATTATAACTCGCCTTTGATGACGTGATTGTTTAGGATGTGCCTTCTGGTGCACCCATTTGTGGCACTAGGGTGGGGTTCTTTTTAGAAGCCAGCACAGATTGCTGTACAGTTGCACTCAGAAAACAAGATGTACCTCAGCCAACCTTATTCATTAGGTACACTGTGGATTTGAACCCATGGCCTCTCTACCATCAGTCAGTGTCCTAACCATTGTGCTACACTGCTTTTCTTTCTTGCATGTCAGCACACCTACTTAAGATTTCCATGCATTACAATGCACAGTGCTGCCATCAGAAACAGTGCTCTGACCTTGCGTCGACTCATACGGCACCCTATAAAGAACATTCTAGGGTGCCTGGGCACACAGTGCACTTTATAGTATGCCCTCTGGAGTGCCTTATAGGGCAGCTGATGCGGCACCTTACGTTACAGCGCTTTGAGAGTGTGTTTGCTAACAGAAATAATTAAAACAATATTCAATTGCCTCATAATGCAGTTTTACATGTAACAGGTAGTGCCTCAGCCAGCCTTATTCATTGGGCACAGTGGGGGATTGAATCCATGACTTCTGCACCATCAGTCAGTGTCTTAACCATTGTGCTACACTGTGGTTCTGTTTTGCATGTCAGTGCACCTACTTAGGATTTTCATGCGTTAAAATGCACAGTGCTGCCATCAAAAACAGTGCTATGACCTTGCTGTGCCTCATAGGGCACCCTATATGGTGCCCTATAGGCCACCCTTTCAGCAACATTGTAGGGTGCCTTGGCGGACAGTGCACTTTAAAATGTGCCCTCTGGGGTACCTTATGAGGTGCCTTATGCAGCACCTTATGCTACAATAGTTTGAGGGTGTGTTTGCTGGCAGCACTAATTAAAATAAAAATAAAATGCCTCCTGAAGCAATATTACCAATAACAGGTAATGCCTCAGCCAGTCTTCTTCATTAGAAACAGTGGGGGATTGAACCCATGACTCCTGCATCATTGGTCAATGTCTTAACCATTGTGCTACACTGCTGCTGCTTCTCCTTGTATGTCAGCACACCTACTTATGATTTTCATTCGTTAAACTGCACAGTGCTGCCATCAAAAACACTGCTGTGACCTTGCAGTGCCTCATACGGCACCCTATAAAGTGCCCTATAAGCAACATTGTAGGGTGCTGTGGCGGACAGTGCACTTTAAAATGTGCCCTCTGGGGTACCTTATGAGGCGCCTTATGCAGCACC
Source organism: Ichthyophis bannanicus (assembly GCA_033557465.1). Classification (NCBI taxonomy): domain Eukaryota; kingdom Metazoa; phylum Chordata; class Amphibia; order Gymnophiona; family Ichthyophiidae; genus Ichthyophis; species Ichthyophis bannanicus. The sequence continues at coordinate 347,841,054 of CM066037.1, forward strand.
TTATGCTACAATACTTTGAGGGTGTGTTTGCTGGAAGCACTAATTAAAATAAAAATAAAATGCATCCTGAAGCAATATTATCTATAACAGGTAATGCCTCAGCCAGCCTTCTTCATTATGCACAGTGGGGGATTGAACCCATGACTCCTGCATCATTGGACAGTGTCTTAACTATTGTGCTACATTGCTGCTCCTCTTTGCATGTCAGCGCACCTACTTATGATTTTCATTTGTTAAACTGCACAGTGCTGCCATCAAAAACACTGCTGTGACCTTGCAGTGCCTCATACGGCTCCCTATAAAGCACCCTATAAGCAACATTGTAGGGTGCCGTGGCGGACAGTGCACTTTAAAATGTGCCCTCTGGGGTACCTTATAAGGCGCCTTATGCAGCACCTTATGTTTAAATACTTTGAGGATGTGTTTGCTGGCAGCACTAATTAACATAAAAATAAAATGCCTCCTGAAGCAATATTACCTATAACAGGTAATGCCTCAGCCAGCCTTCTTCATTTGGCACAGTGGGGGGATTGACCCCATAATCCCTGCACCATCCGTCAGTGTCTTAACTATTGTGCTACACTGCTGCTCCTCTGTGCATGTCAGCGCACCTACTTATGATTTTCATTAGTTAAACTGCACAGTGCTGCCATCAAAAACACTGCTGTGACCTTGCAGTGCCTCATACGGCTCCCTATAAAGCACCCTATAAGCAACATTCTAGGGTGCCTTGGCGGACAATGCACTTTAAAATGTGCCTTATGGGGCGCCTTATGTTAACACGCTTTGAGAGTGCGTTTGCTAGTAGACATAATTAAAATATAAATAAAATGCCTCCTAAAGCAATCTTCCCCATAATAGGTAATGCCTCACCAGCCTTTTTCATTTGGCACAGTGGGGATTGAACCCATGAACACTGCACCATTGGTCAGTGTTTTAACCATTGTACTGTGGCTCTGTTCTTGTGCTTATACATCAGCGCGCCACTTATGCTTCCCACGCAAGTTTCTCATGCGCTAATGTGCGCGGCGCACATGAGCGCAGCGCACATTAGCGCATGATTAATCCCGGTTTTGCTTTTTTCTGACTGAAACACCCACTCCTTATATGGCACCCTAACGGGGTTTTAGAAAACATACCCCAAAGTCTTTATTAAACCCTTGACAATCCGACATAGGCCGTGTTTCATTACCCTTCGTCAGGGGTATGTCAGGCACAAACTCAGTTGAAGACCATTAAAACATAGAAACATAGAAATATGATGACAGAAAAAGACCACATAGCTTATCTAGTCTGTCCCTCCATATCAACAACTACAACAGTCCCCTTTTTACCTTTAGAGATCCTCTGTGTTTGTCCCATGCTTTTTTGAATTCAGTTACTGTCCTCATCTCTACTACCTCCACTGGGAGACTATTCCATGGATCCACTACTCTTTCCGTTAAGAAATATTTCCGCATATCACTCCTGAATCTATCTCCCTTCACCCTCATCCCATGTCTCCTCATAGCAGAACTTGCTTTCAAGCAAGTATTTAAACATCTCAATCATATCACCTCTATCCCGCCTTTCCTCTAAGGTGTACATATTAAGAAACCGTCCAACACAGTATAAGCTTGGATACAACGTCTGACTGGTGTGGATGTTATTTGTTAAGCCTTATTACAGTATGGTACCAGACCGTCTGTTTTAATGGTCTTCAACTGAGTTTGTGCCTGACATACCCCTGACAAAGGGTAACAAAACATGGCCTGCGTTGGGTTGTCAAGGGTTTAATAAAGACTTTGTCTTTCCACTTTTATCACACCTTGGACTGGTTGCTGGATGGGGGAAGCAGCCAGCGGCAGCAGCAGCAGCAGCAGCAGCAGCAGCAAGGGGTGAGAGGGGGCCAGGTCGGCGCAGATGTGGGCGGCCACGCAGGCAGTAGAGGAGGGGTAGGCAACCCATTTTGTCATTGTAAATAAAGGTCATAGGCTGCAGATATGTCTAGAGATAACGCCAACGAATCGTCACCACAAACGTGAGCCACGTGCAGTTCATTGCGAATGGCAAGACGGGTGATGACATGATTGGCAGGGATGAGGGACGTGTGTGGAATGCAAGTGATGGAAAAGCTGTGACAGGACTGTTTTCCAGGTATCTTAGACAGAAAATGGTGATTGGGAACAGGACGATAGTGAGTTGGAATAAGGAGGCGACGAGAGGTCTTTCTACGGATAGGGCATATGAGGGCATGCGTTCAGGGGTGCAGACAGGTACCTGTGGAAAACTAGTGTTGAGCATGGTGGGAATGGAGGGGATGTGAGCGAGAGAGAGTGTGGGTAGGCAGGAGGATGGTACAAGAGCAGGGGAGCAGCGGGTCCCTTTGGTAGGGGAGATCGGATTACTACGTCCTGAGGGTGTAGGTGGGTGTTTTGTGGCCCACACATGTGAGAGTTGGGAGACAGGAGGGGGGTGTGGAGGGGGGAGGTGAGAGGTGAAGGACAGTGAGGTATGGATGCCCTGATGTCAGGGATCCTTGTGTTGAGGACAGCTGCGAGCTGTGATGGGGAGGGAGGTGACCGGGTGGATACAGTATTGGGATCTGGCTGTTGTGTTGTTCATGACCTGGGAACAGAGTGGAGGTTTGGTTTGGGGCAGAGGATATGGCTGTGGAGATTTTGGTTTGTTTGGCCTTGTGAACCTGGGAATGATAATGGGGATGATGGGATCTGAGAGATGATAGGGTGGTGAGTGAGGGTGGTGTCTGCCACAGCCGCTTGGTGCAACAGAGGTGGGTGCAGCGAAGGAGATGGCCACTATGATACCAGGGATGAGGGGGACAATGATGCACGGGCCATGGTTGTAGAGGAGCCAATTTATCAGGGGCATCAGATAGACAGGAGGACCGGTGAGAGACCTGTGAATCAGGGGAGAGTGAGGGGAACTCTGTGGGTAGGAGGTCACCAATGACTGTAAAATGTTGGGGAGTGTGAGGGGTGAAACGATGGGAGTGGCATAGAGAGGAGGATGGTAGAGGATGGGCTACCTGTGAGAGGACGGCAGAGTCGGATGGCAACAGGGGACAGTGACAGGTCATGTAATTATGATCTGTCCAGGGTAGGGTGTAGCATGTTAACATTGTAGGTGAAAAGGGGCGTGACCGGGGAAGGAGGCAGGTCATGGGTGTGTCCTGCTGAGTGAGAGGAAAAGGTGACATGCTGTGTTAGGGACATAGCCTGTATAAGAGTGATAGAGGAATGATCCCGAGAGGAAGAGGTTGTGATTGGGTGGTGATTCATGTCCTGTGCAGGTGGCAGTTGAGGAAAGGCCAGTAACAGGTCTGAGATAGTTAGAAGACGGGTGTCCCAAAGGTCAGGACAGGGAGCCGGGGGTGAGTGGAGAATGAGTATCTGCAAAGCAGGTGAGGTATGGTGGTAGGGTGGTAGAGAATCCGGGTAATGCAAAAATGTGGATAGGACTGGCATAACGGCACGTGAGGAGTGGCTAGGAGCCACCACACCACCACCCATGGCATGCCTGTGGGGATTTTACATGTGGGTCCCTGTGTGACTGACTGTGGTTGCCATGCACTGCCTACTGTGAGTTCTATCTCGTCATGTGACTGGGTGACTGGGGACATGCAGGACATTGACATGGCGTCCCTGATAGGTCTTGTGGGGACATATTTCACAGATTACATCTGAACATATGTGCACTCTGACACACTCGCATGACATGCGCATATTCCGTCTGTGAACTGTGACGTGTACATGCATGGGTGCCAGACATTGGAAGGACATTTGCTTCCTCCCTGTCACAAGCTGAGTGTGCATGGAGTGCACTGGCCTCACAATGGGTGTTGTGTATGCACATCAATCGCCAGGGGACCAAGGGATGTGCATTGGTGTATGGACACAGACTGTTGGGGAACAGACCATGCACATCTAAATGCACGGGATGTGTCTCGCCTACCTACAACATGGCTTGTACAGAAACCTAGGACAGGAACATTGTGTGTACCAGACTTGCACACATAAGCAGGCACACCTACATTAGCACCGGGATTGACCACAGACCCCTGTCTATAGGCCTGAGGCCCCCTGGGAGTGGGGAAGACCTGTACACATAAGCAGGTGCACCTACATTAACACCAAAATTAATCACAAATCCCTGCCTGTGGGTCTGAGGGCACCTGGGCATAGGGTAGACCTGCATGCATAAGCAGGCGCACCTACATTAGCACCAAGATTAACCACAGACCCTTGTCAATAAGCCTGAGGCCCCCTTGGAGTGGAGCAGACCTGCACACATAAGTAGGCGCACCTACATTAGCACCAGGATTGACCACAGTCCCCTGTCTATAGGACTGAGGCCCCCTGGGAGTAGGGCATACCTGCACACATAAGCAGGTGCACCTACATTAGCACCAGGATTAACCACAGACCCTTGTCAATAAGCCTGAGGACCCCTGGAAGTGGGGCAGACCTGCATACATAAGCAGGTGCACCTACATTAGCACCAGGATTAACACAGACCCTTGTTAATAGGCCTGAGGCCCCTTGGGAGTGGGGCAGACCTGCACACATAAGCAGGCACACATACATTAGCACCAGGATTGACCACAGACCCCTGTCTATAGGCCTGAGGCCCCCTGGGAGTAGGGCATACCTGCACACATAAGCAGGTGCACCTACATTAGCACCAAGATTAACCACAGACCCTTGTCAATAAGCCTGAGGACCCCTGGAAGTGGGGCAGACCTGCATACATAAGCAGGTGCACCTACATTAGCACCAGGATTAACACAGACCCTTGTTAATAGGCCTGAGGCCCCTTGGGAGTGGGGAAGACCTGCACACATAAGCAGGCACACATACATTAGCACCAGGATTGACCACAGACCCCTGTCTATAGGCCTGAGGCCCCCTGGGAGTAGGGCAGACCTGCACACATAAGCAGGCGCACCTACATTAACACCAGGATTAATCACAAACCCCTGTTGGTGGGCCTAAGGCCACCTGGGAGTAGGGCAGACCTGCACACATAAGCAGGCGACCTAAATTAACACCAGGATTAATCACAAACCCCTGTTGGTGGGCCTAAGGCCACCTGGGAGTAGGGCAGACCTGCACACATAAGCAGGCACACGTACATTAGCACCAAGATTAACCACAGACCCTTGTTAATAGGCTTGAAGGCCCCTGGGAGTGGGGCAGACCTGCACACATAAGCAGGCACACCTACATTAGCACCAGGATGGACCACAGACCCCTGTCTATAGGCCTGAGGCCCCCTGGGAGTAGGGCAGACCTGCACACATAAGCAGGCGCACCTACATTGATCCCAGGATTGACCACAGACCCCTGTCATTAGGCCTGCGGCCACCTGGGGGTAAGTCAGTCCTGCACACAGCAGCAGGTGCACCTACATTGGTCCCAGGAATGACCACTGACCTGTCCTTTTCCCATGGTGTGCTTGTATGATAAGTGTGTTGATTGCTGGTTACTAGGTTGCACTCCTTGGTTTGTGTGACCTGCTTCCATGCACTTACCTCACATGGGTGGTCGGCTGACAAATTAAAGTGTCTGGTCAGCTGCTCCCAGGCCCTCCTGACCCTGTGGATGTCCTGCCTCTTGCAGGAGCCTGGGAAGAGGTGCCTCTGACGTAGGCACATGAGACGCCTGAGAACCTCCAGCTCCGAGACCGTGAAGGCTGGCTTTAGCGATCGGGCAGCCATCTTGTCTGCTGTATTATGTGCGGTACCTCATGACGCAGTACTGTCATGCTACACGTGTTGTCTCACTCGATGGCACGTTGCATTGCCACAATTGTGCAGCACACACAATGATGCACGTGATGTTCTTTTAGAATGTGTGGTCTTACGTGCGTTGCATGTTTGATACACATGATTGGGAAGACGTGCGTTGCGTCTGCCGCTGTGCACGCAATGCATGGCATCCTCTAAATGCGCATTTCTCTGTCAGCTCTATGTGCATGATCTGCAATGTATGGTTTGTACGTCACGCGCATGGAGCATGGCGCTCTACGGTTCTGATGGCGCATTCTGCACATTAGGACACACGTGGGCGGCACACCGTATGTGCACTGATGTCTCCGTTACTTGTTGACCGCGCGTTATGTGCAGGGTGCGTTGTATGGCACCACACACATTACAAAAGTTGTGAGTGGGTACATCCGTCTTCTGATGGTGTGATGTGCCACAGTCCCATGTGGCATGCATGAGGTTGTCGTTTCCCGGGATTTGAACTCACAATGTGTGGATTGCATGGTGTTACCCCTAACCACTGGGTTACATACTCCAGGGTATTGTTTACCAAGAGGGGGACAGGCCATTGACGCCATATACGGAGGTTGGCAGGTGGGGGATGTTCTGGCGTGATGCGAGTGATGGGCTGTTGACGTGCATTAAAGTTGGGGTGCCTTAACCTAACTTAGCGTGCTAGGGTGCCTGGGATTAAGGTGCCTTAGGTTAATGCACTTTACAAGGCGCCTTAGGTTAGGGCACCTTATAAGGCACCTTAGATTAAGGCACCTTATAAGGTGCCTTAGGTTAAGGCACCTTAGGTTAGGGCACCTTATAGGACACCTTAGGTTAAGGTGCCCTATGTTAAGGTGCCCTAAGGGCAGTAAGGGCTCTAACATAAGGTACCCTAGGGCTGCAAGGTGCTTCAAGTTGACAGGTATGAACTATATGGCATAAAGACAGATGTAACCCTAATACTATATACAGCACCAAGGAAAGGCAATGAACAGGTGATGGATGGAGGGAGAGGTGGGAGCTGCTGGACCTTCCATATCTGTGGGCATCCTATGTGGCAGCCGGTAAGGTGGACAGATATGTTGGAGACAGCTGTACCAATGCACAGGGTGTTGGCAATGTAAAGTGCTGCAATGACAGTGGGTGGCAGAGGATGGGAATATGTGTCCCCCAGTGGTGGCAGAGGAGGCAGGATATTTGCAATGGTAGGACAGAGGAGTAGTAGTGCCATGCATATCAGGCATGGGCATGGCAAGCATGAAGGGATGCAATGCAGAAAAGGGTACCATTGCAGGACATGGGGTAGCAGCCTGCACAAGAGGACAGGACTGTACACAGCTGACAGAGGCAGATAGATGGGCAGACGGATGGTTGGCAACAGAGGTGGGATGTTATGGGCTGGCAGAACAGATATGCAGACATGTGACTGTTACAGGCATGAAAAATGATTTGGGTAGGACAGGCATAGAACATGAGAACAAAGGGGGAATTGAGCCCATGACCTTTATCTAGGGAGTCATTGTACTAACCAGTTGGCTACACCTCCATGGTTCTTTGCACACCAATGGCTGGACACATAGACTGTGGGTCACCACACAATATGTCTGCTGTGTGTGCCGGGATAGGTTATCCCCACCAGTACCCATGATGCAATGCACATGCAGAACAACAGTCTACAGCTGATAACCAAATAGAGGATGCACCTCAGCTTGGTATGAGGAACTGACAGTGTGTGATACTGGCACAGAGCAGCTACAGACCAATGCACTGCACAGGTTCTGTGTTCACCCTGAGGGTGAGGGTGGGCACACAGCATCAGGTCCGCAGTACCTGTGGTGCTAGTGAGACTATGCTGAAAATCCCCGTCACTATCTATTTCATGCTGTGTCCATCTGTATGCCCCAGTTACATCTATCTCTGGAGGTCTGGGATCCACTCAGAATGGTGCATGCCAAGTATTAAGATAAGGCTGCTGTAGCCACTGTAACAATGGCTAATATACCACCTTCTCTGGGTCAAAGCGGTATACAATATATGTCCCTTACTCCCAATGGTCCTGAAATACACCTTTTTGTAATTGAGGCATTGGAGGGACCAGCAACCCCTGTCCCAAAGCTGTCATGCAGAGGGGGTTAGACTAGATCTGTACCTGTTACTAGGGCACTGGAGGGCAGCAGCAGTTCTGGGAAAGCCTTAGTTGCTACCCAGCATGGTCTGACATTCACCAGCAGAGGGCACAGTCAGACTGTACTTGCTGCACCCCACCAGGTGTTCCAGCCATGCATATGCTAACTGGAGACAATCTGCTACCCAGTCTATATCGCATGCTCACAGAGAAGCTATGCACACCCATATATGGGATATGCAGCACAGACACCCAGCAGTGCCTCAGTGATTGGTGCTGCTGATAAGGTAGCACATAAATATCACTGAAAACAAACACTATGCAGCACTATGTGGGTATATAGCCGTGCCATGGTCACTGCTCAGTCAGAGTGAGAGTGTCCTCCCAGAAGGACATGCTGTGGCCACACTGTCCATGTAGGTGGTGGTTGGCTACTACAATGTCCCAGCCATTGCCCTACCCCTGATGCAGACGCATCCTGCCCGATCCCCCCTCTCCAAGCCATACCCACAATACCTTGCTGATCAGTATGCACATTTGCAGGCTAACGCTGGCAACAGTTTACATATTGCAATATGGGTGTAGTCCCGCAGCAAATCAGACCTGCAGCTGTGGGGGCGGTCCAGGCAGGTGCTGTGCGTGCACAGCGCCAAAGGCGTGCTGAGGTGCAGCCTCGCCTCTACAGGCCCAGGGCACAGCTCCAGGACATGCGTGATGACCAGGTCATCTCCCTGTACCGACTGAGCACAAGGGCTATTAGGGAGCTCTATGAGGATCTAAGACCTGACCTCGAGCCTCTGACTGATCGGTCCCATGCCATACCAGGTTTAGTCAAGCTCCTTGCTGCCTTACATTTCTTTGCCTCTGGCTGTTTCCAGTCATCTGTGGCCGCAGTGGGTGGCATGAGCCGCCTCACCTTCTCACTCTGTCTCCACCAAGTACTGTGTGCCATGGTCAGCCGGGTGGGGAATTACATAGCCCTTCCCCACACTAGGCAACAGTGGGGGACCCTGAAACAGGCCTTTGAGGCGTTAGCCGTGATGGGAGCTATTGATTGCACACATGTTGCCCTGGTCCCGCCTAGAGACAGGGAGGTAGCATTCCGCAACCGCAAACACTACCATTCCCTGAATGTTCAGGTTGTATGTGATGCTAATCTGCATATTCTGAATGTGGTCCCTAGGTTTCCAGGGTCCACCCATGACTCCTATATCCTGCATCACTCGGCACTATTCAGACAATTTGAGGAAGGCCGGTATGCGGACTGTATATTGCTGGGTGAGTATTTCAAGATTAGTAATTTATTTATGTCTTTCTATATTTATTTATGTAACATCTCATATGTAGCAACCTTTTTTTTTATCAGTGCGGTTTACAGATAAGAAAAGTTAGACAGACAGAGGACTGTTGTGAGTTTACATTGTTACAGGAGTATAGACGTATAGTAACAGGGAAACTAATTGAAATAAGACTATCAGGATTATAACATTATATGATCATAACCTGCACATGGTGTTCATGTGACTACGCCCGTGCGCATATGTCTGTCCTGGTGCTGGATCCCTCCTAGTGTATGTGTGTGCCAACTGCCCACATGTGATTGGGGGGGGGGGGTTGGTGCCCTTCACATCCACCTGTGATGCCGGTTAATTGTCTGCTAGCTTTTGTATGTCATGTAACGTTTATGTTATTGCCAGTCCATACAACTAACCCTTGTAATGTGTGTCTTAGGTTCACACACTCACTCAGTACTGGAGTCGTCACCCAGGAGGCACTAGAAAACATGAGGAGGTGTCTAGAAAAATCTGATGGATGTTCTGGACCTTTCCAGCTTGGAGGACATGTTTGCATATGTTGATTGGGTTTATTGTCCTTGATGGACCGCCTCTCAATGCAAATGCAACTCGGTGTATAGTCACCCAAGGACAAGGTTGACGGACATTGGCCTGGGGGTGGGAATACCATTACCCTGTAGGAGGGACAGCGGAGTGACGGGCATGCATTCCAGACAGGGTTAGTGCAGACGTGGAGAGTCGGTTTGTAGCAGTGGAAGGTATGTGGGGTTCCAACTGGGATGGTAAGGTACCATCATCCTGTACAAGCCGGAGGGGCATGGGTAGCGGACCCCAACATGCGGCGCCACCAATTTCCTAGGCGGAGTTGCGAGTAAATTTGTGATGGGCCCGGGAGGGGGTGGGAGGTGGCGGCAGTTTCCATGACATGACCGTGGAGTATTGATCGGGGTATGAGTATGGAGGGGGATGGAAAGATATTGAGGGGTGCGTGTTCATGTGCCCTGGTGCATGAGGGTAGGAACCCTGACACAGATGCAATAATCTGCGGTGAGCCAGTGCCGGGGGTGGAGAGGTGTGGTGATATGACCAACGTGGGTGGAGTGGGTGTTCATACGTGATGCTGTATGTTGACTGCATTGGAGTCTACCTAAATGTGTGTGAGGACTGCCAGATAGTACTGATTAGCAGGTCTCAGGACGTGAGCTGACGTATCTGGGTGTGAGGGTGGTGTGGGCATGGGTGTGTGGGACATGGAGGGGTGGCACGGATCTGATGGTGATGGTGGTAGGACATATTATTGACATTGGGGATGTGACCGTGATATGTGAGGTCAATGTCACAGGGTCAACACGATACTGGAGGGGGGGGGGAATAAATGTCCTTAGGGACCGGCATTGGACTGGTCCCGTTGGGGGTGGACACCCATGGGAGGACCAGACGGCATGGGTCTTGCCATTACTCAGGTGATCACAGTTGGTAGTGAGGCAGCTGGACACAGTGTGGTCACATGTGTTCAGCCGAGTGAGCTCATGTGGGGGGGGTATGGGGTAGGGTGCCATACCAACTGCTTAGCCTGTATATAGTTACCTAAAAAGAGGTGCCAAGCAGACCTGGTCAAGACATTATTCCATGACCAGCTGCTCAGCCTGTACATAGTTACCCCAGTTAGTCCCAAGTTGCAACCCCTGTTCATTGTAAGTACAGTACAGATTCAGACTGCACTGTACAAATTATTGTTGACTGTAAACTGCACTGATTCTAAAGAGTGCGGTATAGAAAAGACATTAAATAAATAAATACCCATCTGCATTGGGATGGCAGGATACAGGATTGCAGGACTAGATGTGCCAGAGGCACTGGGCATACACTGTACATGAGGTGGGCCAACACAGAGCCTTGGGGTGCACCACACTGTGGGGGTGGCTGGTCAGAGGGACCATCCAACGTGGGGTGTGAGGGGGCAGGGGTGAACGGGTGTGGGGGTAGCTATGGATCCATCGGATGACAGTGCCCTGGAGGCCAGCGTCATGTCGACGGGAGGGTGGTGTGCATGATCAACATGATCGTGGCTGCTGATAGGTCCAGAGGACCCCCAGAGAGACATTACCACAATCATGAGTAACATGCTATTCATTAGGGGTGGCCATGTGGACACCTTCTACGCTATGTCTGGTCCAACATCCCCATTTACAGGCGTGTGGCACATTACTGGTGTCCATGTGGTGGGGCATTTGGGGGTGTGCCACATAATCAGATATGTTTGTGGGGATGGGGTGATGAGTGATGGGCCTGTTGTGGGCAGGGATAGGTGGGTCATGGGAGGGGGTCCTGGGACTTGGGCACAGAGGTGAATGCTTCCAGGGAGGTGGGGGGGGGGGGGTCCTGGTGGTGGAACCAAAGTTGATTATGGTGTGGATGAGTGGTGAGTATGCAAAGGAGGGTGTATGACTCAACGGGTAGGGAATGGGGTCAGGTGTGCCAATTGGCCTGCTGGGTGTGGAGACGGACTCACAGGCCTCTGATGTGGGGTGTGGATGGAGAGTGTTCCAGCTGTGTGGGAGTGAGCGGGGTTGGGGGGGTGGGGGTGGATCATGGTGGGGCAATGGGGGTGAAAGGCACAGAGATCTATGATCCTTCACTGTACGGCCACCACCAACTGACTGTTGGGGGCCCTGGTCATGGGTTAGATAGGTCCTCCAATGGTTGCTGTACTCGTTCCTCTGCTTTGGCTGTACTGGGAGCCATCACACCAGGTATGTGAGCGGTATGACGTGGTTGTCTGTGCGGCACTACCTTTCTGACTGTCATGTGTTCACAGATAGGTTTGTGGTGGTGCACGTGACATGCATCATTTATTTGTGGTGTCAGCATGTCCATGTGTTCAGGGCCAGCCCGTCCATCGGGCAGGAATTTTGTTTGCACAGGGCCCCGCGTTTCAGGGGCCCACGCGCAGATAACATCCTTAATTGAGGATCAGCAGGCAGGGCAGCTTTGGAGGGAGCCAGAGAGGCCCCGTCTCCTCACATAGCTGCCAGGGTAGAGGGCATCTTCTCCCTTCACATCGGCAGCTGTACTGATAGTTAGACCGCTGCTGCGCCAATCAAGGGAAACAGGGGGTCACCTTTGTCCTCAGTGCGGCGTTCTACACATCAGTACAGCTGCCAAGGTGTGGGGAAAAGGTGTTTCACTTCGGCAGATGTAGAGGTAAGGCAGGGCCTCTCCGGCTCCCTCTTAGCTAGCCGTGGGGCTGTCCGGGGAGGAGGGGAGGAGGGTGCTTGTTTTGAAGGTAGGCTGGGGGGGTTCCCAGGAATGGGGAGGGGGTCTCCTTGGACTGGAAATGAGCTGGGGGGTGCTAGGACGGGAGATGGCCTATGGGGGGGGGGGTCCTAGGGTTGGGAATGGGCTGGGGGTTTTCCTAGGACTGGAAGGAGGGCTGGGGGGTTACTTGGACTGGAAATGGCCTGAGGGGGGCTCCTAGGACTGGAAATGAGCTGGGGGGTCTCTGAGGACTTGAAATGGGCTGCTGGGGGGCTGGGAATGTGAATGGGCTGATGCGGAGGCTAGAGGGGAGCAGATACTGGGTGGGGCTGGAACTAGAAGGGAGCTGATATTGGGGGAGGATCTGAATGGGATGGGGCTGGGGGAGTGACATGGAGAGGGGAAAGATATTTTGTGTGGGAGGGGACAGAAGCTCTACATTTGGCTGGGTATTGGGTGAGTAGGTGGGGATTGGGGATGGAGGGGTACAATGTGTGTGGATGAAAATGGAATATGGAAAGATGGAGGGAGGAGCAAAAGGAGAATAGTTAGTATGTTAAGGCAGATGTTGAGGGAGAATGGAAAGACACTGTAAGAGAGAAGACAGGTCAAATGGACAACAGATGATGGTGAGTTAGCAGAAGACACAGGACACCGGTGGAATGTGGCTGGAGCAATTGCAACTGAAAACAAATGCACAAACAGTAGGGAACTATCTCTTCCTTTTGGATCAATTAGCTGGCATATGTCAGCTCTGGGATATGTGCATCATTGACGTCTGTGCTTTGTTTCGGACAAGAGGACGTTAATTTATAGTTATATGTCTACAGTGTTGTTGTACATTCCAGGTTTGGCTTTTGGGATTCCCTGTTCAATTATTGTCTACATTGTGATTCCTTGTTCTTTGTTTGGTGATGATCTATGTTCTGCATGTGTAACTGAGCTGTGGTATTATGTTTCTGTGGTTTCTAATTCACATTGCCACTTGTTCTCTTTCCACAGTAGGTCATGTATTGTTATTCTCTGAAATGTTTTGGTTTGATATTTGCAGTGTTGCCTTTTGATAGGTTGAGTATAGTGCTTTGTGAGTCCTTGTAATGCTGTTACGTTACAGCGGGTTTGCTATGGGTACTACATGGGCAGTGTTTGTAGTAGTTCCTAATGTGCCTGATGGTTGGCACTGGATTATAGTAATTTAGCAGTCTGGTAGTCTTTCTTTATCCATACACTCATTATGTGACATGTTTACTAGCATTTAGTGTACATTATGCAAATATTTATGCCATTGAGGCCTCGTATGCACATGAGGCCCAGCACCAAGTTTCAGTACATGGCCCTGCAACCCCCTTGACCCGCCCCTGCATGTGATAGGTTGGTAGCTGTTTCTGGAATACATATCTCACACTTACGAGCACGTGGGTGAGCTGTGTCCAGCTCTGGGGACAGTCCATGTAGATATATGGGCCCAAGTCGTTCGGCCAGCTGCTGTTCCAGGGGGGTTAGGGCAGGGATAATGGGTCCACCTCCACTTGTGCCCATTGCATGGCGCCTCTCCGCCGTCATATGGGCACGGACTCCCCGCTTGATGTCGTTAAAGTGCTTTCGGAGGCTTTCTAGGTCCCTGGGTGGGCCGCCAGCCTTGCCCACAGCCTCCTGGATCTCCTCCCACACCATGGTTCGTGTGCTCACCGGTGTCTTGATGCTGAGGTGACCATACAGAACATCATAATGTTCAAGCACATTTGCCAGCAGGATGTCATTCTCCTGCTGGCTGAATCGCAGGGCCCTTTTTCTTGTCTCCTCAGGCACGTGCTTCCTCTTTCTTTTGCCACTTTGTTGTCTCTCTGGCTGCTCCTGTGTGGGCTGCGCAACCCCTGATGGCTCTGCCTCCTCCGCCTCCTGCTCCTGCATCTCAAATGCCTCTGGGGACTGTGCCCTGGGTGTTTCCCTACCTTGCTCGCCTGTTGTCTCCTCACCCTGCATGTTTTTCCTCTCTCTTTCTGCTGTCTGCCTCTCGCACGTCTCTCCATCCTTCGCCGCATGTCTCCTGTACAATACACCTTCCACCTTCTGCGCATGTGCAGCGTGCCTTGTGCATGCACAGGGCGTGGTGTAGAGTACATTATGCATGCACATCGTGCCTCGTGCACATGCAGGGCGCAGTGTGGAGCACAATGCATATGCGCAGCACTTGCTGCTCATGTGCAATGTACATTTTGCATGTGCCAGGACCATTCATGTATCGCGCCCTGCCTGGTGCACATGGAGGGTGTGCTGCACATGTGCTTACCACTACACATGCCTGTTACACATGTGCATGGTGCGTTGCGCGTGCAGGATGTGTTATCCCATTTGACGTACACTACACATTGTACATTACTCATCACCTAGGATTGTGGGGCACTGCCATCACATTCGCTACCTGTAGCACATGACTACCATATCTTGTACATATATGTCATATATTGTCCTTGGACAATTATGAGCACATTGGTACTGTTGCTGGCATGTCCGCCATCTTCCCCTCGTACCTGCCGTGCGCCTTCTTCATGTGGAACACACCATACAGATGCGCAACGCATGTAACATGGATGGTGCACTGCATCGCCCTTTGAATGACGCAGGACGCACGTATAGATACCCTTACAAATTGTCAACAAGGGCTGGCCATCGTGATAATACATCTGTTTGTTAGGGTTACGTGAACACGCTCCTACGTCCACCCATTCTGCTCTCACACCTATATTCATGCATTGTTGGTGACACATGTACATCACATGCCTGGCACTCGGGTGGACACATAATGTTTCTGTGTGTGCCATGCGCATGTCTGCTGCACCTACCTGCCTTGCCATTACAGCACGTTCATGCATGACACCTCCATGGTGGCAGGTATAAACTGTACAGTGCGCATTCACTGACATGGTGCGTTATGTGCACGCATTGCGCTTCCGTATGCATAACGTGCCATCTACAGGTGTCACATGCTAGTGGCATACATGCGACATTTTGGCATGTTGCACAGGGTGCGTTCATTACACGCTGTGGCTACGTGAGCTATGCTTACGTAGGGCGTGCTATGCTTATGTAGGGTGCGGAATGTACACAGTGCGTGGAACACATAATGCAGGTTCCTTACGGCTGCGTGCAGCATGGGGGGGCCCACACCTCATCACTGATACGCCACTGCTGGTGTGTGCTTCTGAATGTACAGGTGTGTAGTGTTTGTTCTGATCACGTACCCATCCTTTTTAGGTGCTGTGTCTTTGCAGTAGATGTCGTCCATGATGGCTCACTTTGTGTGTGCTGCTTGTGCTAGCCAGTCGATGCATGGTGAGGTGGACCTGTTGTTGCCTGAGGAGGGAGATGGTGTCCATGGGGGTGTGGCACATGGCTTGGGTGCAGTCCCACAGCAACAGAAACCTGCAGCGGTGGGGGCTCCACAGGCCGTGGCTGTGCCAGCATGGCACCAGAGGCATGCAGAAGTGTGCCCTCAACAGCCTCACCTCTACAGGCCCAGGGCCATGCTCCAGGGCATGCTTGAGGACCAGGTCATCTCCCTCTACCTTCTGAGCACAGGGGCTATTAGGGAGCTCTTTGAGTATCTGAGACCTGATCTCGAGTCCCTGACTGGCCGGTCCCATGCCATACCGGGTTTAGTCAAGCTCCTGAGTGCCCTACATTTCTTTGCCTCTGGCTGCTTCCAGACATCGGTGACCACAATGGGTGGGATAAGCAGGCCCACCTTCTTACACTGTCTCCAACTGGTACTGCAGGCCATGGTCAGCCGGGTAAGGAATTGCATTGTATTTCCTAACAATAGGCAACCGTGGGGGGCCCTGAACCTGGCTTTTGATCAGCTTGCAGGGATACCACACGTGATGGGAGCTATTGATTGCACACATGTTGCCCTGGTCCCACCCAGAGACAGGGAGGCAGTGTTCCGCAACTGCAAACACTACCATTCCCTGAATGTGCAGGTTGTATGTGATGCAAATATGTGTATTCTGAATGTGGTTCCTAGGTTTCCAGGGTCCACCCATGACTCCTATATCCTGCATCACTCGGCACTATTTGAACAATTTGAGAGTGGACAATATGAGAACTGTGTCCTGCTGGGTGGGTATTTCTCATCTCTACTGTGCACATGGTGTTATTTTGTCCTGGGGTGCTTGTGCACTATCACAGATGGGCCAGGGTCACCTGTGGTATAGTGTGATACCTTTCTGACTGCATATCTTATGTGACACACATGACATGTCCAGATGCAGACCTGACTCAGTTTCTGGGAACATTCATGACGCTGGCCGTCAGGCAATGGCATATCACTGCCCAGCCGTTGTGTGATTTACTGGTTCACATTGGCAATTATTACCTCTACATCCCTTCCTTTATGTTCTGGTGGTGGCAAACTGACAGTTTATGGGACTTTGCCTGCTATCACACCATTTCACTGTCTCCAGGTACGTGTTGACATACCTTTGAGTGGTTTTACGATGACATATGTCTGCCATATGTGTGTCATGGGTCTATTGGGTGTCAATGCACACATGCGGTTTCCATTGGTGTTTGGTACTGGTGCTGTGTTGCACGGACCTTTTGCACAGTGAACCTATGGGCACATATGGTGTGTTCATCATATGGTGGTGTGTAACACCTTTATGATGACACATGGTTCTCAGCCTATGACTAACCTTATAAACACATGTATATCTGTCTGCCTTTGTGGTATGTCCCTAGTTGTGTGTGTGTGCAATCTGTGTGGTGACTGGGGGGAGGGGGTAGATTTGCTTGATCATTGTTTTCTGCAGTACTGTGGGTTTGGGGCCCATTCACCTCTCACCATTTTGACCATGTTACATTGTTATATTTGTGCTGCCACATTCTGACACACATTGTGCTTCATGTATATCAACAGTGTTTTGTTGTTTCTGACATCTTAACTGAACTCATCAGGTATATGTTACTGTGACACCTGCTGTGTGTGAACAGTATCTTGGCCTTCACATGCTTGCACACATCTGCATCTCTGCCCTTATTGAGCTTGTGGTGATAATGTCTTTCATGTGCAGGTGGTTGGTCATGTGTTTGGTGTGGACACAGATGATGTGTGTTGCCATCATTACCCTTCCCTGATGTGTTGTGTCTCATACCTCCAGACACTGGGGCATAGCTGTTGTGTGCCAACATGTGCCGTCATATGTTTGTGTCATTCTTCGTTCTGTTGTTTGTTTGCACCTACATGACTGTGTGTATGTGTGTGAACATCTGTTCCTGATTGACTTTTCCACATTTTTTTCTGCAGATGATGCTGGATATGGGTGTCGTACCTGGTTGCTGACCCCTGTGCATTTTCCACGGACACGTGCAGAGATGAGGTACAATGAGGCCCATGCCTCCAGCCGTTCAGTCATCGAGCACACCTTTGGCGTTTTGAAGAGTCACTTCAGGTGTCTGGATAGGACCGGCGGGACCTTACAATACTGACCCATGACTGTGGCACAGATGATTCTGGCCTGTTGCATCCTGCACAACATTGCTCTCAGGCACAATATCCCAGTCGACATTAATCCGGATCTGGAAGATGATCCTACGTGCCCTCCTGTATGTGCCCATGGTGACACACGTGAGGGCACTGCGATCAGACAACATCTGATTAATGAGCTCTTCTCATAACAGAAGCAATTATCACGTAAGTTACAGAAACCAGTCCAGAAACGTGATATCATGGAAAGACAGAGCCTTTATTAAACCAACTGACAACCTAGGCTCTGTCTTTCCACGATATCATGTTTCTGGACTGGTTCCTACACTACATCATGACATATGTATGTTTCACTTGTGTTTGTGACTCCACAGAATATGCTGTTGGACCTGCCTGCTGCTGTGGTGCAGTGAATAATGTGTGAACATCATTCTATATGCAGCAGACTGGGGTAGTTAGACATACAGGTAATTACATGGCAGTTACATGTGACTTGGCCATCATACACAGTCACAACAGAGGTATGACCTGCAGATAACATATAGGCATTGTTTAAACAACTATGAATGCCGTCTGTGCTGCAGCTGTTGTGTCACCTGTCATGCATGTACTGTCAGCACAGTGCAGCATAGCACATGTGTGATGTTATCTGGCCTCTGCATATATGTTGTTGTACAATTCTTTTGAATGTGTCCTCTTATCCCATATGTACATGTTGGCATACATATGGACATTTTTATTTCACCTGTTCATGTTTTGAACCATTGCATTTGTGACTCACAGCGTAGTTGGGGGTGTCTACAGGTGCTAGATGTTGTGGTGGTGAATAGCACATATATCCTTCCCTGACATTGTGGCATTAACCAACATTTGTGTATCCTTGCATGGTCTGTTATCATTATCTCCACTGATCTCAGATTGTTGACAGACAGGCCGTATGCTACTGGAGGCATGCTTACCTTGGCTTACAGTGTGTGTGTGTGTGTGTGTGTGTGTGTGTGTGTGTGTGTGTGTGTGTTTTGTGCGTGTTAATGCAATGGTACACTGTGCAGGCATATGGCATTATCTTCTAATGGGATGTGTCTGGACACCTGTGGTGTGTTGCTCAATGTGCTTTCTGATGTTGACCTTGTGAACAATGTGAGCATGTGTTTTGTGTTGTTGACTGACATATCACTTGTGTGCTGACAGAGCAATATGCATCAACATTGCAGTTTCACACATGTCACCATACTTTGGACATGTGGCAATGATGGCTGCACATGCAGACATGGTCATTCAAAATATTTCACTGACATATTCTGTGTGTACGGTGATGGCTTGTAGCCTTTAGCTGCCTCAGACAGTCCCTATCAGACACATGCTGCACATAGACAGTGGTTTGCATTTGCATCATTTGTGACTAACATCATCCTTTACATGTTTGTGTTTAGCTGTTTGGTTCATCATGCTTCCTTTTGGGGTCTATGTGCACCAGCACTGATGGACATGATGTGGACCTCTTAGATGCCTCTGGGACATGGCCAGAGACAAGTCCGAGTCTTGAAGGACTAGAAAAGGGGACTGTTACTTTTGGAGAGAGATCTGCAATTGTGAGTATATACTTCTGGGAATTTTCAGAAAGGAATTCTTTGTATTAAAGCTAATTAATCTGTGAACCCACTGCTTTTTTGTTAAATCAGACAGGGCCTAGTAGCAGCAGTTTAAGTTTAAAATTTAAAAAACAGAAGAGAACTTTCTGGTTACATTTCATACCCAGCAAAGAGCTTGTAGTTTAAATTTAATAGTCACTCAGGGCCTAGCATCAGCAAAGTACTTTTAGTTTAAATTTAAAATACAGAAGAGAGCTTTCTGGTTAAATTTTGAACCCAGAAGAGAGCTTGTAGTTTAAATTTAATAGTCACTCAGGGCCTAGCATCAGCAAAGTAATTTTAGTTTAAATTTAAAACACAGAAGAGAGCTTTCTGGTTAAATTTAGAACCCAGCAGAGAGCTTGTAGTTTAAATTTCAGAATAAGTTAGAGCCTATCAGCAGCAAAGAGCTATAATTTAAATCAAATCAGAATATAGCTTACCTCAGCAGCACAGGACAGGGTACTGTGTAGCAGCCCTTTTTTAATAAGTGTTATTTCCCTCCCTCCCTCCCTCCCCAACACCCACCCACCCCTAGGATAATCGTAGCTTTATAGGTACTTAAAAGACAAGAGGTGCTCTCAGGTGAAGCTCGTTACCCAAATCAGTCATACACTAAGGACCTGAGATTAATAAAGCTTCAGGTGAACAAGGTATATTAAACATATTAGGTACAGTTTTATTAGTATAAATATCCATAGCAACCCTTAGTAAGTAAAGAACTTAAAGATCTAAACACAAGCTTAAAACTAAGATGCAGACAGCAGTCCAGCAGCAATAGAGTAGACACCCAGGAAGGTGTAGATAACATGAGGATGGATCTAGCTAAGCTTGAAGAATGGTCTAGAATTTGTCAGCTGGGATTTAATGTTAAAAAATGCAAGGCCTTTACTACATCCTCCGGTAACAAATACCAGAGTTTGATTACACGTTGAGTGAAGAAATATTTTCTTTTATTAGTCTTAAATAGTTTACCCTGTAGCTTCATTGCATTTCCCCTAGTCTTCCTATATTCTGATAATGTAAACAATCGATCTATGTTTACCCGTTCCACTCCATTCATTAATTTATAGACTTCTATCATATCTACCCTCTTAGAAACATAGAAACATAGAAACATAAAAATATGACGACAGAAAAAGACCACATGGCCTGTCTAGTCTGTCCTTCCATATCAACAACTACAACAATCCTCTTTTTTCCTTTAGAGATCCTCTGTGTTTGTCCCATGCTTTTTTGAATCCAGATACTGTCCTCATCTCTACCACTTCCACTGGGAAACCATTCCACAGATCCACCACTTTTTCCATAAAGAAATATTTCCACATATCATTCCTGAATCTATCCCCTTTCACCCTCATCCCAGGTCCCCTCATAGCAGAACTTGCTTTCAATCAAAAGAGGCTCTCCCCCTGTGCATTTAAGCCACGGAGGTATTTAAAAGTCTCAATCATATCACCTCTATTCCGCCTTTCCTCTAAGGTGTACATATTAAGATCCTTCAGTCTGTCCTCATATGCTTTATAATGAAGACCACTAACCATTTTAGTAACCACCCTCTGTACTGACTCCATCATGTTTATATCCTTTGAAGGTGCGGTCTCCAGAATTGCACACAATACTCCAAATGAGGTTGCACCAAAGACTTATACAGAGGCACTATTACCTCCTTTTTTCTGCTAGCCATTCTTCTCCGTATGCACTCAAGCATCCTTCTAGCTTTTGCTGTCACCTTTTCTACCTGTTTAGCTACTTTAAGATCATCAGACAAAACCACACCGAGGTCCCGCTCTTCTTTAGTGGACAAAAGTACTTCACCCCCTATACTACGTATATTGCTCACTTGGATTGCTGCAGCCCAAATGCATGACCTTGCATTTTTTAACATTAAATCCCAGCTGTCAAATTCTAGACCATTCTTCAAGCTGAGCTAGATCCCTCCTCATGTTATCTATACCTTCCTGGGTGTCTACTCTATTACAGATTTTGGTATCATCTGCAAAGAGGCAAACCTTAACCGACAGCCCTTCTGCTATATCACTAAGAAAGATGTTAAAAAGAATCAGACCAAGGACAGATCCCTGGAGCACACCACTGGTAACCTCCTTCTCCTCAGAGTGAGCTCCATTTACCTGTACACTTTGTTGCCTCCCACTCAACCAATTTCTAACCCAAGCAGTAACTTTAGGGTCCATCCCTAGGGTGCTCAGTTTGTTTATAAGTCACCTGTGAGGAACAGTGTCAAAGGCTTTACTGAAATCTAAATACACCACATCTAGGGCTCTCCCTCGGTCCAACTCCCTGGTCACCCATTCAAAGAAATCAATCAGATTTGTCTGACAAGACCTGCTTCTGGTGAATCCATGCTGACTTGGATCCTGTAATCTGCTGGAATCCAGACACCTCACTATTTTCTCTTTCAGCAGCGTTTCTAATAATTTACTCACCACCAAAGTTAAGCTAACTGGCATGTAGTTTTCAATCACATCCTTACATCCGCTTTTGTGTAAAGGCACCACATGAGCCTCTCTCCAGTCCTTTGGCACCACTCCTGACTCCAATGAGGCATTGAAAAGGTCAGTCAGTGGAGCTGCTAGAACGTCCCCAAATTCCCTCAGTATTCTAGGGTGTATCACATCCGGTCCCATCGCTTTGTCTACTTTAAGTTTAGCTAGTTTCTCATGAACACAGTTTTCTGAAAATTCTTCAAGATACTCCTCACTTCTGTTCCTGTTTCTGGGTGTTTTCTGAGGTCCTGTTCCTGGTTCTTCATCTGTGAACACAGAACAGAAATATTTGTTAAGCAATTTGGCTTTATCCTCATCATCCTCTACATATTCCTCCCCTTCATCCTTGAGTCTGACAATACCTCTTTTGCCCTTCCTCTTCTCACTAACATATCTGAAAAATGTCTTATCCCCCCATTTTATTGCATTGGCTATTTCCTCTTCTTTTTGAATCTTTGCTGTCCTGATTACTTTGCTAGTTTCTCTAAGTCTTTCCAAATATAGATACCTGTCTTCCTCTCTCTGTGATCTCTTGTATTTCATGAAGGCCTCCCTCTTTTTCTTCACCTTTTCAGCTACTTCTTTCGAAAGCCATAGCGGTCTCCTTTTCCTTTTCCTATTATTTACCATTTTTTTTAAAATATTTTATTTATGATAATTCTTGATTGCACTATACATGAAAGAAATAGTATAAAGTATTACAACAATCCAAGAAAGTATTAAATCCACATAAAAAGAAACACATCAAGGAAGAGGAGCCAGCCAATAGTAATCATGAAAATAACCAAGGAAAATAGGAGTATACACAAGTCCATAACAGGGAGCAAATTTAAATATCCATACCCCCCACTAAGGGGTATGTTTACTAAACCGCGGTAAACGTGAATAACGCGCGTTGTATGATGTTAACGATCGTTAGCGCATGATACCGCGCGCTGTAGCGCATTAACGTGCTACAGCGCGCGGTAAAACAATGCAGAAGGCGGAGAGAGGGCGGAGAGAAGGGGTCAATGGTTGGAGAGTGGGCGGGGAGAGGCTAACGCGCTGCTTTTCAGAGCTGAATTCCAACGCAAATGAAAACCTGTCGTTAAAGGCATATTAAAGGGGAGAGAAACCATTTAAATGTCAGCAATGTACAGCCTAGGCAGGGAAACCAAAAAAAGGTGATAAGTGTGATACATGTGCACAGAACAAAAGGGCACAGAAACACTGAAAATGACCCCAACAAACTGGAAAAAAACAGCAACCAAGCTGGCCAATAGTGGTATCAATGAGAAACATCAACCCCCCCCAGAGTAAACTCCATTGAACAGATATTTATGTATTCCCCTATTTTAGTTATGTATGTATAAACCGCGGAAGGGTCCATACCCCGTCCCCATACAAGGTGCATGCACCCACAGTGAAATAGCACTGCCCAGGGACCTCCCCACCATCAGACAGAGTTCCTATGGTGTGCACATGTCCCACAACATCAGGGCGGGCATGTCGGAATGGGCAACCGGTCAGATACTGGAGAAGGGGATACAGAGGGCTGCAGCTGGGCCACAGTGGGGACTAGGGTGATGCCTAGCTGGCCCATAGGAATGCCGAAACAGTAGAGCAGCCAGACAGCAACTGCTGAGGGCCCAACATGTGCAAGGTGTGCTTCCCACAGTGTCACAGGGAATAGTACCCAGCAGGTACCCCCAATGGCATGGAACAGTGGCAGGCGGTGCTGGGGGAAAGCATGGGCAGCTATGCGGGCACCCCCACCCCAGAACACGCACCATAGGCAGCCGCCTACCTGCACACTGGATGGCCTGAGACTGTGCACCACCAGCTCCACCAGCAGAAGGGCATGTCAGCATAGTGGCTGAGGGATACTGGTGGTGGAGGGGGCAGTGGCAGCTGCCCAGAGCAGACCGTGGCCTAGTCCCCCTCACGTGGGTGCAGTGCGCTCCAACAGACAGGCCCTGGCTGACCAACAGTCATGGTACCACCAGGGAACACACCACCTCTGTGAGAACATGGTGGTGCAGTGCACAGAACCAATGTATTCAGAAGCAGAGGGTCACGGGTTCAAGTCCCAGCTGTGGTGTTCGCCAAACCAGTCCTCATATTTTACCCACTACTATAACGGGTTAAAACAGACAGAACCAGTCTTGCAGATGACGTAAACATGCCCAACACACCCACATTTTACCCTACAGAGCACAGACACCATAAACATGCACATTACCAAGAGCAGAGCCGCCCAAATGCAGTCCTGGAGGGCCAAACACCATCCCGGTTCCATGCTGCCTCTGATAAAGATGCCTATGCTGCATTTCTAAGCGCCACCCCCATGTTATGCAGATGTAGCTCATGTATATTCATGAGGGACAGCATGAAAACCCAAACAGTGTTTTTCACCGCAGGACTGGAGTCGGGAACCTCTGCCGTACAGCAGCAGCCAACAGGGGCGGACACACCCACACCCACAGGCCCCATTATCCAAGGCCTCCTGGAGAGACAGGACTTTGGGCTCTGTGAGCATCTCCCAATACTAGCACATGCATACTGTAGTAATGCCACCCTAAACCTGGGAATATGTTACACAGCTATCAGAAGGCTGCTATGAGCACTGGCAGATAGCAATGCCTAGGTTAGGTACAATGTCCTGAGTGAGCTGCATCATAGCAACCTTTCTGATGTCTGTGGGGTGTGCTACAGGTCCTGTGTCTAACAGTGTTTACCAACCTGGAGAGTGCCTCCTACAGTATGGCGTACTATAGCCATGCCTGCACTGTGCCCAGGACTGGTGTGGTGGCCTGGGCTGCCCAACACCTCTATAGTTGCACAGTGCTTGCATAGGTGTGGGGAGTGCGTGTCTGTTTATCCAGTGTGTGGTGGCTTCCAACACCCTCCACAGCCCACACTGCTAGCACTGTTGCCAGTATTGGCCTGCCGATGTGCATAATGAGGAGCAAGGTACCATGGGAATAGCGTGGATAGGGTGGCCTGGCCCGTCCGCATCTGCACAGAGCATAGGGCAATGGCCGGACATTGTAGTGCCCGGTACCACCTGCACGGACAGGGTGGTCATAGCATGTCCTGCTGGGAGGTCACTCTCACCCTGACTAAGCAGTGACCATGGCATGGCTAGGTTCCACCATAGTGCTATATAGCATGTCTCTTATGTGATATCTATGGGTTTCTTTTTGGGGCCTACTCACTGACTTATCTGCTTGGTGTGTGTGCTGATATTTTCGTTCTGGGTACATGCATCTTCTCCAGGACCATGCACTATGGATTAGCTGGTGGACTGTCTGCAGCTGGTATGTGTCTTGCTGGAACACCGTGCAGGGTGCAGCGGCTGGAGGCTTGCTGCTGGAGACTGTCAGATAATGGTGGGGGGCAGCTGAGCATTTCCAGACCTGCCGTCTGTCTGCTCATGCTGTACGGGTGTGTACTGCTCTGCATTGCCTGCCCTGTAGGGTGTTTGATCCCGAGTGGGACTGGGGTGATGGTCCCCTCTACTGCCACCATTGCAGGGGGTTGAAGGTGGATCTGTGGGCGGGAGATCCTGTCCCCCACCCTGAGCCCTAGAGGGTGCGTTGAGTGGTGGTATGTAATCTCCCTGGTAACCACAGCTGAATGTGGGTGTGGGGCCGTGCAGTCCTCCTGTAGCCAGCCGTGTGTTTATTAGCAGCTCTGGCCCACTGATTACTTCACTGCCCACAGTGGGGTTCTTTGATAGGGCTGTCTTAGTCATTGTCTATGTTTACTGTATATTAGTGCTGCCAGCAGAACCACCCTCAGGGTACTGTCACCTTAGAGTAGCTCAAGGGGCGCCCTATAGGGCGCCCTATTGAGCCTCTTATATGGCGCCCTATAGGGCGCGATTTACGCAGCGCCCAATAGGGCGCGCCTTACGCGGCGCCCTATAGGGCGAACATTACACTTCACCCTATATTATATGCATTATATGCCATTTGAAAAGAATATTTAGGCGCTCCCTATAGGGCGAGCCTTACACTTCGCCTTATAGGGAGCGCCTACATATTCCTGTCTCAATACATGCAATTTAGCAGACTCAGAACCAAACTGCACCACTAGAGTGCTATGTTTGGAAATGACATCTGCTGAATCCTCCAGGAAAGCTGTAAGGTTCTGACCAACCGACTCAGCCGAGGGAACAAAAACCCCTCCAGCCGGGCAGAACCACCAGGCAGGTAATACATATGGTTAATATCAGAAATCCCATCTAAGTGCAGTACTTCGGCAAAATACTTTTCAAGCAAAATTTCTGAGGATAGAAGGTGAGTTATAGGAAAATTAAGAAAACGTAAGTTACGCATTCTAAACTGATTCTCCAGCACTTCTAATCGATAGGAAAGTGTTAAGGAATCTCGAATTAAAGCAGCATTACTATCTCGAGAAGACTGAAGCTGGGACTCAGTTCAAGCGACTAACTTAACAAAAGAACCTAATTGTTGATCTACACTTTTCAATTTACCGACAGTATCTTGAGAAAATTTACAAAGGGATGAGACTGTAGAGGATAAACGCGTATCAATACTTTGAATAGCAGTCTATATGTCTGTAAGTGTCACTTCTCCCACAGGGGGAGCGGCAATCAAAACTTCGGAAGTTGCCGGATAAAACGGGAGTGGTAGGGTTGGACTTTCCAATAATGTCGATGAAAAGGGAGCTTGTGGGAGAGGAGGAGGGGACCGAGATTCAGGGCTCAATGAAACCCCTTCCGGAAACGGAATACCAGGCAGCGAGGAAGTCAGATGTCTGTCCATAGGGCCCACTATCTTACCTCCTTTAGCAGTCTCTCCTGGTTTAACACCAACTTTATCCTTCCACTTGCCCATTTCACATGGACAAACACCCAGACTTCACGGCACTGATATACATAGTAACATAACATAGTAACATAGTAAATGATGGCAGATAAAGACCAGTATGGTCTATCTAGTCTGCTCAGCAATATGACAGGAGTAGGTGCACCCCTTCCCATGTCTTTTAGGGAGTAGGTGCACCCTTACCATGTCTTTGCTTAGTGGTGCACCCACCAGGAGCAGGTGCACCCCTCCCCATGTCTTCACCCCTCCCCATATCTTTGTTTCTTTGTTTGTTTAGGGATGAACACACCGCTCCTCCCCCCATCGCTCCATGTAGGACACCCCTTTTGGTTGAGAAATTAGATGGTTCAGTTTATTTTGATTTAATCTTGTTGCTGTAAAGTGATCCACAGTGTCTTTCCCAGGCCACTTTGAATTCCGTCAATGTGTTTGTCCCCACCACCTCCATCGGGAGGGCATTCCAAGCATCCACCACCCTTTCAGTAAAAAAGTATTTCCTGACATTGCCTTTCAATTTACCACCTTGCAGCTTCATGTTATGCCCTCTAGTTTTACAGCTTCCCCATCTCTGGAAGAGGTTTGTTTGTTCATTATTTCTCTTTAAGTATTTAAAGGTCTGAATCATATCTCCCCTATCCCTCCTCTCCTTCAAAGTGTACATATTTAGGTCTTCAAGTCTCTCCTCATAAGGCTTCTGATGCAGGCTCCAAATCATTTTGGTTGCCTTCCTCTGAACAGCTTCCATTCTTTTTACATCCTTTGCAAGATACGGTCTCCAAAACTGAACACAGTATTCCAAGTGAGGCCTCACCAGAGACTTATACAGTGGTACTAGTACCCCTTCCTTTCTGCTGGTAATTCCTCTTCTAATGCAGCCCAACATCCTTCTGGCTTTTGCCACCGCCTTGTCACACTGTTTTGCCACCTTGAGATCTACAGAAATAATCACACCAAGGTCTTTCTCCTGCTCTGTGCACACCAACCTCTCTCCCCCTATCGTGTACATTTCCCTTGGATTTCTGCTACCCAAGTGCATGACACTGCACTTCTTCGCATTAAATCTTAATTGCCAAGCATCAGACCATTCCTCCAGCTTTTGCAGATCCCTCTTCATGTTAAGCACTCCCTCGGGGGAGTCCATTCTGTTGCAAATTTTCGTGTCATCTGAAAAAAGACAGAATTTTCCATTCAGTCCTTCAGCAATATCACTCACAAATACATCGAACAGTGCCGGGCCTAGGACCGAACCCTGAGGCACCCCACTAATCACCTTCCTTTCATCTGAGTGAGCTCCATTTATCATCACCTTCTGTCGTCTGTCAGTCAACCAATTTCTGATCCAGTTTACCACCTTGGGACCCATCCCCAAACTACTGAGTTTATTGATAAGCCTTCTATGAGGGGCAGTATCAAAGGCTTTGCTGAAATCCAGGTAGATGACATCCATCGCATGTCCTTGATCCAGTTCTCTGGTCACCCAGTCAAAGAACTCAATGAGATTTGTCTGGCAAGATCATCCCTCGGTAAAACTATGTTGCCTCGGATCCTGTAACCCGCTGGTTTTGAGAAAGTTCACTATTCGCTCTTTCAGGAGTGTCTCCATTACTTTTCCCGCCACCGAGGTAAGGCTCACGGGCCTGTAGTTTGACACTTCTTCCCTGTCACCACCGAAGGGGCGCAAAAGGGGCGTGTCCTGCCCCTTGGTTCACACCCCTTAGACCACGCCACGCAGGCCGCAACACGCGGCTGCGTGTTGGTACCGCTGGGTTTTGTAGAGCAGGTGGGGGGGGGTCCTCCAGCCTTGGGAACGTCCTCCAAGATGCCTGCTAGCTGTTCCATGCCTCCAGACGGTCCGCTGCACTGCTCTGCTAGAATGACAACCGCGGCAGCTCCCACATGCAACAGCTCGCTCTCCGCCTCTGGCCAGGTACCGGTGGGTTTTGTAGAGCAGGTGGGGGGGTCCTCCAGCCCTCGGAACATCCTGCAAGATGCCTGCTAGCTGTTCCATGCCTCCAGACAGCCCGCTGCACAGCTCCGCTAGAATGACAACCGCGGCAGCTCCCACGTGCAACAGCTCGCTCTCCTACCATTTTAACAAAAAGGTTGGTTGCCCTTAAAATATCAAGGGAAAGGGGAGAGAAGATGGCCTTCTGCAATGAACAGGAACAAAAAGTACAGCGGAATGCAATAACCACGGCCTACCAGGGTAATAGGTAAAATTCTTTATTAAGGACCCAACTTAACTTCATACCACTACCCCGCAATATCTGGCTGACCTAATCCACTTTCATACCCCCAGGCACACCCCTCGATCCTTCCATCTTAACCGCCTCGCACTACCCCCCCTTCACAGGTTCATTTTCACTCCACCCGTTCCTCAGCCTTTTTTTCGTAGGTCCCACTCTCTGGAATTCCCTTCCCTCTGCCCTCCGTCTTGAACCACATCACCCAACCTTCAAACATGCCCTGAAAACCCACCTATTTTCCCTTGCTTTCGACCTTCCCTCCTCCCAGCCTTAGCCTCTTCCCTTGTGTCTGCTGCTCTCTACCCACTCTCTCCTCTCTGTCCTATATTGAATTGTAAGTTCCTTTTCATCTTCTGGCCTTGTGCCCTACTGTACTGAAGATTTTATTGTAAACCGCTCTGTTTACCACTGAAGGGCAGTCAAGCAAATGAATAAACATAAACATAAACAAGTTTTGGCCGAAGCCTTCGTCAGGGGTCTAAAAAACAAACACACATAAAATGAGCATAATACTAAAACCAAAACCAAAATATTACAAAAACTGTGTTAATAAATAAAAAGTTACCAGAGAGCCACATAGAAGGTGTAAGGAACACGTCTATGCGGTGGAACAACCACTCTTCCCAAACTGCTACACAGTAAGTTTACAGGCATGAATAATATCAAAAAGAAAAAGAATACAAAAAGACATATAAGAATACAATAAAACATACATATGTAAAAACATGATAGTTTAATTACATTGACATATAAGAGAACAGATGTGGATATTTTGGTTTTGGTTTTAGTATTATGCTCATTTTATGTGTGTTTGTTTTTTAGACCCCTGACGAAGGCTTCGGCCGAAACTTGCTAAGTTGGGTCCTTAATAAAGAATTTTACCTATTACCCTGGTAGGCCATGGTTATTGCATTCCACTGTACTTGTTGCCCTTAAAATATCCCCTTTCAGTTTTGCCCACTGTTTTTCTACATCCCCCAGCTGTTCCCATCCCGCTAACGACTCCCTGAGGTATTGGCCCATCTTCCAAAGTTAATTTTCCTAAAATCTAAGATCCTCACTTTTGAATGGATTATATCAGCCCTAGTCCTAATACTGAACCACACCATCTGGATCTGGAGATCACTGAATGCAAGATGATCTCCCACTATAACTTCAGAAACACTTTCACCATTGGTAAGCACCAAGTGCAGTATGGCCCCTTCATGTGTGGGGTCAGTTACCAATTGCATGAATAGTTCTCCCTGTAAAGAATGCAGGATCTCCTTACTTCTAGATGATACTGCAGCAGGAATGTGCCAATCAACTTCTGACATATTGAAATCCCCTATCAATAGCACTTCCCCATTCCTAGCAATGTTGCGTGTGTCTTCAATTAACTCTCTGTCCACCTCTTCCTCTTGTGAGGGAGGTCTGTATATCACGCCAATGCAAATAGATTTCTCTTTTCCTCTTTCTAGTTTAACCCACAGTGCCTCCTCTCTCCATTTTAAGCTCTGTAATTCCAAAGCTTTAATATTATTTTTTACATATATCTTTATCTTTATTTCAACATTTGATAGACCGCTTTGGCCGAGACATTAAAGCGGTGTACAATAAAAATCAAGGTCAATACTGCAAACTATAGAAAAAAGAACACCATAAAATAACAGGAAAGCAAAAGAAATGACAGGGCAAGCAATTAATGGCCACACATTTAGACCAAGGACTTCCAAAAGACCAAAACAGATAAAACAATCAAGGGGAGACAAGACATACAATGGACAATGAATAAACAAACCATCAACAACTTCAGGGAGGAGTACCAGGAGGGAGATCAAAGGCTTGTTGGAACAGATGGGTTTTGAGTAGTGTTTTGAACTGGGGATAAGAGGGTTCTAGCCGGAGAGAAGGTGGTAATGCATTCCATAATAGCAGGCCAAGGAAAAAGAAAGCCGAATGCCGAGTTTGTTCCAGACATGCTTGAGACGGAGAGGGTAAGGACAAACGATTAGCATGGAGGGACCGAAGTTGACGATAAGGGGTATGGAGGGAAATAAGGTCAGCAAGATTCAAAGGATTGTCAGTATAAATAGTACGGTGTGTTAAGATGAGAAACTTATAATGGAAACGAAAACGGAGGGGCAGCCAATGCAAACGAAGGAGAATGGGAGTAATATGATCAAAACGATGGGCAGAAGTGATAAGGGGAGCTGCGGTGTTTTGAATAGACTGCAAGCGCTGAAGCTGATAGCTCGGAAGATTAGCTAAGAGGATGTTGCAATAATCAAGTCTACTGATAATCAAAGCTAGGACAAGGGTAACCAGAGAACCGAAGGGAAGAAGGGAACGAACAGCCCTAATCTGATGTAAAACTGCGAACGAACGACGGGTAAGGGAAGAGATATGGCTTTGGAAAGAAAGCGATGAGTTGAGAGTTACTCCCAAATAATGGAAAGAAGAGACAAGTGGAATGGGGGTCGAACCAATCACGGGGGCAATGGTAGGGCAAGAGCCACTCAAGGACACCCATATAGCCGTGGACTTTGAAGGGTTTAAGTGAAGGAAATTCTGAGAGAGCCAAGAAGCGATATGGGAGAGACAGTTGTTAAATTGGGAGATATCCAGAGTGAGCGGAGAGGTATGACAAAGGAGGATGATGTTGTCTGCATAGATATAAGAGGATACAGGATACTGTTGAATCAGAAGGGGCAAGGGAGCGAGAAAAATATTAAATAACAGAGGGGAAAGGACAGAGCCCTGAGGGACACCACAGGTGAGAGGAAGAGAAGAGGAGGAATGACCATTAGATTGAACAGTGAAAGAGTGAGCCGTGAGAAAGGAACAAAACCATTGTAAGACCGTGCCCCGCAGCCCTATATCAGATAGACGAGAAAGGAGAGTCTGGTGATCAATCAGGGCGAATGCTGCAGAGAGGTCAAGGGAAACAATAAGAGTGATATCACCACGGTCATGGGCGACATGCAATTCGTTTAGGAGCGCCAAAAGAACAATCTCAGTACTATGCCTTGTCGAAAGCCTGCTTGACGAGGATGGAGAGTATTAGTGGCCTCAACGTGAGAGTTTAATTGTTCAAAAGCAAACCGTTCCAGAAGTTTAGCTAGGAAGGGGAGGTTCGAGACAGGGCGCCAATGGGACAAAATAGAGGGGTCAAGGGAAGACTGCTTCAGAAGGGGGCGGACAACAACAGATTTCCACAGAGAGGGGAAAAGACCAGAGGAAAAGCTAGAATTAATAATGATAGTGAGGATTGGTATAAGTTGTAAAGAAGGCTCAGATAGCCAACGGGATGGAATTGGGTCTAACAAGCAGGTGGTCTTCCTTGATTTAGACAACATCTGTAGTAACTCTGCAGAAGCGACTGGATGGAAAGAGGACCAAGTGTGAGCAAGAGCTTGGTTAGGCGGGGAAGAAGAGGGCACTGACACAGGGTCGATAGAAGAACTTGGTAGCCCATAAGGAGGGGCGGGAGACAAGGGGGATAGTGGAGGAGGTGGGGGGGGGGATTTGAAAATGAGGAACGCAAATTCAATATTTTGTCAGAGAAGAAAGTGGCCAAAAGTTGGGGGTCCGGAGTCTTGGCTACTAGGGCACAACTAGAACCAATAGTAGAAAGCTTACGGAGGATTGTGAAAAACTGGCTGGAGGAATGCGTGGCTTCAGAAATCTCAGCAGTGTAAAAAGTACATTTAGCAGCCTGAACGGCCAAACGATGCTGCATTTGTCGGAGCTGAGTCTGCTGGAGACGCAAGGAAGGATGGTACCAGGGAGAGTGCCCAGAACTACGGGATCTAGAAGAGGGGCGGAGCGGCGCTAAACCATCCAAGGCATTAGTGAGAAGAGAATTCCAAAGAGAAGCCTGATTATCAGGTGAACGCAGAGGAAAGTCCAAGGGAAAGAGAGAAGGGGCAGGGGGAAAAGCCTGGAGGGTGTCAGAGGTGAGCCGGCGGCGAAGAGGGGGAGGAGAGGAGGATGCTAGCGGACGGATGGTCTCTGGAGAGGAGTAAGAGACTGTAAAGAAAATGCAAAAGTGATCTGACAAGGGAATGCCCATCACAGTGGGAGAAGAGATCACCGGTAGTAACATAGAGGGTGAGAGAACTAAATCCAAAGTATGGCCTGCTTCTTGGGTAGGGCCTATAACATGTTGTCGGAGAGAGATATCATTCAGAAGATTTAGGCACGATCTTTTAGCCTACTAGGTTTGTCCACATGAACATTAAAATCACCTAAAACAATAAGATTAGGAAACTGTAAGGTTGTGTCTGAAAGCGTTTGTAGGGCTGCATCCCAGCGTGTAGCAGAAAGGGAAGGGGGAAGGTAAAGGAGAAGGAAGTAAAGCGGGGGGGGGGGGAAGAATGGAGGCGAAGGAAAAGGGATTCAGGGAAAGAGACTGAAGGGGAAGAAAGTTCCTCAATATCAACAGAGGCACGATGGAGCAGAGCCATTCCACCCCCACCCCTGCCCAATCTAGGAGATGAAATTGCTGAATAATCTGGAGGAAGAGAGATGGACAGAATAGGACTGTCGCCTTCTTTGAGCCAAGTCTCAGTAAGGAAACAAAGGTCAAGTGAACGATGAGAAATGAGATCCTGGACCAGCAAGGATTTCGACCGAAGAGAGCGACAGTTCAATAAAGCTAGGCTAAGCATTATGGTAGAGGCAACCGTGAGAGGTCTGGGGGGAAGAGGACATTGCCAGGACAAGGTGTTAGTGTATCTGCATGGAACTAAGTTAGATGGACAACGAGCCAGTGGACCAGGAGGGGCAATAGGCGTGATCAGGGGACGCCGTCCCCAGAAAACCGGGATAGCTGTCATAACGCTGGGGGCTTGGCAGAGAGCAAGTCCACAGAAAAACAACAAACTGATCCAGAGAAACCAAGACTTACCCAAGTGAAGAGTGGAGCTAAAGGAATGAGAAGACCAAGACAAGAGAGACTTAAAAAACATATTCCAAAGGAACGTTGCGAGAGAGGGAGACCCAGACTGCGCCCCTCGCTCGCCCCAAGGAGCTCGACCAAGGAGCAGGACCTGCTCCTTGGGCGCGCACCTATGGCGCATGCCCATGGCACGTGCCACCGCGGCGGGAAACACCACAGGCAGCTTGATTAAATAGGTAGGTGAGTACCTGGGAAGTTCGTGACTGCGGACTGCGGTCGCGTCACTTCCGGGCATCGGCAAGGGCTCCGGATAACACAGGAGGTTCACAACAAGGACCAGAGTATCCTGGGAGGAAATAAACAGAGAAAACGGTAGACAACAGTACACTGTAATCAGCAGGAGCAGAGCAGAGTAGACACTTGAAACGCCGCAGGCAGCTTGATTAAATAGGTAGGTGAGTACCTGGGAAGGTCGTGACCGCGGAACACGGTCGCGTCACTTCCAGGAGTCGGCAAGGACTCCGGATAACACAGGAGGTTCACAACAAGGACCAGAGTATCCTGGGAAGGTCGTGAGTGCGGAACACGGTCGCGTCCCTTCCGGGCATCGGCAAGGGCTCCGGATAACACAGGAGGTTCACAACAAGGACCAGAGTATCCTGGGAAGGTCGTGACTGCGGAACGCGGTCGCGTCACTTCCGGGCGTCGGCAAGGGCTCCGCATAACACAGGAGGTTCACAACAAGGACCAAAGTATCCTGGGAAGGTAGTGCCACTCCTCCTCCCCTTCTTCCTACCCTGTCCTTTCTGAATAAAGTATAGCTTGGTATAGTTACATCCCAGTCATGGTTTTCTGTGAACCATATTTCTGTAACTGCCACTAAATCCAAGTCAGCCACTCCCATTAAATCTTCAACATCTGGGATCTTATTTACCATGCTACGGGCATTTATAAATACTGCTTTCCATATGTTGCCCCTTTTACCCATTTCCATAAAGGTATTTAATGTTTCACTTACCTGGGGCTTTCTTCACCCATTCCTAACAAATCTAGTTTAAAGTCCTCTTCAGTAGATTAGCCAGTCTGCTACTGAAGACACGTCAACTTTTCTTGGACAGATGGCTATTTCTCGTATCTGAATTTTTTTTGCTATGGGCCCGATTCTGGTACATGGGTTGCGGGCTGCACATCTCAGAAGGATGTGCAGCCCCACAAGCCATCTGGTCCCGATTCCCCTTCTGGCTCTCCCCATATGTGTGAGCATCAGGACGGGGAGTGCTGACGGTGGGAGAGATCTGGGCAGAGCAGGGGCGGCCAACCTGGCAGGACATATAGGGCTGATTCAGGTCGCAGCCCTGTATGTCCTGCCGGGTCAAAGGGGACATGCTGCTTATTCCAGCTGGAAGGTGGAATAAGTAGCAATGATCCAGCAATCGGACGGGAGGATCTCCCTCCGGGGCCGGGGCCGAGTGTGGGAGTCTCTGCTGCCCGATCCAGGTCCCAGCAGGCCAACTGTGGGTTGAGCAACGGGGATGAGGGGGGCTGAAGCCATGGGAGTCAGGGGCTCCTGCAGGGAAGACGTCCCCACAGGCAGCTGTGGAACCCCAGGCCATCCAAGGGCCCGATTGTGTGCACCACGGGAATGTTTTGTTCCCACAGTCCAGAATCGGGTCCTAATTGGCCCGTCTTCCTCAGAGTGGTCCTGACGGCCCTATACCTTAATCGGGCCCGACGTGTTTTAAGGTGTACATTACAGAAATTGTATCATATTCTTACTATCTATTACTGCTCATCCCCAAATTTATATCTTTGTTCTCATTGACTATTATGCTGATATGGGGTCATTTTGCTATTGTTATGCTGCTACTAAAATGTAAGTTGTTCATGTCAGGGGAAATTTGTTGTACACCACATTAGGTGCTGATTAACCCAGTATAACATACAACTACACAATGATTTTAAAACACCATTTTAAATGTATTTGTCACTGACCAACAGTGGAACTCGTCTTAATCCCAGACTAGGGTTGCTAGGTGACACCAGATTATCTAGAATAGGCTGACTTGATCTGATTTCATACCATCTGTAACTCTACCTATGAAATCATAAATATGTTGATTACTGTGGCACAGTCATGCATCTCAAAGCACACTTGCCTTAAATAACTAGACCTTTTCATACTATGTTTTATTTGTGAAGTCCGTTCAGTTTCTGAGGGTGTAATTTTTTTTTTTTAGGCCATACTGGGACAGACCCAGGTCCATCGAGTCCAGTATCCTGTTTCCAACAGTGGCAAATCCAGATCATAAGTGCCTAGCAGTTTCCCCAAAAGATACAGGTTCCACAATGCTTGTCTTGGGTCAAGCAGTGATATCCTGGGTCCCTTTTAATAATGGTTTAAGGACCTTTCCTCCAGGAACTTGTCCAAACCTTTTTTAAACCCAGCTACACTGACAGCTTTTCCTGCATCCTCCAGTAACAATTTACAGAGTTTGATTACACGGTGAGTGAAAAAATATTTTCTCTTATTAGTCTTAAATAGGTTACCCTGTATCTTCATTGCATATCCCCTAGTCTTTTTAAATTCTGATGACGAAAACAGTCAATCTATGTTTACCCGTTCCACTCCATTCATTAATTTATAGACCTCTATCATATCTCCCCTCAGCCATCTCTTTTCCAGGTTGAAGAGCCCTAACCCTTTTAGCCTCTCTTCACAGGGATATCCTTCCATCCCCTTTACCATTTTAGTGGCTCTTCTCTGTACCTTTTCTAATAACAGGGGCTATACATTTCAAACAGAGGTAAGAATTTGTGGTTTTTTAAATTGCTAGCTCTCTGACTGGGAGCTCTTACAAGGGTTTTGGTACATTTTTAAAACAAAGTTACATTCTGTTTGGTGCTTTAGTTTAAAAGGAGAAATACTTTCTTTAGTGGGCTAGATTTAAAACTCTGCTTTAGTAACTTTCTCAGCTCTTCAGATCTACTGACACCTAATCAGGTGTTAGTTCCCTCCCTACCCCTCTCCTAACTCACACCCACCCCTAATGAGCAGTCTTGCTTTATAGGGCTCCTCCCCAATTAATAAAACACAGGGACTTGAAACAGCACATTTTGAATATAATTAAAGAGATTTAACTGCTTTTTCTCTGAAAGGACAGCTGGGAAACCGGCTGGTACTTTGGTAGATCTCTCTCTTTTGTTTTAACAGATACCTAAGCTCCATGAACAGAACAATTGCTGGGAAAAATCGTATCGCTAAAGCTATTGCCCCTGTTACAGCTTCTGCCTCTGTCCAGACAGAGGTCCCAGTGCCAGTTGAAGGACCGGTTCCATGTGCAGGGTGCCTGCATGCTGAAGCTCTCAGGAAAAAGTGGAGGAACTCAGAGAGGAGGTGGCGAGGCTGAGGAGCATTGAAGACAGTGAGAAGTATATTGATGAGATGCTTCTTGCAACAACCAAGCTCTCCAGCAGAGGAGAAGATGGGTGACTACAGAATAGTGAAGGTTGGACACAAGTCACCAGGGCCTGCAGAATCACCAATACAGCTTCTCTAGTCCTTGGATTGAAGAACCATTATGCAGCCCTGGAAGTGGAGGAGGTAAAAGCATCCCTGGAAAGGGAAGAACCAGAGCTCAAGTACCCTAACGTTGCAGAATCAGTGACCACAAGGAAGCAAAGGGTAGTGGTGGTTGGTGATTCTCTTATGAGGGTACTGAGGCATCCATCTGCTGACCAGACTTGATGTCCAGAGAGGTATGCTGTCTTCCAGGTGCCAAAATCCAAGATGTTACAGAGAGTTTGCCGAGACTCATCAAGCCCACTGACTATTACCCAATGTTGCTAATCCATGTCAGAATAAATGATACTGCCAGGTATCCCTCTGAGCATATCAAAAGTGACTTCATGGCTCTGGGACAGAGAGTGAAGCAGATAGGTGCACAGGTGGTGTTCTCTTCAATCCTCTGTTGAGGGTAAAGGCCAAGGCAGAGAGACTCGAATCCTGGAGATGAATGCATGGTTGCGTGGATGGTATCATCGAGAGCATTTTGGTTTCTTGGACCATGGGATGCTGTTCCAAGGGTTGCAGAGCAGAGATGGCGTCCATCTGTCCAAGAAAGGTTAACACGTCTTCAGTAGTAGACTGGCTAATCTACTGAAGAGAGCTTTAAACTAGATTTGTTGGGGATGGGTGAAGAAAGCCCCCAGGTAAGTGAAACATTAAATACCTTTATGGAAATGGGTAAAAGGAGTAACATTTGGAAAGCAGTGTGTATAAATGCCCATAGCATGGGAAATAAGATCCCGATGTTGAAGCTTTGGTGGGAGTGGCTGACTTGGATTTAGTGGCAGTTACAGAAACATGGTTCACAGAAAACCATGACTGGGATGTAACTATACCAGGCTATACTTTATTCAGAAAGGACAGGATAGGAAGAAGGGGAGGAGGAGTGGCACTATATGTAAAAAATAATATTAAAGCTTTGGAATTACAGAGCTTAAAAGGGAGAGAGGAGGCACTGTGGGTTAGACTAGAAAGAGGGAAAGAGAAATCTATTTGCATTGGCGTGATATACAGACCTCCCTCACAAGAGGAAAAGGTGGACTGGGAGTTAATTGAATACATATGCAGCATTGCTAGGAAAGGGGAAGTGCTACTGATGGGAGTTTTCAGTATGCCAGATGTTGATTTGTACATTCCTGCTGCAGTATCATCTAGAAGTAAGGAGATCCTGGATAATTTACAGGGAGAACAATTCAGGCAATTGTTAACAAACCCCACATGTGAAGGGGCCATACTGCTCCTGGTGCTTACCAATGGTGAAAGTGTTTCTGATGTTATAGTGGGAGATCATTTTACATCCAGTGATCTCCAGATGGTGTGTTTCAGTATTAGGACTGCAAGGTAAAAGGAAAAGGAGACTGCTATAGCTTTCAAAAGACGTAGCTGAAAAGGTGAAGAAAAAGAGGGAGGCCTTCATGAAATACAAGAGATCACAGAGAGAGGAAGACAGGCATTTATATTTGGAAAAACTTAGAGAAACTAGTTTTTCCAAAGTAGTCAGGAAAGCAAAGATTCAAAAAGAGGAGGAAATAGCCAAGGGAAAAAAAATGGGGGATAAGACATTTTTCAGATATGTCAGGGAGAAGAGGAAGGGCAGAAGTGGTATTGTCAGACTCAAGGGTGAAAGGGAGGAATATGTAGAAGCTGATGAGGATAAAACCAAATTGCTTAACAAATATTTCTGTTCTGAGTTCACAGATGACCAGGAACCAGGAACAGGTCCTCAGAAAACACCCACAAACAGGGAGAGAAGCGAGCGGCATCTTGAACAATTTTCCGAAGACTGTGTTCGTGAGAAACTAGCTAAACATAAAGTAAACAAAGCAATGGGACCGGATGGGATACACCCTAGAATACTGAGTGGATTTGGGGACGTTCTAGCAGCTCCACTGACTGATCTTTTCAATACCTTGTTGGAGCCGGGAGTGGTGCCAAAGGTGTGGAGAGAGGCTCATGTAGTGCCTCTACACAAAAGCGGAAGTAAGTATGTGGTTGAAAAGTAGAGGCTGGTGGTGAGTAAATTATTGGAAACACTGCAGAAAGAGAAAATAGTGAGGTTTCTAGAATCCAGCTGATTACAGGGTCTGAGGCAGCATGGATTCACC
This sequence comes from Ichthyophis bannanicus, assembly GCA_033557465.1. Classification (NCBI taxonomy): domain Eukaryota; kingdom Metazoa; phylum Chordata; class Amphibia; order Gymnophiona; family Ichthyophiidae; genus Ichthyophis; species Ichthyophis bannanicus. The sequence goes on from CM066037.1 coordinate 347,880,749, forward strand.
AGAGGCAGATCTTGTCAGACAAATCTGATTGATGTCTTTGGGTGAGCAGGGAGTTGGACCGAGGGAGAGCTCTAGATGTGGTGTATTTAGATTTCAGTAAAGCCTTTGACACTGTTCCTCACAGGCGACTTATAAACAAACTGAGCACCCTAGGGATGGACCCTAAAGTTACTGCTTGGGTTAGAAATTGGTTGAGTGGGAGGCGACAAAGGGTATAGGTAAATGGAGCTCACTCTAAGGAGAAGGAGATTACCAGTGGTGTGCCCCAGGGATCTGTCCTTGGTCCGATTCTTTTTAACATCTTTGTTTGTGATATAGCAGAAGGGTTGTCGGGTAAGGTTTGCCTCTTTTCAGATGATACCTAAATCTGCAATAGAGTAGACACCCAGGAAGGTGTAAATAATATGTGGAGGGATCTAGCTAAGCTTAAAAAATGGTCTAGAATTTGGCAGCTGGGATTTAATGTTAAAAATTACAAGGTCATGCATTTGTGCTGCAGCAATCCAAGGGAGCAATATAGTATAAGGGGGTGTGTAACTTCTATCCACCAAAGAAGAGCGGTACCTAGGCATGGCAAAAACTAGAAGGATGCTTGGGTGTATAGGAAGAGGAATGGCTAGCAGAAAAAAGGAGGTGATAATGCCTCTGTATAAGTCTTTGGTGCGACCTCATTTGGAGTATAGTGTTCAATTCTGGAGACCGCACCTTCAAAAAGATATAAACAGGATGGGGTCAGTACAGATGGTGGTTACTGAAATGGTTAGTGGTCTTCATTATGAAGCATATGAGGGCAAACTTAAGTATCTTAATATGTATACCTTAGAGGAAAGGCAGGATAGAGGTGATATGATTGAGATGTTTATATACCTCTGTGGCATAAATGTACAGGGGGAGAGCCTCTTTCAATTGAAAGCAAGTTCTGCTATGAGGGGACATGGGATGAGGTTGAAGAGGGATAGATTCAGGAGTGATATGCAGAAATATTTCTTTACGGAAAGAGTGGTGGATTCATGGAATAGTCTCCCAGTGAAGGTGGTAGAGATGAGGACAGTATCTGAATTCAAAAAAGCATGGGACAAACACAGAGGATCTCAAAAGGAAAAAAAGGGGATTGTTGTAGTTGTTGATATGGAAGGACAGACTAGATAGGCCATGTGGTCTTTTTCTGTCGTCATTTTTCTATGTTTCTATGTTTCTAAGATACGACGACCAGAATTGCACACAATATTCAAGGTGCGGTCGCACCATGGAAGATACAGAGGCATTATAATATCGTTTGTTTTATTTTCTATTCCTTTCCTTATGATACCTAGCATTCTATTTGCTCTCTTGGCTGCCGCAACACACTGGGCCGAGGTTTTTAACATGTTATTAACGATGACGCCTAAATCTTTTTCCTGAGTGGTGGTTCCTAATGTGGAACCTTCGATCGTGTAACCATAGTTTGGGTTGTTCTTTTCTAGGTGCATAACTTTGCATTTGTCCACATTAAATTTCATCTGCCATTTCGATGCCCAGTTTTCTAATTTATCAAGATCCTCTTGCAATTTTTCACAATCCTCATTGGTTTTAACAACTTTAAATAGTTTTGTGTCATCTTCAAATTTGATAACCTCACTCGTTATTCCCATTTCCAATTCATTTATGAATATGTTGAAAAGCAGTGGACCCAGCACAGATCCCTGGGGTACTCCACTATTCACTTTCCTGCATTGGGAAAATTGACCATTTAGCCCTATCCTCTGCATTCTATCTTTTAACCAGTTCCTGATCCACAATAGTACACTGCCTATTCACTCAACGTCATGCCATGACGTTTTAGTTTTGCCAAAAGTCTCTGATGCTGGACCTTGTCAAAGGCTTTCTGAAAGTCCAGATACACTATATCAACCGACTCACCTTTGTCTACCTGTTTATTTCACACCTTCAAAAAAACATAACAGATTAGTAAGACAAGACCTTCTTTGGCTAAAGCCATGTTCGCTGTCTCCCATTAAGCCATGACTATCTACATGTTCTATAATTTTGTTCTTTATGATGGTTTCTATCATTTTTCTTGGTACTGACGTCAGGCTCACCGGTCTGTAGTTTCCCGGATCATCCTGGAACCCTTTTTAAAAATTGGCATTACATTGGCCATCCTCCAATCTTCAGGTATTACAGATGATTTTAATGATAGTTCACAGATTACTAAAAGCAGGTCTGAACTCTCATATTTCAGTTCTTTCAAAACCCTCAGATGTATACTCTTCAGTTTATCAAATAGTTGTAATACATCTTTCTGTTGTATCGATTTTTCTTTCAATTCTTCCACAGTATCACCTTTAAATACCACTTCTGTCATGAGTATCATCCCTGCATCTTCCTCAGTGAAGACCGAAGCAAAGAATTCATTCAGTCTCTCCAATATGGTCTTGTCCCCTCTTAGTGCCCCTTTTACCCCTCTATCATCTAATGGTCCAACTGACTATCTCACAGGTTTTTTGCTATGAATGTACTTGAAAAAGTCTTTATTATGCTTTTTTGCTTCCACGGCAAGCTTTTTCTCACATTCTCTCTTTGCCTGCCTTATCAATGCCTTGCATTTAACTTGCCAGTGTTTGTGCTGTTTCCAGTTTTTGTCATTTGGCTCTTTTTTCCATTTCCTGAAAGATACTTTTTTGGCAACAACAGACTCTCTGACCTCACCTTTAAACTATGTTGACAGTTTTTTGGACTTCCTTACACTTTTTTTAAAGCATGGAATGCAGCTTTTCTGGGCTTCCAATATAGTATTTTTAAACAACACCCAAGCTTGATGTAAGTCTTTAACCTTTGCAACTGCTCCTTTTAGTTTTTTCTTAACTATTTTCCTCATTTTATCATAGTCTCCCTTTTGAAAGTTAAAAGATAGTACTGTGGATTTCCTTACCATCCCTCCTCCATTTATTAAATTAAATGTGATTGTGCTATGATCACTATTGTCAAGTGGCTCAAACACCCTTATCTCTTGCACCAGATCTGGTGTTCCACTAAGGACTAGTTCCAAAATGGCTTCCCCTCTGGGCGGTCCATCAACCAGCTGCTCCAAGAAGCAGTCATTTACTTAATCTAGAAACTTTATCTCCCTAGCATGTTCTGCCATGACACTGACCCAGTCAATACCAGGGTAATTGGAATCACCCATTATTATTACTGTGCTGTAACTTTTGTTAGCTTCCCTGATTTCTTTGAACAATTAGTTTTCCAAAGTTCCCAAGTATGGATTTAGGCATAGATAACATAGGCATGTGGCTAGGACACCAAAAACTGAAGATCCCCAAAATCTGGGATTCAGGGACACCCTCTAATCTCTTGGGGGAATCCTCTCCCCACTGATTTCCTGTCTTTAGGCAGCCTTGACTATTCCCCTTCTATAGATGTTACTTTTTTCTGTGTTGCAAAACTATTGTCATGTTCTGTGCAAAAAGAACAGAGCTTTAATGAGGTTCAAATCAAAGGACTTATTTTGGGTGCATTCCATGCTTTTTATGGGTAGCATACAGTACAAGAATACTTTATACAAATCAACAATAATTGGGAGCATATGAGCTCTTCTGATTTTATTTTGCCTTCAACTGCATGCCAAGGGATTGACTCATGCAATGATTATGATGGTTTCTGGGTACCTCATTTAATGAGCACAGAATGCACCAACAAGAAGTACATGGTACAGTCATTAGAGGAGCAGAAATTTCCATTTTGCTTCTTTTCACAGCTGCTGTAATTCTGTCTGCTTCTCCTCATGGATGAACAGCTTTGGTATATCTTGCTTTCTGTGGAGCATCTTTAGAGCTGCATGTCAGTGAGGTATAGTTGCCACCTGATCTCAAAGACCGGTCTTCAATATTAGAGTTAATAGCATATTATGGAAGCATTACAAGTACACAGCAGATTTGGGCAGTAGATAAACTCTGAGGTTACAAAATGAACTGTGTATTGTCCCTTGACATATTTAGTCACAACATTTCCTTGCTATAGTATTTTACTCACTATCAGAAATTTGAGGTTCCAAAAGTTGCAAACATATTTCTCATATTTTAAAACCTAGTATAGTGCCATGGTTTTGAGATGGTAAAGTAGAAGAACTGTGGAGCATTATAAGCTCAGAGAGGAGATTTCAACTCTGTCCAATCAGATGTACTTGATTAGCATATGTAACTCACTGTGTAGGCCTTGCCATGTCTGCTGCCACTGCTTGGCAGACAGTGCTCATAACCATCCAAGAACACTGCATCTTTTAGACTCTACACCTAGGCAATAATCTAATGCAGGGATGGCCAACCTATGGCACATGTGCCAAACGTGGCACATTGCATGATTTCAAGTGGCGCAGTGGGAGTTAAGGGCTGCTTGAAGCCCGGCATCACATTAGTGTGGCAGTCAGCGGCTGACTGGGCTGACCGCATAGTACAGTACTGGGCCGGCCTGTGAAGTGTGGGAACAGCACCATTTTAGGGCAGCACTGCTCTTGGCCATCGGTGGTGTTTGGAAAGTGGGAACGGATGTTTTCTTGTTTTGGAGGGGGGTGGGGAGTCTTCAAACTCCAGCTCTTTGTAAATAATTGAGGTCAGTTAATTGAAGTCAGTTTTTACAGTTATCCATCACAGTACAATGAAAATGAGCAAAAGAAAAGCAGGAAGTGATAGTAAGCGTCAATTTAATGAAGAGTGGGAAAATGAGTTCTTAATTTATTGTGGGTCTGTCAGGAAAACTGTTGTGCATTATTTGTGAAACCACTCTCTCATATAATAGAAGACATGATCTTAATAGACACTATAAAAACATCATACTCGTATGGAAGAAAAACTGAAGTTAGTGCTTGGGTCAGAGTTACAGAAAGAGTATGTGATTAAGAAAAAGGACGAAATAAAAAGAAGATAAAATATATTTGTTAAAAGAAGTTGTGACAGTTTGGCGATGACGGAAGCATCCTACAAAATTGCCTTTGCATTGACTAAGAAACAGAAGCCTTTCTCTGATGGAGAAGAAATTGTTAAGCCTTGTGTCCAAATATTTGCAAGATGTCTTGGTGATAAAAATCTTGAAAAAAAAGCAGACAAAATTAATCTGTCAAAGCAAACAGTTACAAGATGCACTGAAGAACTTTCCCATGATGTATCTGAGTAAGTAATGTCTATCTTGTCTTTATATTAAATCATTTTATGTAAAAATGCTAAATATGTCCATAATAACATATTTTTAAAGAACTGAATGGGGTACAAGTGTCGTACGGTGCATCTGAACTGGATCGTGAAAAAACCAACGCATGGAAGGCAAAAGGTTGGCCACCTCTAATCGAATGGGTTCTTTGAACAGGACTAGTATACACTGAGAGGCAGGACTAGCCCTTGAGATGGTTCAACCTTAAGCCTTATGCCCCCCTCCCTGGATGTCAGAATCTATTGTTTAGTTTTGAATGGATTGCTCTTTGCCACCTCCAAAAGCTGGCCACCTCAGGCAACCACCTAGTTTGTCTGATGGTCAGGCCAGACCTGCTGTAAGGCCCGTGGAACTTAATTCTCACTCTTTCTCACTTCTCAAAATAAATGATGCCAGGGCAGAGCAAGATGGCACCTTGCTAGGTGGTCTCAGCTTCAGCTTGGTTTGAACCTGCTTGAGAATTTATTTTTTGCCCCCCAAAAATTGTTATCTTATGGGCAAACCAAAGCACAAAGGCAGAGTGTGCAATCCCCCAGTGCAATCCACCGCTGTTCAACAGGTTTGCCTGATGAATTACCACCTTGTCGTGGCACTAAAGTCAACACCAGGAGAAAGAGAGCTGATGAAGCTTCCTGAGACAGAAGTTTCTTTGAGCCCAATCCCTCAGATACCACCCCACTGCTGATGGAAGACACTGTTATTAGCAGTGGAGTAAGAGTGCTGATGATTGGAGGGTATCCTGGAGGAAGTGGGTCCGGAATTCAGCACACTGTGGAGGGACTATGGAGTCTCCACTGGGGGAATCATTGTAACCAATAAAGGAAGAGCAATCAGAAGGCAAGCAGATAGATGGGGTCATTCATAGAGTTCAGGGCTAGGCTCAGGGTGTGCAACTGGGTGAGTTGGCTCCTTTAAAACTGGATATTGATATGAATCCTCAATTGCAAAAAACACAGACCATCAACTTGGATACAATCTGTGAGGCAGAATCTACTATTTCTTTTTTTTAATTATATTTTTATAATTATCACATTAACATACATCACAAAAGTAGTATGTAAGTAATTAGCAAGATCACATAAAAAGGAAACACAGTCATAATACACCATAACGATTAAAGCATTTAGTCCACATCATGGGGAGCAACAGGTACAAAAATCAACAATTCAAAAAGGAAAACAAAAAAGGAGAAAAGAAATTGCCAATATCACTGAGAGCCTTCCATTTAAACCACCATACACCTGAGACAAATCATAGCTAAATAGTTTCAGTGGTTAATCTTTTCTTTATCAGTAAAAACTTTCTCTAAATAACCTGAGTCAAGGAAAGCATGCCTATTCAGTTAAAAAGAAATTAGACATTTACAAGGATATCTTAAGAAAAAAGTGGCCCCTAATGCCAAAACCCTTGGCTTAGGAGCACAAAATAATTTTCTTCTCCTTTGCATAGCCCTGGAGACATCTAGGAACATTACCACCCTATCACCACAAAAGGAGAAGTCTTTCTTTTTGAAATAAGCTTTTATGATAGTTATCATCAATTTCAGAAAGAAATGACACAAGGAGAGCAGCTCGGGTGGATATATTATCTTGTGTGTCCTCAAGAAAAGCTGTTAAATCAAATTGAGATTTATCCATCAGGACATCAAAACCTTCCTCAGAAATATTAATCTGCCTACTTTTAGTAGAACTATAATAACATTTAGAAAGAGGAATAATCTCAGCATTTTGCAAACCAAAATATTCTTTAAAACACTTTTGGGGCCATTCCGAGGCACGAATAGAGGGGATGGATGTCTGCCCCTTCCCGACCCCGTGACTTCTCTGCTTGTTGTACGGGGAAGTTAGATGGGGGCGGATCAGGGGCGGCAATAGGGCAGGCAGTGGGCGGTCATTAGCCCCGGACGTACAGGGCTGATTCCAATGTTGGCCCTGTACGTCCGGGGCTGGCGGCCTGAATGGGAAACTTATTCCACCTTGGAGATGGAATAAGTTCCCCTAGTTATTTATTTATTTACATTCTCTTATATACTGCGCTATTCTGCATCAGTGCGGTTTACATTGAACAAACTGAAATTACATTGAACAGGGCATTATAACTTGGAGAAAACTATTTTACAGGGAACATGGGCTATGGAGGGTTAAGTGGCTTGCCCAAGACCACAAGGAGCACCTGTGGGACTAGAAACCCCAGTCCTTCCGGCCCAAGGTTGCTGTCCTCTAGCGAGATTTGAACCTCCGACCTTCCGGCCTGAAGTACCTTGCCCCAACCACTACACCACTCCTCCACTCCACTAGTTGGCTGGGGACAGCAGGGAATGGTGGGCCCAGGGCACAGAAAGGGCAGGAGGGGGCAGAGGCCATTCCCCGCAGCCCGACCCTGGCCTTGGGAGGCCAGATCAGGGGTTGGACTGCGGAGAATGAACTGTCTGAGCCGGCGACTTGTGATTGCAGCTTTTCAATGGAGCTGCGGTGTCATGGCAACCGGATGCCATGGCACCACAGCCGCATTGAAAAGCCCTGACTGGGCTATCTGTGCAAGGTCTGTATGTACTGGCTGAACTGAATCGGGGTCCCGGCCTGCACGTACAGGCCTGGTCACAATTCTGATCCCGTGGGGCTAGACGTGCCCTGTGAGATCAGAATCACGGCTAACTCTGTGCATCCGATTCCGATCGGACACACAGAGGGCCAAGATGTTGATATTGGAATCACACCACTTCTCAACAAAATTTCACTAGACAGAAAACTAATACATGGAAAATTAAGAATCCTCAAATTCCTGTTTCTGGTTATATTCTCGATTTCCATTATTTTTTATGTATAACCAACTATCATTAATTGCAGATATATTAACTGAATGGAGAGCAGTCACTTGAGAGTCAACTGAGGAAACATGCTTGGTCAACTTCTCAACCTTCTGATCTAGGTCTCTAAATTTGTTCATGGCCTCTTGAGTGAATTGGCAGAGCTGTGAAACTGTAGTAGCCAAAAGATGCTCAGTTCTAATACCCATCTGCCAATCAATGAGACTTGTGACAGAGGGGCTTCTTGGGCAGTAACAACTTGATTATACCAAGACACAACCTGAGGAAAATCAGCTTCCAGCTGAGAGCTCTGATCCACTGTCAAGGAGGGAGTTAAAGAGTCAAAATCGAATACAGGTGGGGAAGGTGGTATGCTTTCAAGGGAGCTTAAAATCACCCCCTCAACAGAAGGGGAGGCTGTGCTGCCTTCTTCAGATCTTATTCTATCGAGCCAATGGTTGCAGACTGAAATTTTGTTGGCTTCTGGGGTCATTCTAAGCCGTTGGGATGTCCATCCCTGCTATTTGACCCCCTCTGCTTCCCCGGCTAACCTCCTTGCGGGATAGGAATCGTGTATGCTCCTGTGTGTCCGATTCTGATCGGGCGCACAGGGGCATGGATGTCCTGATCAGAATGTGGCCCTTCTTCTTCCTTTTTCCATAAACCAGCATGGCAACATTGCTCCCCACAAAAACCTCCACTGCTCCTTCACTGCTCCTAAGGGGCTCCAAAGTGGCCAGGCCTGCCTTTTCGGTCATGCCCTTTAGGACATGTCCACTGGCCACACACTGGATAGGACAAGAGCTTTAAGGGGGCTTTATGGTGACATTGGCGGGGTGCTCCAATCAGGCCTGTCTACCAGCAGCTGGTTTCTTGCTGGCCCCGGGCCCTTCCCTGTAGTGGCTGTCCTCACATGCAGTCCCCCACTGTCTACTATTTCTGCCCAAATTATTGCGGTGGCAAAGTTTTCTCAAGGACTGTCTGCACTACTGCAGGCCCAAAAAGGTGAACTAGTTGATCTTAAGGAGAAAATTGCTGCTTTGGAAGTTAAAGATCATGAAGTTTTGAGAATTCTTTGGTGCAAGGGCTATGCTTTTGAATAAGATTGAAGTTTTGGAGAACTTGCTGAGGTGTTGCAACGCATGTCTCATTAATTTTCCAAAATTGCCATATATGTCACCACTGGAAAAGTTTAAGAAATATATTTTGGAGATAACTCAAGATTCTGGATTCTGCATGACCTGTGATTTTCAAAGCATTCTATATTCCATCTAAGAAGTTGCAATAAGCTAAAGGAGGGGTTTCTCTGTGATTACCCTCAGACTTAACTAATTTTCTTGAATCTACTGCTCGGGATATCTGCTACACTTGTCATTTCATTAATGGTGGATTCTGATTGTAATGTTTTTGTTAAAATTGTTCCTTAGGCATCACGATGAGCCGTTTTTTAGATTTAAAGTTAGGATGTTTCCAGACGTTTCTAAGCTGATGTAGAATAGAAGGCATAATTTTCTTTTGCAAATGGGAACTATTCAGGTTAACTTTTCTTTGTAAATGTGTAATGAAGCATAGGAATGTGACATTTGTATTCATGGAGCCAGGACTGGTGCTACCATTAGACTAACTAGGCAGTTGCCTAGAGTGCCAGCCCTCCAGGGACACCCACTGCCACCCTTCTCTGGCACATACAGTGGCACAATGGCCTAAAATAGCCCTGTGTCACTTACCTCAAAACATCAGCACCTTGGGGCTGTTTGTTTTTGCCCCCACTGATGCTGACTTCCTGTTTGCATGGTGGCAGAAGCAGTTTCCATCCCTATACAAAAAGAAATTGGCTTAGAGCAGGACCGGCCCAAGGGTTTCTATCACCCCAAGCAGAAGCCCCAGTCATGCTGATCCCCCTCCGACACAACTTCAAAGGGTCAGAAATGGCAGGCCATGTGTGCCAAAGCACATGGTCTGCCACAACTGCTGCCAGCAAGCCTAGCCACCCCCAACCCCACCACTGGAATCAGTGGCAGTGGAGGGTGGTGGCGTGGCTTGGCATTAGGGTTGCCAACTTTTTCACCGAGAAAAACCCGACACCTGTGGCTCGCCATGCTCCACCCATTCTCCGCCCCTAGTCCCACCCCTGCCCCGCCCCGCCCCCAGCCCCACCCACAAAAATTACCGAGGATACGTGTAGGCTAACTTCCTTGGTCAGATAATAATTAAACTGGGAACCCCAAAAGCCAAACATGAAATGTACAACACTGGAGAAATAAAACTATAAAGTAATTTCCTCTTGCACTAAACAAAAACGCAAAGATGTTAGCAATACACTTCCCAGACCAGACATATTCCAGTTAATAAATTCAAAATAAAAAGTATTTTTCTACCTTCTGTTTGGGCATTTTATTTTTCAGTTGCAATTGCTCCAGTCACTTTCTTCTGGTTTCTTCGTGTCTTCTGTGAGCTATCCATTTGTCCTTTCTTCTCTTTTAGATGTTTTCCATTCTCTCTCTATTTCTGCTTTAACATACTGATTGTTTCCCTTTGGCTCTTTCCCCCAATTCTTTCCTTATTCCTTTATCATCCATTTAAATTTCACCCTTCCATTCTCAAGCCCCTCTTACTCTCCCAATACCCGGCCCATCATAGACTTTTCTTCCACACAAAATATCTTTTCCCCTTCAATTCTCATTCTCCATCCATTCTAGTCTTCCCCCAAAATCAGTTCCCTTATAGTTCTAGACCCACCCAGCATCCACTCCCTTCTAGTCCCATTCTCCCATGCCCCACATCAGCCCATTTCCAGTCCTATTCCAGCTCTTCATCAGCCCATTTCCAGTGCTAGCCCTCACATCACAGGCCATTTCCAGTCCTAGCCCCCCTCCCCCATCACAGCCCATTTCCAGTCCAAGTCCCCCATCACAGCCTCTTTCTAGCCCTAGCCCCCACCATCACAGCCTATTTCCAGTCCTAGGCCCCCCCCCCCACATCACAGCCCATTTGCAGTCCTAGTCCCCCCCGCACCATCACAGCCCATTTGCAGTCCTAGCCCCCCTAATCACAGCCTATTTCCAGTCCAAGTTCCCCCTCCCTCCACCTTAGCCCATTTCCAGTCCATGTCCCCCCCCCATATCAACAACATTTCCAGTCCAAGTCCCCCCCCCCATAGCCCTTTTCCAGTCCAAGTTCCCCTCCTCACAGCCCATTTCCAGTCCAGGTCCCCCCCCCATCACAGCAAAATTTCCAGTCCAAGGCCCCCCCCCATTGCCCTTTTCCAGTCCACGTTCCCCCCCTCATAGCCCATTTCCAGTCCAGGTCCCCCCCCCACCCATCACAGCAACATTTCCAGTCCAAGTCCCCCCCCCCCACCATAGCCCTTTTCCAGTCCAAGTTCCCCCCATAGCCCTTTTCCAGTCCAAGTTCCCCTCCTCACAGCCCATTTCCAGTCCAGGTCCTCCCCCCCATCACAGCAACATTTCCAGTCCAGGTCCCCCCCCCCACCCATCACAGCAACATTTCCAGTCCAAGTCCCGTCCCCCCCCCCACCATTGCCCTTTTCCAGTCCAAGTTCCCCCCCCCATAGCCCTTTTCCAGTCCAGGTCTCCTCCCCCCCAGCCCATTTGTAGTCCTAGCCCCCCCCCCCATCACAGCCCTTGCAGTCCTTGGCCTCTCCCCCCCCCCCCGACCAGCACCGCAGCTGTCTGAGGGGCTTCAGAGGGAGCCGGAGAAGCCCGCGCGAGGCCCCGACTCCCTCTGTACAACTGCCAGCGTGAAGATCCTTTTCCTTCACGCTGGCGGTTGTTTCTGTGAAGCCGCGAATGCTGGGAAAGGTTAAAGGGCATTGCCTTTAACCTTTCCCAGCAATCGCGGCTTCACAGAAACAGCCGCCAGCGTGAAGGAAAAGGATCTTCATGCTGGCAGTTGTACAGAGGGAGCCGGGGCCTCGCACGGGCTTCCCTGGCTCCCTCTGAAGCCTTCCGGTGTGCGGGCGGATCGGAAGAAAAGCCGGTTTTTTGCTCTGGCTGCTTCCGATCTTGCTGCCAGAGCAAAAAACCGGCTTTTCAAGGGCCGGTTTTACCTCTGCGCCGGCAGCCGGCCTGGCCATGGAAAAACCGGCCAGGCTGGCTGAAAACCGGCCGGTTGGCAACCCTACTTGGCATGCAGGGCACATCAGGCCATGTCCCTTCTGTGCCCTGGGCCGAAGCACATGGCCTGCCATGGGCGCTATGCCACCCACTAAGGTTTGCTGCCCTAGGCGGTTGTCTAGCCCACCTAGTAGATGGACCATTTCTGGCATCGGGCATCAGTGAGGGTGAAAGCAAATATCCCAGCAGTGCCAAAGTTTTAAGATGAGCCAGCCACTACACCATTCACCATGCATATTGGTTCTGCTTTTGGAAATGGTTTATACTGTATATGAGTTGGACTTTCTCTGCCATAAAAGCCTCCTCCCAGCATGATGTAACTGTTCTGGAAAATTACTGGGTCATCTCCAGGTTGCACTATAGTAATTTAGTAGGGCCATTGGAGGTCTGTGCTGGTCAACGCAGTGATACCGAAGGGGTCTTTACACATATAAAATGCTGTTATCTAGAATTTTCATAAGACATTCCCATTTTGATATGACAATCTAAATGCAAATCTTCGACTTTTGATTTATTGGTTCATTTTCATTATAGAATAATATGTGCAAGACTGTAAAAGCTTATGGCTTTGAGTTCTGTTAGATAAAAAACAAATGTGATTCACTAATGAGTCTATGGTGAGAAGTCATACTATTGCTGTCAGGGCCATACTAAGCCTAATAGCACCCTGTGCTATTTCCACATCTGGCATGCCTCCACCGGTTGCCTGCCCATTCCCCCCCTCCCCGCGCGTTGCCCTGCCGCTGCCACTTTTTTTTTCTCTGAGGTGATGGCGGCAGCAGCAGTGAGGCAAACCCGTGTTTGTAGGCAGGTCTGGTCCCTCCTTCCCTTCTCTGATGTAAGTCACGTCAGAGGAGGGAGGGACGAGGCCAGCCATGCAAACGTTGAGTTGCAAAAACCCATGTTTGAATGGATGGCCTGGTCCCTCCCTCCTCTGACGCGAACTACATCAGAGAAGGGAAGGAGGGACCCGACCTGCCTACAAACGCTGGTCTGTCTCACTGCTGCTGCCGCCACTGCCTCTGAAAAAAATAAAAAAGTGGCGGTGGTGGCGGTGGTGGCGGCATGGCATCCTGTGGGGGGGGGGGGGGGAGGCAGACAGGGACTGCCAGCCCGACATATGCCCCTAAACCCTTTGTGCTCTGTGCAGGGCTAGGTACAGTGCTGATTGCTGTATTGGGCAAAGTACCTTATATCTAAACCTTTAAAGTCAGATACTAAAATAAAACATAACGAATAAATAAGCAGGGAATAGAGACACCATTTAGATGAAATCAGAAAACACAAAATATGTTTGAAAAGGTATTTTTGTTTCATATGACTCATTAGAAAAATTATCTAATTCATCTCCAAAATGTAGGCTTCTGAACTGTTGTGAAGGAATGACTTCCGAATGTAGGGGGAGACAAAATCATAGCATAGATAGGAGCTGCTGTGCTCCTCCAGGTCTTCCTTGTAGTTTTCATTTTATCTGATATTCCTGAATGTGCAGATTAGAGCTGGTTGTTTTCCTTCAGCCTTCTTGAATATGCTGAAGCACAAACATCTGCATTACAGTTTTCGATCTGAAGATCTCTAGGGTCCAGCAATTATGGGACCAGAGCCAGTTCTTCCATTAGGCAGTCCCAGGCAGCCACCTAGAGCACAGCAATTTTGAGGGTGGCACTACATATTTTGATACCACTAATCTTACTACCTGATGTAGTAGAAGTTTTAACATAGAAAGATCTACAGTGAAACCATTGCACTGAAGCCTGACATGAAACAGGAAACACGCACAAACCTGCAGAATCAGTAATTGCTCCCAGTGTATAAAAGCACATTATATTTTTACGTTTCTTTACTTTTACCTTACAGTTGAACCTAAGAGGCTTTGAAGCCTACCCCCCCCCCCTCCTTTCCTGAAAAATCCCTGCTGGCCCAAAAGAGACCTGAAGCTCTCCTCCCTTGCCACCCCTCAACCCACTTTTAGTTTGAGAAATAGGAGTGAGGTCCACTTGCTCCTGCTTCTTGTACATCATCTTGGAAAATGGTATCACCTGATGCCTAGCAGTATATTCAAATGTTGCAGTTAATCCAGAACATGCTATCTGGCTGAGGTAGCAGTTAATGCAGGACAACTGCAGATAACACAGTGATTTTCTGCACTATTTGTAGAAAGCATGTTATCTGCAACCAAATGGGATCATGGTCTGAAGTTCGTAAATATATCTTTGTTCCAGTTTTAGTAGCACTTTATCTAGATCACCTCCTCGCCAATGAGGTTCTACTGCTTTGATCAAGAGGAACTGCAAATCTGAAACCTGGTGTGCCTTCTCCCAGTGAGCCACCGGGGGTTTATCTTGAGCTCGTCTCAGAAGGCAGCTTTTGTGTTCGATGATCCGCTTCTTTACCGAACGCTTAGTTTTGCCTATGTAAAGTAGTTCATATGGGCAGCGTATGACGTAGATCACATGAGATGTATCACAGTTGGAAAAAGGATGCAGGTAAAAACTTTTAACTTGATGGGAGAAGCAGGTTTTGGTGACCAGTGTAGTAAAACAAACCGAGCATTTGCCACAACGAAAATGACCTTTTACTTTTGGGAAAATCCTAGGCTTAGATAGTGCTGAAGGGACAAAGACATTGGCTAGGTTATTGTTGTTGTTGTTGTTAAGAGCCGTCGAGTCGGAGTCGACTCATGGCGACACTCTGGATAGCTATCCCAAATTGTGTTCGGTCTTCAGTCAGGCAGCTTATTGTTGGCAGATTGGTACCCGTAGCTGCTGTTATTGTATCGATCCATCTCATTGCTGGCCTTCCTCTTTTGCATTGACCTTCTATCTTGCCAAGCATGATGTCTTTCTCTAAAGACCTCTCTCTTCGCATGATGTGTCCAAAGTATGAAAGTCAAAGTCTTGTCATCAGAGCTTCTAAAGAAAGCTAGGTTGTGATTCCGTTTAAATGCCACAGTAAGTTGTTTTGATCTAAAGGCTGGTAGGGAAGAAAGGAGATTCCATTCTTAGGAACTTCACAATATCCCTTGAAAAATTGGAGAAAGTCAGAGCACAGACCAATCTGTTGTCAATAGGTTGTTTTTTAATATCCAATAATGATCTTCTATCCGTCTGTTTTGCCCTATTATATGCTTTTTGGATACAGTCATTAGGATATCCACGTGACAAGAATCTGTGGCCCATAGATTTGGCATGACGGTCAAAATCTTCTTCGATTCTGCCGAGACGTCGAAGCCTTAGGAACTGACTCACAGAGAGATTCCTCTTGAGGGAATTGTTGTGAAAGCTATCGTACCTTAGTAAATTGTTACTTTCAGTCGGTTTACGAAACAAATCTGTTACAAAACCAGTGTCACTTTTCTTGATGAGAATGTCCAGATAGGAGATACATTCTCTACTGTAGATACCTTCAAACCGTAGATAAGAACATAAGAACATAAGTTATGCCATACTGGGTCAGACCAAGGTCCATCAAGCCCAGTATCCTGTTTCCACCAGTGGCCAATCTAGGTCATATGTACCTAGCAGTTTCCAAAAAAGACACAGGTTCCACAATGCTTCTACTGGGTCAAGCATTGATATCCTGGGTCCCTTCTTAATAATGGTTTATGGACCTTTCCTCCAGGAACTTGTCCAAACCTTTTTTAAACCCAGCTACACTAACAGCCTTTACTACATCCTCAGGTAACAAATTCCAGAGTTTGATTACACGTTGAGTGAAAAAAATGTTTTCTTTTATTAGTCTTAAATAGTTTACCCTGTAACTTAATTGCATGTCCCCTAGTCTTTCTATATTCTGATAACGTAAACAACCGATCTACGTTTACCCGTTCCACTCCATTCATTAATTTATAGACTTCTATCATATCTGCCCTCAGCCGTTTCTTTTCCAGGTTAAAGAGCCCTAACCTTTTTAGCCTTTCTTCATAGGAGTATCCTTCCATCCCCTTTAACATTTTGGTGGCTTTTCTCTGAAGCTTTTCTAATAACGCTATATCCTTTTTAAGATATGGTGACCAGAATTGCACACAGTATTCAAGGTGCGGTCTCACCATGGAACGATATAGAGGCATTATAATATCATTTGTTTTATTTTCCATTCCTTACCTTATGATACCTATCATTCTATTTGCTCTCTTGGCCTCCGCTGCACACTGGGACAAGGGTTTTAACATGGTATCCACAATGACGCCTAAATCTTTTTCCTGGGTGGTGGTTCCTAATATGGAACCTTGCATCGTGTAACCATAGTTTGGGTTGTTCTTCCCTATGTGCATAACTTTGCACTTGTCCACATTATATTTCATCTGCCATTTTGATGCCCAGCCTTCCAATTTATCAAGATCCTCTTGCAATTTTCCACAATCCTCTTGGGTTTTAACAACTTTAAATAATTTTGTGTCATCAGCAAATTTGAAAACCTCACTCGTTATTCCACTTTCCAGGTCATTTATGAATATGTCAAAAAGCAGCGGACCCAGCACAGATCCATGGGGTACAGCATTATTCACCTTTCTCCATTGGGAAAATTGGCCATTTAACCCTACCCTCTGCTTTCTATCTTTTAACCAGTTACTGATCCACAATAGTACACTGCCTCCTATCCCATGACTCTTTAGTTTTGCCAAAAGTCTCTGATGAGGGATCTTGTCAAAGGCTTTCTGAAAGTCCAGATACACTATATCAACCGACTCATCTTTGTCCACCTGTTTTTTTGTTTGTTTGTTTTTATAAACTTTATTTTCAATTTCCAAATACATACCAAATAATAACACATGACAACCATCATGAACAACAGCGACCTAGCACACCCAACCCATCCCCCCCACTTCCCTCCCTCTCTAAATCCAACTTACCGCCCCCCCCCCCCCGGACATCTCCTTTTGGGATCACCAGAACCTGTGCCCCGTACACTAAAACCTTAATACAATACTTTGACCATTACTTCGCCTTTGCAACATAGTCATCCAAATAACTCCATTTACACTTCTGCGGAGTCCCGGTGCCCGAATCCCGTCCAACAGATGCCCTAAAAGTGTTATGTCTCGAAGGAAAACAGGATTGATCACATTCTTTCTCATATTTAGCATACAAACAAAATAGATTCCACCAGTGAATGTCATCCAATTGAGAGGAATCTTTCCAACAACTGAGAATCAGTTTAATGGCGGTAGCCATCATAAAGTTAAACAAAAATCTTCTATCTCTAGTTACCATTATATGCTCATCTGTTGAACGCAGGATTACAGTTCGCCAAGTTAGTCGTTCTTGTAAACAAAGAATCTGTTGAATCCTATCCCAAACTCTAGACCAGAAAAATCGAACGTGAGGGCAATCAAACAGCATATGCCGGAGAGTAGCCGGCCTGTGATGGCAAGTCCAGCAAGCGTTCTGGGTTTCCTTATTCCATTTGGATAACTTTACCGGGGTAATGTGAGCTCTATGGATTAGAAAATATAGGGACTGAGTGATCCCGGCCCCCCGAGATACTCTATTCACCTGCCGCCAAATCCTTTCCCAGACGGTTGCTGGTACATGAAATCCTAGGTCACTATCCCATGTCTTCTCAAGCCCAACTAAACGATGGGGGCACAATCCCGAAAGATAGCATAAAACCGGGAAGCAACCCCCTTCCCGTAGCTACACTCTACCACCGCTTTTTGTAATTCCCACTCCGGAGAAAGAGCTGATACTTTTACCTTCACCTTTGACAAACAATGAATTAATTGTAGCCATTGGAAATAACAAGCATTTGGTATGCCAAACTCTCGCTGAAGCTCCAGAAACGTTTTCCAACGCGAGGGAGTCGCTAAATGACCCAATGTCCAGATTCCACTAGTTTGCCAAATTCCCCAGGAGACAACTCGCTGGGCAATTTTAAAGCAGGTATTGTACCAGATAGGAGTTTGTCGGGAAAAAGCGGTGTTCTGCCCCGAGAACTGGTCTAAAGCGAGAAATGCCTCCTGTGAAGAAATCATTACTCTAGCTAATGGGAAGGAGTCTGGCCATTTCATGCCCAATACATTCGAAATGGGGATTGAAGCAGCTATTCGTTTTTCCACCTCCAACCAGGTGGGAGGCCCGTACTGGTGATCCGCCACGCACCAAAGAGCACCTTGCTTGAGACAAAACGCATAATGATAGTTCCTGAAATCAGGAAATTGAACCCCACCTTGAATTTTCTTTGCCTTTAATTTACAGGTCGCTATTTTGGGAGGCTTACCGTGCCACAAAAAGCTAACTAACTGACGTTCAATGGAACGATAAACCTTGGGAGGGAAGCTAACCGGTAGCATTTCCAAAACATAATTAATCTTCGGCGTCAAGACCATTTTAATGGATTCTAATCTGCCCCACCATGTTAAATGCAACGGGGACCATTGTTTAGCGAAGGACTGGACCATCTCCACCAGGATCCTGGTGTTGATATCAATTAAATCATCTAAGTCTCTCAAGAAACGCACACCTAAGTATTTGACTTCGGCAGGGGCCCACACAAAGGGGTGAGGGCCCAGCATAGATTGAAAAGCCCATTTATTTAGGGGAAAGGCTACAGATTTAGACCAATTTATTTTGTAACCCGATAGACTGGAATAAGTGTCAAAAGCAGTTAACAGGCAGCCAATGGAGGAAGGGGGTACAAAAAGTAACAGATCATCAGCATAAGCTGAAATTTTAACTTCCAGATCACCTATTTTGACACCAGAAATCTCCTTTTGGGAGCGGATAAGAAGCATCAAAGGTTCGAGAGCTAAATTAAATAATAAGGGTGAGAGAGGGCATCCTTGTCTGGTTCCTCTATGCAGCAATAAAGGGGAAGAAAGAGAGCCGTTAGCAAAGATTCGAGCCGTTGGATTCGTGTATAGGACCTGGATTAAACGTAAAAATTTCTCACCAAAGCCGAACCATCTTAGGGACTGAAACAAGAAGGCCCATTCCAGACGATCAAAGGCCTTTTCTGCGTCCAATGATAAGCCCATCATTGGATCAACCTGATTCTCTGCAATAAGGAATAGATCTAGGAGAAGCCGCGCATTGTCAGAAGTGGCACGACCCGCCATAAAACCGCATTGATCAGGACGAATAAGATCTGCCATAACAGTTGATAGCCTTTTTGCCAGGATAGAAGCGTAGAGTTTGTAATCAGCATTTAATAAAGAGATTGGCTGGTAGTTCTCTACTCTCTGGGGATCTCTACCCGGCTTGGGAATTACCACAATTGTTGCGTCGTTAAACGCACCAATTGCGGGCGACTGAGCCACCAGCAGACCGAAGTAATCCAACATGTACGGGGTCAACTCAGTCGCAAAAACTTGGTAAAATTCACAAGGGATACCGTCTGGGCCTACCGCCTTCCCTACTTTCCCAGCCTTGATAGCATCTTGAATCTCTCTGGCGGTTATATCGGCCTCAAGCCCCCTGAGATGAGTCTCAGAGAGTATGGGATGGGAAAGGTGGCCAAAGGTAGTATGAAAATCATCAGACTCCATTCGGGTCTCAGACGCATATAGGCTAGCGTAAAAACGGCGCAAGGCCTCTACTATATCTGAGCTCTTTGTCAATGGTTCCTGTCCGTCCCCTTGAAGGACTTCTATTCTAGTCCGGGCAGCCCGAGGCGTCAAAGTCTGAGCCAACATTCGTCCTGCCTTATTGGCTTCAGCATAATATCTAGATTTCTGGTGCAGAATCTGTTGCGACGCCTCCGCACTTAAGATTTGGTTATATTGACACCTCAACCTCTGGAGGCGAAGCAAAATACCAGGATCAGTTCTAGAGACCAACAGCCTCTCCCCTGCTTTAATTTGTGAATCCAAAGCGGCTAGTTGGGCTTTCCTTGTTTTATGCAATGAGATGGAATAACTAGTGATTTTGGCACGGATGGTAGCTTTAAAGCCCTCCCACCAGGCCCAACCTGACGTTTCTCCCATAAGGTTCACTTCAAAATACTCTCTTATGGCCTGTTTGATGTGATCACAAAACCCTCTGTCGCCCAAAAGGGATCTATTGAAAAAGAATCTCGAACGGTGAGCTTCCTGCTCCCCCAGGGAAAGAGAGAAGGTAATGGCCGCATGATCAGATATTTGCGTCGATTGTATATGAGACTGCGTAACCAAAGGAATTAAAGTTTTGGCAACTAAAAAATAATCTATCTGCGAATGCGATTTATGGGGGAGAGAGAAGAACGTGAAATCCTTCTCACTAGGATGCTGTAAACGCCAGATATCAGACAGACCCATATCATGCATTATAGCACGAACCACTGAAGGCGCATGGCACGTTCTATATGAACGAAAAGGCTGGCAGTCCAGCAGGGGATGTAAAATCAGATTGAAATCCCCCCCCCACAATGACTTCGTATGTAGATAAGGACAGCAGCTCCTCCGCAATGCTATGAAAAAAGGTTACATCATCAACGTTAGGAGCATACAAATTTAAAATGGCCAGCTTCTTCCCACTTATTTGAAGTAGGACCGAGGTCCATCTACCATCTATATCAGCATGAGATGTCTCTATCATAGGTAGCAATTTTTTCTTTACTAAAATAATAACACCATTCTTTTTGTGAACCGCAGCAGAGTGTGCGACTAAAACGTAATTGCCCAAGCCCAATTTGAGAGTTTCCTTAGATGGCAGACGGGTCTTTTGCAAGAGAACCACGTCAGCTTTCTCCTTCATGCAGTATAACAGAATCTTTTTACGCTTAATGGGATTGTTGATTCCCTTCACGTTCAATGACAGAAATTTAAGTGAGGGACAGCCGAGATAAACAGATCTGTATTAATAAAAAAGGAAAGGACACCATAATTACAATACATAGTACAACATAACTATAGGACACAGGAAAAACAGAACTCCTGCCACCCAAAGGAGACACCAAAAAACCCCAAACACGGGAAAAAACCGGGTGAGACAGCATTCCTTGAGCACTGCCCAAACCCCTGAGCCCGTCAATCAAAGAAATCATTCCCCTTTACAAATCAAAACTAAAGGGTCTCTGAAAAACCCCACCTGATTGTTTCCCCAATGCCCCTTAATATCAAATATTTATTTTGTTTATTATTATGAATATGATTTGTTTTTTGTTTTTTATTTTTATTTTTATTTTTTTCCCTTTTATTTTCATTTTTTTTTTTTGTTTTGTTTTTTAGGTTATGCGAGCACATCTATCCCAAAACTAGTCTATCAAAACCCACACATCCAGTTAAGTACTTAATCTAAGAGAGTCTAAGTAAAGAGTCCCTCATAACCTAGAACAAATGACTCTATAACAGTAGGGATTAAAGTACATAGGCGGCCTGACCGCTACCGCCATCAAGGCTTCATTCGGGACCACTCATGGTAGTTTCCGCAGCGAACATGTCCACAGTAGCTCTGTATCGGCATCTTCAGCTCATCTTCAAGGCTTCTTGTTCCTCCACAAAGACTCCCAGAGCAGCGGGATCCTCAAACGTGCGCGTTTGATTATGTAAGGTAACCCGGAGTCTTGCAGGAAACAGAAGGCCGTAACGAGCCCCTAAAGATTGCAGACGGGGACGAAGAGCCAAAAACTGTTTCCTTCTTTCAACTGTAGCTTTGTGAAAGTCCGGGAAGAAGGACACCCTTTGCCCGTCGACTATGAGAGAGGGAGCAGCTCTTGCTGCCGCAAAGATCTGCTTGAGTTGAAAATGTCGGAGGGCACATAGTATAATTGGGCGAGGGGGCCGGACATTAGGGCCTGGCTGCGTTGGAATCCTGTGTGCCCTCTCAATCTCGAACGGCACTTCAAAGGAGATTCTCAGTAGTTTAGGGATCATCGAGGTCAAATAAAGAATCATGTTGGAGCCCTCCGCACCTTCCGGCACTCCCACAATTCTAATATTATTCCGTCTCGTTCGGTTATTTAGGTCTTCCAGACTCTGTTCCAATATAATTATCCTTTTGGAGTTGGCCGTCACTTGCAGCAACCTCTCCTCATGCGCAGCAACTTTCCCTTCTAAATGAGTATAGTTACCGGCCAGGGTAGCAACTTGGGCTTTCAGCTCTTTCAATTCCGTGATGTCCGTTTGCACTTCCCGGAGCGTTTCACTGTTCTCAGCTAGCATCTCCCGCACCGCTCGGATTTCAGAAAGAATTTCTTGCAGGCCCACGGGGTTCTCTTTGAGATTCGCCATCTTTTGTGGAGAGGGTGGGTCGGCCTTAGCTCTTTTCACCCCACCGCTTGCAGCCACTGGGAAATCGAGCCGCGTGGGTTTACCGGAGGACATTGCTTCACTCGCTAAGCTGCAAAATCCAGGTGTGGGGTATCAATAGAACAGAAGGGGACAGGATTCTTTATAGGAATCAGGGAGCTCAGTTGTTAAGCAGCCATCTTGGACCCAGCTGGCTCCGCCTCGTCCACCTGTTTATTAGCACCTTCAAAAAAACATAACAGATTAGTAAGACAAGATCTTCCTTGTCTAAAGCCATGTTGGCTGTCTCCCATTAGGCCATGACTATCTACATGCTGAGTAATTTTATTCTTTATGATGGTTTCTACCATTTTTCCCGGTACTGACGTGAGGCTCACCGGTCTGTGGTTTCCCAGATCACCCCTGGAACCCTTTTTAAAAATTGGTGTTACATTGGCGATCCTCCAATCTTCAGGTATTACAGATGATTTTAATGAAAATTCACAGATTACTAATAGCAGGTCTGCAATCTCATATTTCAGTTCTTTCAACACCCTTGGATGTATACTATCCAGCCCAGGTGATTTGCTACTCTTCAGTTTATCTCATAGTTGTAATACATCTTCCTGATGTATCGATATTTCCTTCAATTCTTCCGCACTTTTAAATACTACTTCAGTCATGGGTAACATCCCTACATCTTCCTCAGTAAAGACTGAAGCAAAGAATTCATTCAGTCTCTCCGCTATCGCCTTGTTGCCCCTTTCACCCCTCTATCATCTAATGGACCAACTGACTCTCTCACAGGTTTTTTTGCTACGAATGTACTTGAAAAAGTCTTTATTTTGCATTTTTGCTTCCACAGCAAGCTTCTTCTCAAATTCTCCCTTTGCCTGCATTATCAATGCCTTGCATTTGACTTGGCAGTGCTTGTGCTGTTTCCAGGTTTCGTCGTTTGGCTCTTTTTTCCATTTCCTGAAAGATGCTTTTTTGGCAACAACAGCCTCTCTGACCTCACCTTTAAACCATGCTGGCAGTTTTTTGGACTTCCTTCCACTTTTCTTAAAGCATGGAATACAGCTGGTCTGGGCTTCCAAGATAGTATTTTTCAACAACACCCAAGCTTGATGTAAGTCTTTAACCTTTGCAACTGCTCCTTTTAGTATTTTCTTAACTATTTTCCTCATTTTATCATAGTCTCCCTTTCGAAAGTTAAAAGGTAGTACTGTGGATTTCCTTACTATCCCTCCTCCACTAATTAAATCAAATGCGATCATGCTATGATCACTATTGCCAAGTGGCCCCAACACCCTTATCTCTTGTACTAGATCTGGTGTTCCACTAAGGACTAGGTCTAATATGGCTCCCCCTCTGGTCGGTTCATGAACCAGCTGCTCCAAGAAGAAGTCATTTATTTCATCTAGGAACTTTATCTCCCTAGCATGTCCTGCCGTGACACTGACCCAGTCGATACTGGGGTAATTGAAATCACCCATTTATTATTACTGTGCTGTAACCTTTGTTAGCTTCCTTGATTTCTTTGAGCATTTCATCATCCATTTGTTCATTCTGGCCAGGCGGTCGATGGTACACCCCCACTGCCATCGCCTTCCCCTTTTTACATGGAATTTCAATCCATAGAGATTCTACAGAAAATTTTGTTTCCTGCAAAACTTTAATCCTTTCTGACTCAATGCCCTCTCTAACATAGAGCGCAACCCCTCCACCAATTTGATCAGCTCTATCATTACAATATAGTTTGTACCCAGGTATCACAGTGTCCCACTGGTTGTCCTCCTTCCACCATGTCTCTGATATTCCAATCATATCTAACCTCTCATTTAGTGCTATATATTCTAACTCTACCATCTTATTGTTTAGATTTCTAGCATTTGCATACAAGCATTTTAGAGAGTGTATTTTATTCATGTTAATTTGGCTATTGGTAGACATGGGTAATTTGGGATCTTTAAGCTCTTTCTGCTCCATACTCGAGGGCATTTGGGCTACTTTACTGTTTTTTGGAACCTCACTGCTTTTGGTTGTATCCTTCAAGGATACATCCTTCCGAACCATCCGCTCTTGGGCGACTGTCTGCTTTCCCCTATTATCTAGTTTAAAAGCTGCTCTTTCTCCTTTTTAAAGGTTAATGCCAGCAGCCAGGTTCCATCCCGGTTAAGGTGAAGCCCATCCCTTCGGAAGAGCCCCTCCTTTCCCCAGAATGTTCCCCTGTTCCTAACAAATCCAAAACCCTCATCTATGCACCATTGTCTCATCCACGCATTGAGACTCCGGAGCTCTGCCTGCCTTTTGGGTCCTGCATGTGGAACAGGAAGCATTTCGGAGAATGCTACCCTGGAAGTTCTGGATTTTAACTTCCTACCTAAGAGCCTAAATTTAGCCTCCAGAACCTCCCTACCACTTTTTCCTATGTCATTGGTACCGACATGTACCAAGACATCAGACTCCTCCCCAGCACTATCTAAGACCTTATCTAGGTGGCGCGTGAGGTCTGCTACCTTTGCACCAGGCAGGCATGTTACCAGGCGATCATCACGTTCACCAGCCACCCACCTATCTACATGCCTAATGATCGAATCACCAACTATAACGGCTGTCCTAACTCTTCCCTCATGGGCACATGGCCCTGGAGAAACTTTTCATCTAAAGAGTTAAGGCACTCAAAGAATTCCAATAACTGAACTTCTGGACCATCCCAAATTAAAAGAACATCATCGATGTTTCTTTTCCATAATTTAATGTGCATTTTAAATAGGTGGTCGTCAGATAAATACAAATCTTCAAAATGTGCAACGTATTGGTTAGCAACATCTGGAGCCATTGTTGAGCCCATGGCCACTCCTTTTATCTGTTTATAAAACACTCCTTTAAAACAAAAAAAGTTCTCTGTCATTGCTAAAATAGCCATTTGAAGTAAAAAGAAGGATGGAATATGTACCGGGCGATCCCTGCAAAACAGAGTGCCTTCTATGATGTCTAAAGCTGCTTGCTGTGGGATATTAGTATACAAGGAGGAGATATCCAAAGTAACTAAAACTAATTGATCATTAAAATCAATAAAATCATGTAAAATGTTAATGATATGAGTAGAATCATGAACGTAAGATTTTACTTTGGGCACAAAAGGTCTAAGAAAAAAATCTAAAAATTTTGAGAAGAGTTCAAGAAGTGATCCTATGGCCGACACAATGGACCATCCTGGAGGATTGTCTAGGGATTTGTGTATCTTTGGGAGCATGTATGTGGGTTTAACCCGATATGCAACCATAAGAATAGCATGTTTTTTGTGCTCTCGCCACACTGTACCATACTGCTGCCTATTTTATGTTTTCTGAATGTCAGCGGTTGCTATATACAATCCCAGTACCCTGACTCTATTCGGACTGAACATGCACTGACTGTTTTAATTCTTTTTTGACGTCAGCAGTTGCTATGCATACCTACTCAATAGTCTTACTCTTAATGGCATGCACTGAGCATGCACGGACCACCCTTTGAAGTCAGTGGTTGCTATGCACATTTTTTAGCTTTTAGTTGCATGAACCAAGCATGCACTGATAGTTTTAAATAGTCCCCGGATGGGCGCGCAATCAAAAAACGCTGTCAAGCTGTCTTAGCTGGTTGTTGACCCTGTGCAGATATCATTTACAAATTTGGGTATGAAGTTTTTTAATACAAATGATATCACTGGTATTCCCCTTTTTCCTCAAAAAGTAATTTGTTTCACTAATGTTTTGCTGAGCTTCAACAACTTTTTTGGCTTATGATTTAAATCACTTATACGTTTTTTAAATTTATTGTTGCCTTACTTTTCTTTTCTTTCACCGCATCTTCTCCTGTCATGCTAGTTTGGTATCAAAGATTCCGAAAGAAAATATTTTGATCTTCTCTAAGTTATCGATGTTTGCCAACTACATGGCTTTGAAATTTGTAAGATTAAACGTTTTTTAACATATTTTGCTAGGATGCTGTGCCCCTCTTTATTTTTAATGTATTTTCAAATATGTTTTTATTTGCATGAACCATGCATGTGCTGATCGTTTTAAATAGTCCCTGGATGGGCGCGCAATCAAAAAAGGTTGTCAAGTTGTCTGAGCTGTTTGCCGACGCTGTGTGGCATTTGTTTACAAATTTGGTTAGAAAGTTTTTTAATACAAATGATTTTATTGTTATCCCCCTTTTTTTCTCCAAAAGGAACATGTTCTGCTGAGCTAAAACATTTTGACTTATGATTTAGATTACTCGTACGGTTTTTAAATTATTGTTGCCCAATTTTTCTTTTGTTTCACAGCTCTTTTCTTAGTCATGCTAGTTTGGCATCATAAACTCAATACGCAATGCTTTCATCCCCACAAGAAATTGTTTTCATCTTTTCCAAGTTATTGATGGTGCCTGCTACATTGCTTTAAACTTTGTAAGATTAAACACTTTTTAACACGCTTTTTTGAGATGCTGTGCTCCTTTTTATTTTTAATGAACATTCAATATGCACTATAAAATGTTTTGTTCTGTTTTAAGCTTTCGATGTTGACTGTTACATGTGCTTTTTTAACATGCTTTTTTAAGATCCTGTGCCCCTCTCCACTTTTAATGCATTCTTAGAAATTCAATATGTACCACTTTCATTCTCGAAAGAATATGTTTTGATCTTTTTTAAGTTTTAT
Organism: Ichthyophis bannanicus; assembly: GCA_033557465.1. Lineage (NCBI taxonomy): Eukaryota > Metazoa > Chordata > Amphibia > Gymnophiona > Ichthyophiidae > Ichthyophis > Ichthyophis bannanicus. The sequence continues at coordinate 347,907,701 of CM066037.1, forward strand.
CGATATTGTCTGGTACATGGATTTGAATTTTGAAAGGTTTTACAGGTGCTTAAGCTTTTTAACACGTTTTTAACACAGTTTTTTATGATGCTGTGTCCTTTTTCACTTTTAATGTATTTTTATCCTTATTAACATTTACTGGGTTTTTTTGGAGCTTGTTTATAACAAACTTTTTTTTGCCACCTCTGCATCTAGTACATATGGATTTAGTGCAATTAGGATATGCTATCTGACCACTTTTTATACAATGAAACTAAGGGGGATGTTTACTAAAGTGCGGTAAACGTGACTAACGCGCGTTATACGACGTTAACGACCGTAAGTGCCATATAACGCGCGTACCGACGCGCTAACAACCGTAAACGTGTTACTACGCGCGTTAAGCACAGATAACGACCGTAAAGTCCCGCGGCGCGTTAAAACAGCGCAGAAGGCGGAGAGTGGGCGGAGAGAAGGGGTCAATGGGCGGAGAGTGGGCGTGGAGAGGCAAACGCACTGATTTTCAGAGCTGAATTCCAACGCGAATGAAAACCTGTCGTTAACGGCATTTAAAGGCAAGAGAAACCATTTCCGTCAGCAATGTACAGAAAAACCTGGGAAACCCACCAAACGTGAGCAGTGTGATACATGTGCACAGAACAGAATATCACATAAAACGTTAAAAATGGCCAGAAGAAACATGTTAAAAAGCATAATGCAGCTGTGCAACAGTGATAGCAATGGCAAAAAGGAACAACAGTCCATGGCAAGCACCAAATAAAAACAAAATGATGTGTGGAAGTGTCTACGCTCCGCAGACCCTTTCAAAGACCATCTCATTGTAATGGAGCTGTCCTGGGAGTGTTGTGTAATGTTGCCCAATGATATCATTGTTGCCCAGCTTGGTTAGGGGTGTGTGCCCCTCTTATGAGTTCTTTTCAGAGGTTTATGTGCACCTTTGTCTGTATACAAAGTAAATGAGGCCACAGTAAACCTGTTGCAGAGCAGGGTTTCCGACTCGTCAGGCCGGTTTAACTAACTCAAGGGACTGCACTGTCTCTGTGGCCACAGTGTGGTGCAACAGACACAGCCAGTGCCTGTAAGACCAGAGGGTCACAGGTTCAAATCCCAGCTGGGGCTCCTGCCAACCCAGTCCCCATAGTTTACCCCCCAATAAACAGTGATAGTAAAGACACCCCTTTATTGCAGAGAACATACGCATGGCCTATATTTTACCACACCAAACACAGACACCAGAAACAGGCACATTACCTAAAGCTGAGTCCTGCAAATGCAGTCCTGGAGGGCCCCACACCAGTCCGGCTTCATGCTGCCCCTAAGAAAGATGCCTGTGCTGCATATCTATGCACCGCCCCCATGGTATGCAGATGTAGCTCATGCATATTTATGAGGGACAGCATGAAAACCAGAACAGTGTTTGGAACAGCAGGACTGGGGTCGGGGAACTCTGCTGTAGAGCAGCAGCCAACAGGGCCACACACCCACCCATAGGCCCCATTGGCCAATGCCTCCTGGAGAGGCAAGACATTGGGCCCTGCCTGTAACCCCCAATACTATACACCTGTGTATATGGTACGTTAAGCACAGTTCGCTCATTGAGCTCCACCATAACAATCATTCTGATGTCTGCGGTTTTTGCTGCAGGTCTGGACTCTGACAGTGTTCACCACCCTTGGGAGTGACCCCCCAACAGCCCTGTGTACCATATCCATGCCTGTACTATGCCCATCACTGGTGTGGTGGCTATGGCTGCTGCCCACCTCTATAGTAGCACAATGCTGGCATAGGTGTGGGGGTGGCTGTCTGTCTATCCCAGGGGTGGGCACCTCCGGTCCTGGAGGGCCGCAGACCAGTCAGGTTTTCGGGATATCCCTAATGAACATGCATGAGATATATATGCATTAGAGATATCCTGCCAACCTGACTGGTTTGTGGCCCTCCAGGGCTGGATTTGGAGACCCCTGCCTTACACCTCTGTCATTTAAGATCGTGAGTGGGCAAGGTACAGATGTCCTAGACATCAAAAGGGTATATAGAATGTGTCACATTCCTCCTCGATTCTCACCACCACCAAAAAGTTGTCTAATAGACAATTTTTTGGTGGTGGTGAGAAGTGAGGAGGACTGTGACAAATTCTATCTAACCTTTTTGATGTCTTGGACATCTGCACCTTGTCCACTCACAATCTTAAATGACAGAGATGTAAGGCAGGGGTCTCCAGATCCAGCCCTGGAGGGCCACAATCCAGTCAGGTTGGCAGGATATCTCTAATGCATATATATCTCATGCATATTCATTAGAGATATCCTGAAAACCTGACTGGTCTGCGGCCCTCCAGGACCAGGTTTGCCCACCCCTGGTCTATCCAGTGTGTGGTGGCTGCAAACACCTTCCACAGTCCACGCTGCCAGAAATGTTGTCGGTATCGGGCTGCCAATGTGCATAATGAGGAGCAAGGTACCATGGGTATAGGCCGGACAGGGTGGCCTGGCCAGGGTGCATCTGCACAGGGTATAGGGCAGTGACAGGCACATTGTAGTGGCCGGCCACCAGCTACCCAGACAGGGTGACCTCAGTATATCCTGCTGAGAGCTCACTCTCACCCTGACTGTGCAGTGACCACAGCATGGCTAGGCACTCCCATGGTGCTATCTAGTATTTCTCTCATGTGATAAATATGGGTTTCCTTTTGGGGCCTAGTCATGGATGTATCTGCTTGCTGTGTATGCTGGCATCCCAGTTCTGGATGCAGGCAGCTCCACTGGGCACTAGCAGCCTGTTTGCAGCTGGTAGGTGATGTGATGGTGTGGCTTGCACTGGGGGAATATCAGACAGTGGTGGGGAGCAGCATACCATATCCAGGCCTAATGTCTGTTTGTGATTGTGTTATGGCTGTGTACAGAGCTGCATTGACTGCCCTGTGGGGTGTCTGCTCTTCAGCAGGACTAGGGTCAATGTTCCCCTCTACTGCCACCTTTGCAGGGAGATAGAATGTGGATCTTTTGATGGGTGACCCTGTTTGCCGCCCTGGGGGAGGGGGGGTGGTGGTGCATGGGGCTACACCTGCCTGAAACAGACAGAGATGTCCAAGGTGGTCCTGCAGAAAGTACCTATCCCACACAGTAACAATGCTTTGGACCTGCGCCATGGACGGTGCTGTGGACCTAGTGCTGGACGCCTCACTGCACCCTCAGGGTGAGCACAGTAACCGCATAATGTGACGGTGTGTAGCTACTCTGTGCCAGTACAACTCACGGTCACTACCCCCTATCAGGCGGAGGTGCTGTGGGGGTGCACATGGTCAGATCTTTACCTGTAAGTTATGGGTGTGCTGGGGACGTGTCTCTGGGTTAGCCATGTGTTAGGTGGTGTGAGGATTGTGCAGCACTGCCATCTGATGTCTCCATATCTCTGTCCTGTTCTTGGCTCCACAGGATGAGCTTCTGTGTTCCAGGCCCACCCGGATTGCCTTATAATGCTGCCTGAGGCTGTGCGGCATATGGGGGGGGGGTGTGTTCATATATGCAGCCTTCCTGTTGGCTCAGGTGAGTTGCCAGGCAGTGGGGATTGCATGGCAGTCGTCACGTCTGGACACATATATGTTGTTTTCTCTCCACTGCTCCTATGGTGCTGCACATGTATTTGGACCACTGCTCCTTCACCCTTCGCTTCCATCGGTCACAGATATGGCCTTTACCTGTTCACATCTTGGGGGTCTGCATGGTGTATCGTGCACACATCTTGTGCGGCTGTGTGTGTACTCTGGCACAGGACAGTGTATAGTCGGAGGCTAGGTTGATCAGCCACTGCCATTGGGTCATTTGACAGATATGTGCCACTCATGCATGTGATGTGCTGTGTGTCTCCATTTGTCGTTCAGTGTTGGGGGGCAGTACATCTGGGCTTCGTGCATGCGTAATTTCTCACACTGTGTATATTACTGATTATTAGTGACCTGTCTACATGACCATTCCGTATGCGCCACCCTGCCTCTCTGTGTTGTAGGGATGTGTTTGGCCCCCTCTCCAATTATGTTCCTACATCCATATGTTACCTTCCGCTGGTGGGCGAATGGACATTGTGCACATGTGTCATATATGTTCCTCAGATGGCTCACAGTTTTGATGGTGATCCACTGTACATCAACATTGTGTTTCCGCAGGACACACTGCACTGTGGACATGTTCCTCTCACAGCTACCCATGCAGATGTCGTGCTGTCCGCCGTCCATTGGTGTCTGGATCCGCTATTGGGGCTCTGTGTGCATTTGCCTGACACGGACATTCCCAGTCAGGCCACTGGTGTACCTTTCAGGTGGCCCTCGCCTTCCATCCTCTGGGACGTACACCACGTGCTTATTCTGCATTTTGCCTATTGCTCTCAGGCTGTCGTTAGTTGTTTTCTAGGTATGCCACCGCTGCTGCACATGCTCTTGGCCCCTGCGGTGTATGCATGTCATGTGCATGTACATGATCATATTGGGATGGTGCCGTGGTCTTCACGGACATCTACTTCAGTGGTCCATGTGCAACGTGCTCAGTGTTGTGGCCATGTAATGTGGTGCTATCTATGCATTAGGTGTGTGGCTGTTTTTATGTGTGTGTCTCCTTTCTGTCCTCCAGGTATCGTGGGTGGGTGTGTCAGTCCCTTACCTGATATCCGCATCATTTCACACAGGACACAGGCACCAATGTTGACACATGTGTTCCACTGCATCGTGTGATCACGTCATCCAAATGTGCTTGGCCACGGCACCCATGTGGGCGTGTGTCCTGATGTTGGTGACACAGTGAGATAGTTCTCTGCACGTTGGACAAAGGCCTTTTTCTCAGACTCATTGCTGGCCTATTGTTACTGTTCCTGCGGTGCCTGGCTTGCCATTGCTGCCCAGACCTGTTTGGGTGTTTCCTCCTTTGCAGTAGGGGGGTGTTGAGCTGTACATGGGTTGGTGATTTCTGATCTGTCACTGTTGGCATGGCATGTGGCCTTGTCACTCTGCATGCTTTTTTCAGAGTCGTATGTTTGATGGGGATGGTGTCTTTTGTGCATACAGTGCGTGTATACACTGTGCGGACATGTCGTGTTGCGACCCTTCACCTCACATATTGCTGGCTGTTTCCAACGTCTGCTACTTTTGCACTTTTGGTTTTGTGGTTTTGTGGGGTGGCAGCAGGGTGTGGTCAGGGTGTGTAGGCTCCACTGGCATAAACAAGTGGGTGGCGTTGTAGGTTGGGGTGGGTGTGTCCTTGTGACGTTGGCTGCCACACAGGCCCCATGTAGTTCTTCACGTCATATGGTGCACCGCACTGACGAATATCCTTTCTGCTTGGGTCTGCTGATTGGCTGTTGGAGACAGATGTTTGCACATTCGTGGTTTGGGATATTTGGTGGTTGGGTCACCGCATTTCATTGACACTTGGGGGCTTGACGTTTTCGGTGACACCTGCATGTTGTCTGTTTCTTCCTTGTTTGCTGCTTACTTGGCCATATCATGTGTGCAGGCCCGTCACATCTCTGCCCACCCATACATGTTTGAGCTGTTCCTGTCCGTGTGGCATGTTTGCTGTCCCTGTGCCACATTGTCTGGACTAATAGTAGTGCTCCTTCTGGAGTGGTGCATGTGATGAGCTACCTGTGCACTGGTTCTGCTGATGTGGGTTAGCCTGGGCCTCATCCCTGATCTGGTTGGTGATTGACATGCTCCGCTTTTAGTCCAGTGCCCCTTTCCACAGCCCATCCAAATGGGCCTCCATTGGCCTATCCAATTCCACCGCTCATGTGTCACTCCCCTGATCAATTGCATGTTGTTTACAGTACATTATATCTGCTGCTGTGTGTGTGTGTGTGTGTACCTGTTCATTTGTGTCTTCCATCCCACCTGTGGACTGTGTTGTTGTCTGTGGACCCCTCCTCCACATGTGTACTGCATTTTGCCTACGCTCTGTGGTTCTGTCTCCTGCCACGCAGCTGTGGTCTTTGATGTTGGCATGATGTGGTCCTGTCTGCATCCATTTCTGTGTGCCTCAGTGTTTTTTTTCGGGTCATCTCTTTTCTCCAGTGCTTTCCATCCGAGTGGTCATAGCTTTGCACTCTCTCTGTTCCTCTTTTCCTCTGCCTTTCCCGCACTGATACCTATTGTCGCTGTAACACTGGTTTCTTGGCTTCTGCTACCTGTCTGGTCATATTATCGTGATCACATTTGCTGTCCATCCTTTGCTCCATGTATTTGCATCATTGTGGGGTGAGGTGTCATGTATGCTGCTGTGGACTGTTGCCCCGTATCCTACCCTGCTACCGTTGTCTACATAGCATCTCTTTTTGCTTGTTGGTCCTGTGCCTGCTCTGCATTTTCTGCTCACTTCTCTGGCCACTTCACCCTCCACTGGGGGACACATATTCTCCTCACCTGCCACACACTGTTTTTCCGGTACACCAGGGTGCCCACACCCTTTGCTGTGATGCTGTTGCTACCAGCATGTTTTTCTGCGCTGATGCCAAACACGGGTGATGCTGTCATGTTTGGGGGTCCGTTAACTCCCTGCTTGCCCTCCAACTGTCGCCTGTTCATTGTCTTTACTGTGGGCTCTAGGTGGTGTTTGTGCTACATCTGTCTCTGTTCCACCCAGGTCCTGCAGGCCCTCCAGGCACACCTTGCAGCCTCTAGGGCACACTGACCTTTGCAAACATGCCATTTTTGATGCACCGTGCCATATTGTTCTATGGGCCACAGTTCTATCAGCACTCTCCTATCCCGATTTACCGCATATTGCAGTTAACGTTGGACACCTGTCTTGACACTGTACTGGTACACCTTTTCAGGCTTGTTCTTGCCCACACTGTTGGCCTACTGTCGTTTGATGCTCTATGGCAGTGGCGCACATATTCCTATCTCCCTTCCGGCCCAGGCGCTGTGGGGGCGCCTACCCCCTCCTATGGTCATCTCTGGACTGCTGCTGTGCATCTGCAGTGCACCATGGGTACTGTTGCATACTCCCATATCCTTAGCACCCCAGCAGGCACCTTGGGTGATGACATGGCGCCCCTCGATGCACAGTCAGGGGGTTTGGTTTCAGCTGTTACGGACATCTGCATGTTTTTGCGCATACTAACCATAGTATGTTTGTTCTTGCTTTTGCTTTTGCCAGTGACATTCCGTTTTGCAAAGCGGTCTGTGATGTTATTGGGCCTTCTATATTTGGTAATGATCATGACCTTGGTCTTGATTGTGTTTGCCATATGCCCTTGTTTGCTGAGACCTTGCTTTGTTTCTTTGTCAGGCAGCCCTTGCATGTACATAGTGCGACTTCTGTGCTTTTGGTTTGGGTGATTGGGTCATTTGTCAGTTTTGCTCCAGGAGCTGGCCACCTCATTATTGTGACTGTGTTATGTGCACTGGCAGTATGAGCATATAGTTGCTTCCATGCTTGGGGGTGGGGCCCTAGGTCATGGCTTTTAACACACAGTGGGTCATTTTGGGCACCTTGGGGGGCTTTTTGTTATCTTGCTTTACATTGGTGCTAACAACAGCAACGCCCTCACACTACAGACTCCTCACAGTGACTCATCATGGACCCTGTAACATGCCCTATGGGGCGCTTTGTGGAGAGCCCTATGGGGTGCTGTGGCAGACAGTGAACATTAGCCTTTGCCCTCTGGTGTGGCTTTCATAGGTTACCCTATATGACACCTTCAAGTTACATCCCTGTGGGTGGGTGTTTGCCAGCAGAACTTGTTGGACATACAAACCAGACTTCCTATGACATTACTAATCTAGTGTAGGGGCCATGTCGCACACCCATCCACAGATACGCCCACCTTGCAGGGACACATCCACTTAGTACAGGGCCCATAGTTGTGGCACACAAAGCATGTCCTGGTGCTGTTTGATGCTGGATTCCAATGGCAGGGCAATTGGGTTGTCCCCTGCATTGTTTCTGGTACAGTTTGACGTGGTCTTTCCTTTATTACCTGATTTGTGTATATATTTGACTTTGTACATTTCACACACCCGGTTCTGGCTGCAGATTCACAGTGTTTTCTACCTTTGGGGGCTGCGCCTCTCTGGATTACACGGACACTCCCAACGAGGGGTGGTGGGCATATTTTCATACCTCTCATGTTCTTTGTGTCCGACAACAAAATGGGGTTATCTATGGTTCAGGCTGAGGGGTGACTGGTTCAACATATGTGTGACTACTGTTTGCGGAGGGTACTGTTGCAGGCAGCCTTGGTCTTTGGGCACACAGGTGGAATTGAACTCACAGACCCTGCAGCACCAGGCAGTTTCTTACCCATTGTGCTAATGGTCAGTCTGCCTTCACTGACACATTTTCTAGCTTCTTCTGGGGCACCCTGTTGGGATACTGTCTGTTGCTACTGTGTGCAGTGACGCACACAGTCATTTCACCGTACCATACCAGGGAGCTATGTGGGTACGTACCCCTTCTTGTGTTCATCTGTGGACTGCTGGCCTGCATGTGCAGTGCACCATGGGAATGCCTGCATTGGTACAGATCCTGGCCAAAACAGCAGACAGTTGGGTGGTGTCCTGCTGCCCTTCAGTAGACAGCCAGGGGGTGGTTAGCAGCTATGGGGCTGCAGGCCAGTGGGTCATTCATTGCCTGTGGAGCCAGTAGTCATGGGTTCAGACCCAAAATGGACTCCTTTTATAGGGCTGTCTGCTGCATTATATGTTTTACATACACAGGACTGCTACCAGCGACAGCCCCTCCGCGTAATATTACCTTCTGAGCCTCATGGGCCCACCATGTGTCACCTTATCTGGCTCCCTTTATGTTCCCTTATGGACTGCTCTATGGGGGACATTTTGATGTGCCTCACTGGACACTCCACTTTATAATGTGGCCTATGTTGTGGGTTCAGGGGCGCCTTCTGCAGCAACTTTGGGTACGCCACTGTGTGGGTGTGTTTGCTAGCACCCCTACAACACATACAAGACATATACATGCCCCCACACTCACTATATAATGTGTGGGTGTGTTTGCTTGCACTCCTACAAAAAATAGACCATATACATGCCCCCTCACTCACTGTATCATGTACAGAATGCTGCATCAGCCAGCCTTCTGCATCTGGCGACTCGAACCCATTATGCCTGTATCAGCAGTCACTGCAGTAACCATTGTGCTACAGCTCTGTATCGGTCATGTATGTATGCTAGCAACCCTACAACACATACAAGACATATACATGCCCCCACACTCACTATATAATGTGTGGGTGTGTTTGCTTGCACCCCTACAAAAAACAGACGATATACATGCCCCCTCACTCACTGTATCATGTACAGGATGCTGCATCAGCCAGCCTTCTGCATCTGGCACCCTGGGGACTTGAACCCATTATGCCTGTATTAGCAATCACTGCAGTAACCATTGTGCTACAACTCTGTATCGGTCATGTATGTATGCTAGCAACCCTACAACACATACAAGACATATACATGCCCCCACACTCACTATATAATGTGTGGGTGTGTTTGCTTGCACCCCAAAGGGAAATAGAACATATACATGCCCCCTCACTCACTATATAATGTGTGGGTGTGTTTGCTTGCACCCCTACAAAACAGACACAACATATACATGCCCCCTCACTCACTATATGATGTGTGGGTGTGTTTGCTTGCACCCCTGCAAAACAGACACATCATATACATGCCCCCTCACTCACTATATAATGTGTGGGTGTGTTTGCTTGCACCCCTACAAAAAATAGACCATATACATGCCCCCTCACTCACTGTATCATGTACAGGATACTGTATCATGTACAGGATGCTGCATCAGCCAGCCTTCTGCATCTAGCACCCTGGGGACTTGAACCCATTATGCCTGTATCAACAGTCACTGCAGTAAACATTGTGCTACAGCTCTGTATCGGTCATGTATGTCTGGGTGGCTTCTTATGCTTAACGCGCGGTGACCTGCTAACGCGCCCTGTATCGCTCGTTAGTTTTGTAACGCGCGGTAGGTGTTCCGCTGTCCCGCCCATCTCCTTATTTGGGGGTTTGTCTTTTTAACGCGGATCCTAACGCGAACTGCACTAACGCGATTTAGTAAACATACCCCTAACTGATCTTTTTGTCTCCCTGTATGATTTTGCTTCCCTCTGGCTCTGGGATTATTTTGATTACGTTTGATCAGTTTAGCTGACATTTCAGTTTTTCCAGTATAAACAAATGAAGTATTTTTAAAGACCACTGCAGATTATACTGTGCCCTTTGTAAGTAATATCATCTTCATCTCTCATATAGTTTCACTATCAATATCTACAGTCTTCCTGGTTTTTACCATCTTTATTATTATTCCTTGTATGTATATGTATGTAGACTAGAGGTTTCTACTTCACACACCCATTACACACACTTACATATGTATATGTACTATTTAGTATGTAATATTGTTTTTAAAAACATTTTACCACTTTTTAGTATGTTTATTGCTTTACTTATACATATATTTAATATTACCTTTTGGCTTGTGGTTTTATCATTTTACGTTGTTTTTATGTTATTTTTTATTATTTTACTATTGTTATTATTATTACTATGATTATTGACTGTATATTTATGAATGTTTTTAATTTTTAAAGATGTGTGCCCCCTGAAGAAGGCATCCTGCTGAAACGCATTGGGGTATTTCTTAAATAAACTACAACAGTGAACATGGCATGTCTAGGTTCTCACATAGTGCTATACAGTGTTTCTCCCAAGTGATATTTGTGGGTTCCCTTTTCTGGGGCTGAATCACTGACATACCTGCTTGGTGTTTGTGCTTACATCCCACTTCTGGGTGCACATAGTTCCTCTAGGAACATGCACTGTGTACTGGTTAGCAGACTCTCTGCAGTTAGCACATGTATGGCTAGAACACCTTGCAGGGTGCAGACTGACTGTGCCCTCTGCTAGTGAATGTCAGATTGTGGTGGGGGCAGCTGAGCTTTTCCAGGCTTACTGCCTGTTTGCCAGTGCCCTATGTGATAGGTAAAGATCTGCACTGACTGCCCTGGCGGGTGCCTTTTCCCCAGTAGGAGTGGGGTTGATGATCCCACAACCCTTCATCATGTCTCCTTGACTACCATCATTGTAAAAATGTAGAGTGTGGCTCTATTGATGGCAGATCCTGACCCAGAGAAAGCAGGTTGGTAGGTGGTGCTACATAAACAGCATGCGGGTCCAGACACTCCCCCTGCTCTTATAACAGGTGACCATGGTAACCACACAGAATATACACTATTCTGAGTGCTTCATAGTCCACAAGGGCTGGCTGTGACTAGGGAATACAGACAGATACAGGTGTATCTGCAAAGACTACCTGTCACACACTGGCACTGATGGGGACCTGCAGCACAGCCTATCTCAACCAAACCAGGTGTTGAAGACCTGGTGCTGGGCGCCCCAACTCACCCTCAGGGTGAGCACAGGAACCGCACAATGTCACGGTCTGTAGCTACTCTGTACCAGTAACACACTCGGTCAGTTCCCCCTACCAGGCTGAGGTGCTATAGAGGCGCATACCCTATCCTGTGATCAGATGTAGACTGCTGTTCTGCATGTGCATTGCATCATGGGTACTGGTGGGTTTACCTTATCCTGGTAACCACAGCAGACATTTTGTGCAGTGACCTGCAGTCTTTCTGTAGCCAGCCAGTGCTATGCTAAAAGCTGTAGAGGTGTAGTCCACTGGTTAATACAATGACTACCAAGCCAGCATTCATGGGTTCAATCCCTCAGCAGTCTCATCTAATAAGGCTGTCCAAGACAATCCCTTTTTCTGCCTGCAACAGTCAGACACATCTCTACAATTTGTGCTGCCAGCAGGAACACCCTCACCTTAGTGCCTATGGGGCACATTATAAAGTTCATTGTCAGTCACGGCGCTGTATAAGGTGCCCTATAGGGCACATTATAAAGTGCCTTGGCAGACTAGGCACTTTATAATGTGCCCTATGGGCACTTTATAGGGCGTTTTAGGTTACGGCACTGAGGTGAGGGTGTTTTTGCTGGTAGCACACATTGTAGAGATGTGTCTGACTGTTACAGGCAGGAAAACAGATTTCTTCAGACAGCTTTATTAGATGAGACCTCTGAGGGATCAAACCCATGATCTCTGGCTCAGCAGTGATTGTATTAACCAATGGGCTACACTTCTATAGCTTTTATCACAGCCCTGGCACGAAATTAAGGTTACCGCACGATAACGAGCCAAGGCGCCCTCTATCACGTGTTAATCGGCCATTGCTACTTCAACGCCGGTACGCCCACTTCCTTACATGGCATTGCTCATGTTAACGTTGCACCTAGCGCTGTAACATTAGCATGGTTTAGTAAACATACCCCATGGTAACCGTAAGATTTGCAGACTGCATGGGTGCAGCTAATGCCACCTCAATGGGTGGCGTTAGCTGCATCCATGATTCTGCCTGACTGTGTTCTCTGCACTTTCAGTGTGTTATCTTCTGGAGAAATGCAGTGCACACCCCCAACAGATAATGCATAGCATTTGCTGCTAACACTGCGCTATCTGCACATTTTTGGTGCGTTAACTGCAAAAGCCTTACATGGTTTAATAAACATGCCTCTAAGCTTGTGTTGAATGCTAAAAGAAGGAATAGGTTAATTCCCCTACTAAATAGACTACATTGACTGCCAGTGTATGTTAGAATTAGATTTAAATTGTTAGCAACTGCTCATAAAGTTTTTTGGAGACAATGATCTAGATATTTACATAAGTGATTAGAGGTTTATATACCAGCACAAGTCTTACAGTCTGAGAATGAAATTTTATTAGCAATGCCCTCAGCTGTTTGTTTTTTGTTTTTTTTTTAATTCGACTTCTATGAGGGAAAGAATATTTCCAGAACAGGTTCTGCTGGAATAGCAGAGATTGCCAAAGACATTAAAAAATTAGCAGTTATAGAAATTTAAAAAAAAATAAAAATGTAGGACCCACAGAATTGAGTAAGTAGGATCTGAATGGGAGTCCCTGTTATATGATAGGAAGAATATAGTATGAGGAGATTCTCTCTTTCAGTAGGTCTTATGTGTTATGGGCTTGATTCAGACCCAGACGTCCCAGCCCACTGTGTGCCCAATCGGATCCGGATGCACAGAGTTAGCTGGGATTCTAATCCCGTGGGGCACATCTAGCCCTGCAGGATCAGAATCACATCCAGGCCTGTACGTGCAGATCGGGGCCCCAATTAAGGTTGGCCTGCACGTACAGGCCTTGCCCGGCTAGCTCAGTCAGGACTTTTCAATGGAGCCACTGCGCCATGGCATCACGGTTCCATTCAAAAGCCGCGATCCCCAGCTGCCGGCCCAAAAAGTGCTTTCCCTGCAGTCCAACCCCCGATCTGGCCTACCAAGGGCAGGGTCAAACCGTGGGGAATATCCTTTGCCCCCTCCTGCCCTTTCTGAGTCACAGGTCCACTGTCCCCTGCTGACTAGGTGAACTTATTCCACCTCCGAGGTTCAAGCCAATGACCCTGGGTGTACAAGGCCAACATTAGAATCTGCCCTATACATCTGGGGCCGATGACCGCCCATTGCCCGCCCTAACCCTGCCCCCTAGATGTTGGACAGGCTTGGGGGAGGGCACGAATAGCGAGGATGGATGTCCCAATGGAGACATCCATCCTCGCTATTCGTGCCTCGGAATAACCCCATATATGTTTGTGAATGGACGCCTTAGTATTCTATGGGGTATGATTATTAAGGGGCGATAACATCACGCGATAAGTGAAGTTATCGCGCGATAATGGCCCCCGCAGCATTAAGGCCTGCAGAGGGTGGAGAGAGGGCGGAGAAAAGGGGTCAATGGACGGGGAGTGGGTGGGGAGAGGCTCCTGCTACACTAACGCTGTGAAATGAAGGTCTGAAAATTACTGCGAGTGAAAACCTGGCGTTAGAGGCACATTTTCAGGAGAGAGAAACCATTTCAGTCAGCAATGTACAGCAAAGGCAGGGAGACCAAGAAAAGTGATGATAGTGTAGCAGCAGAGCGCAGACAAACCAATGATACCAGGAGTCTGTTCAGAAGGTCCAAATCATTTATTTGTGCACAAGTCTCAAGCAAAGTCAATTTCAAAATGGCTGAGCAAAGTTCTCTGGCAATACAACAACTTTTATAGACTTTAGCTTCATTCTAGGTATAGAAAAACATTTCATTGGTCCCGGTAACCTCCCGTACCTCCCGTACCCCTTCTATTGGTCCCGGTACTGAAATGATTATCCAATTATATTCCTTCAGTGGGCTCGGCACCTGCTTACCCCCCTTCTAGTCCCAATTACAATGGTCAGTTCACTAACTTGTTACTTTCCTTCTTTCAAGGCTATTGGGCTAGTTGCTACGTGCAGGGAAGCAGGGCTCTAGAACTTTTCTGTCAGCAGTTTTAAACATGAATTTCTGTATTTTTCCATCTGTTCTGCTTGTCTAAGCTAATTCAATACTTTTACTGAGTTCTTAGTTCTATAGCAGCATATTGGGGGATGTGCAATTCCTATAGGCCTCTTCACAAGCTTCATTTACAGGTCAAGCTAGTTAGGCTTACTTATGTCAGACACTGTGGATCACAGGCCTACACCTGCCACATTCCCCCCTTTGATTAACCTCACCCTATTAGTTAATAAGGTGTGAGAATTTAATCACTTTATAATTATCATACTGAGGTTAGAGGAGCTCGGCTATAACCAGGAGGACGAGATTGATATAAAGCCATTATCTTAGTTGCGGTCTTCCGCTCTACTGTACTATCAATAGCACTGTGTATGGAACGCATACAGCATGGGATTATACATGGCAATAGAAAAATAACAACAACAATTAGTAATACTAGTATTAGAAAAGTCTTTAGTCCTCCTAGCCATGAGAAAAGGTTAGCAAACCAGTTAGGTAATCTTAGTGGGTGCCAAGTCTGCACTGGCACATAAGCATGTTTACGCATATCTTCAGCAATTTCTTCAACTACTTGACCTTTGTCATCTATTTTCAAACAACAATTGGTTAGATTTAGTTTACCACATACTCCTCCTTCAGCTGCTAACAGGTAATCAAGTGCTAGACGATTCTGGTATATGGCAGTGCGCATTTGGGTGCTTTGTCTAGCTAAAAGTGTGAGAGCATGGCTAGTTTCATTAGTTATTATTTCAACTACTGCTTGTAAACGAATAATACGATTAATCATATAGATTGGTGTCCGATAACCGTACATACCATCATCATTCCAAGTGGCAGGCCCATAATACTCAATAATTCTTTCTGGTGGCCAATCATCACCCTCCCACTTCTCCCATTTGCCTATTTGAAGGGGTGCTCTCTTCCGTCGTAATGCTCTTTTGTGTCTGTGGGTAGTGTACACTGGGTATCCTAATTGTTCTCCATGCTCTGTGGGTAGGAGAAAGAAAGAAGGTCTGATGGTCCCTAAGACACATGCTCCTCCCCAGTGTGATGGGAGTTGAGCATACGCTCGGTTTCCACAGATCCAATACAGGCCAGGTGGGGCTTGCCAAGCATGAGTTTTGGCAAGGTTAGTCCATAAACTAGCAAGTTCAGGAAATCTAGCTAATGGGTTAGGAGGTTCAGGTTCTTTACTTCCTGACCACCATGATGTCTTCTTGGTAGTGGCATTATAGAACTTCTGGCTAAGACAGACCAGCTGTCCTACCAGTTGGGTGAACTGAGGTCCAGTTCTGGCATAGCAAAGACGTCCAATAATTGAGTGTGCTAACACCCATTCACTAGTAGTCTTGTGTATTTTAGTCTGATTATAAGTCAGAGAATAATTCAACTCTTGGGCCTCCCATGGCCATTGGTCACCCATTTGGGTTCCGCCACAGAAATAACAATCTGAAATCTTTAGACTGGATACTACTGCTCCAGCTAATTCTAAAAATAAATTCTGGGATGGATAGGGAATTTCAAACTTATTTACATGCATAGCTTCATAAAAAGTGTTATGGATGTGGTATTTAGATGACTTATAAGCTTGGGTGTTCAATCTTATATATACAATAGTTCCTGGATCTACTGCTCCTCCTGCAATACGTAAACCAAACTTATATCCTTGTTTCCATGCATTAGGATTACGGATCCTTAATTGCAAAGGGTTACAAGCACCTTTCTTACCTTTGTCATCTGTTTTTGACTTAGTCAAAGTGGCAACTCATTTATCTCTCTGTTCATCTGAAATACCACCATTCCATGTAGCATAAAAAACACATTCCCAGTTTGGACAATAGTAATCTGCAGCTGGGGCAGAACTATATGACTCTTTCTTACCAGTACACTTTCTCCATCCCGTGGCACCTTCTGGGCACATATATTTATGATCATTACGATAGGCTTTTTCCCAGGTACCACATCTGGAACGACCATCTCTATTTATAACATCACATGCATCAAAATATAAAACAGCAGGTATACTAGCATCTTTAAGTGGTCGCGTAGCATTAATTATAGGTCCATCTGCATCATTCCATCGCATTTCCAACGTATAATATGATGGGTTCTGATGCGGGTTATAGCATACTCTGGAGCTACCTTTGATGCAAATATTTAGTTCAGTGGTGTTATAAACACACCGAGTCACTTTACCGGTGCATTTATAGTGAGAATGATAAACCAAAGTCTGAGTTACTTTTAGTCCAGTTCGAGTAGAAGTAACGCAAGCAGTACATGGAGGTAAAGCATGAGTTATTTCCAAACCTCCAAAACAGGCAACCAGGGCTAAGCACAGATAAAAATACATGTTGATTGGAGTTCTTCTGAATCCTCAGCTTGCAAATCTTGACCACGACGATCTTTTCTTCGTCCCGTGTGCTAATTAAGCAATTTCAACGGGTGCTGAGTGTTGATTGAAGATCCTCAAGTTGTCCATCACACAGTAACCAACTTAGCAATTTCAGTTGGCTTTTGAAGTATGGTTAATCAATGTAGTATCAAAGTAGTGTGCAAAATCACACGCAGATTGGGTTCGTTGAAACAAAACTGTTGCTGCATGGAAAACAGCAATCCTCTTCGAAAGACTTGGCTACTGCAAGGCACTGTGACAAAGTGTCTACGCTGCTGGTTGCCGTCTCAGAGTAACTCGTAAAGGTGCATCGTGATGCTGTTCCGTTGTCCATTGCTCAGGTTCAGGAGCTGCTGCGGGCTTGACTCTGCTGTGGTGGATCCAGGCGTCGATCTCCGCTACCTTTACTGCAGTTGGGGTAGACAAGATGACGGTGTATGGTCCCTTCCAATGGGGTTCCAACGGTGTCTTCTTCCAATCTTTGATCCACACCGAGGTACCAGGCTGGTAGGGATGCAGGGGTTCAGTCAGGTTGATAGGCAACTGGTCTTGGATCCACGCATGGAGAGTCTGCAGAACAAAACTAAGAGCTAGGATTTCTTGCCTGGTTATTTCTGAACCAATTTGGGCTAGACTTCCTTTAATTCCCTGCACTATTGGTGGGGGTTTACCATACAGAACTTCAAAAGGGGAAAAACCTGTTGACTTTACAGGGGCTGGTCGTATTCTGAGTAAAGCTATTGGGAGCACTTGGGGCCACTTCAAGTGTGTCTCCTGACAAAGCTTAGACATTTGGGCTTTTAAGGTACGATTCATTCGCTCAACTTTCCCTGAACTCTGGGGTCTATATGCAGTGTGGAGTTTCCATTGTATCTGTAGGGCTTTTGCTAACTGTTGGGTAATCTGAGAAACAAATGAGGGTCCATTGTCTGACCCTATTACTGCTGGAATTCCAAATCTAGGGACAATCTCTCTTAATAAAACTTTGGTGACTTCTCTAGCTTTTTCGGTTCTGGTTGGGAAGGCTTCTACCCACCCAGAGAAAGTACAAACTAATACTAATAGGTAGTGGTATCCACTGGCTTTTGGCATTTCAGTGAAATCAATCTACAGGTGGTGCATGGGGGTTACACCTCCTGACTGAACTCGAGGTGGTGGTGTGGGACCTTGCTTGGCATTGTTTTTGGCACAAATTTGACACTGGCGTGCTACTGAGGCTGATAAAGCTGATAACATGGTAATATAGAAATGTGGTCTAAGTGCTTTTTCCATAGCGGTCTTCCCATAATGTGTGGTTTCATGGAAAGCTTTGACAAAGGCTGGTCCTAACAATTCAGGAATTACTATTTGTCCTGGGGGTTGACTGTCCTCTGCTGGTGGCAGTTCAATCCACCCATCTTTCAGACAAACCAATGATACCAGGAGTCTGTTCAGAAGGTCCAAATCATTTATTTGTGCACAAGTCTCAAGCAAAGTCAATTTCAAAATGGCTGAGCAAAGTTCTCTGGCAATACAACAACTTTTATAGACTTTAGCTTCATTCTAGGTATAGAAAAACATTTCATTGGTCCCGGTAACCTCCCGTACCTCCCGTACCCCTTCTATTGGTCCCGGTACTGATATGATTATCCAATTATATTCCTTCAGTGAGCTCGGCACCTGCTTACCCCCCTTCTAGTCCCAATTACAATGGTCAGTTCACTAACTTGTTACTTTCCTTCTTTCAAGGCTATTGGGCTAGTTGCTACGTGCAGGGAAGCAGGGCTCTAGAACTTTTCTGTCAGCAGTTTTAAACATGAATTTCTGTATTTTTCCATCTGTTCTGCTTGTCTAAGCTAATTCAATACTTTTACTGAGTTCTTAGTTCTATAGCAGCATATTGGGGGATGTGCAATTCCTATAGGCCTCTTCACAAGCTTCATTTACAGGTCAAGCTAGTTAGGCTTACTTATGTCAGACACTGTGGATCACAGGCCTACACCTGCCACAATAGTGCTACATGTGCAGCAACAGCAGAGTGCCCATGTATGAAAGGGCACTATGGTGATACAGTAACCCAAGGGTTAAAATTGGCACTTGCGCTAAAGTGGGTGACTAGTTTGAATTGTTGTTAATTATATTTGATAGTTTGGAGTCCTGAGTGAATATTAATGTACTGGTTATTTAAATTGGACAAAGTTTTAGGTAATTTTAGGGAGGAAAATGTATAACGTCTAAAGGAATGTATAAATTTAAAATTGGAAATAATAGGATATTTAAGTTAGATAAGCTGAATGGAATCATAGGTTTTGGATTATTTTAGAAAGATTTTAATGTGTAAACCTTCCAAATTAAGGTCTTGCCATTCACTTTAATGGGAAATTACAGTTGAAAAGAAAACTGATTTTTCTTTGCAAAATTTAGAACATGCTTTAATGCCTAATCTACATATTCCTAAAGCATGCTTGTGATTGGTTAGAAGCTCTGGAATATAAATAGATGTTGTCAGAAGAGTCACCGTAACCTTGACAACAGGAAAAATATAATCTGCATATTCCTAAAGCCTGCTTGTGATTGGTTAGTGGCTCTGGAATGAAAATTGGTGATGTCAGAAGAGTCATTGTAACCTTGACAACAGAAAAGTTATAGATGGAAAAAGCACAGTTACTTACCTGTAACAGGTGATCTCTGGGAACAGCAGGAATTAGTCATCACATATGGGTACGTCGGTACCGACGGAGCCCGCGCGGGAAAGCTCCCCAGCTTTTCAGATTAAAAGCTTTTGGGGCCTCCCACTGCACATGCGCGCTGCCTTCCCGCCTTCCTGACCAGCTCTCGTCAGTTCGAGTTTAAAGCTGAGACAATAGAGAGAGAGGACAGGAAGATAGATAGATAGAGATACAACTCCTAGGGGAGGTGGGTGGGTTGTGATGACTAATTCCTGCTGTTCCCAGAGATCACCTGTTACAGGTAAGTAACTGTGCTATCTCCAGGAACAAGCAGGAATAAGTCATCACATATGGGGACTCCCTAGCTAAGATGCCTGGGAGATCCCCCTCCAAGGGTAAACCATCTTCGCATGGATCTCAGGCATCCATCCAGGGAAGGTGGGCAGGAGTTGTTTAAGTATGGAACAGGTGTTTGAGGACAGCCTGACCAAACAAGGCATCCCGGCGGGAGTCCTTGTCCAAGCAGTAATGGGCTGTGAAGGTATGAACCGAGGCCCAAGTGGCTGCTCGACAGATCTGATCTATGGACACAGAGTGAAGATGAGCCATAGAAGTGGCCATGGCTCTCACATTGTGAGCTGTGACATGGCCCTCCATAGAAATGTTCTTACTCTGGTAAGCAAAAGAAATACACTGAGCGATCCAATTGGAAAGTGTACGCTTGGTGACTGGAAGTCCCAAATGAGAAGGATCAAAAGCCACGAAACGTTGGGAAGACTTTCGATGTGGTTGAGTCCTGTTGAGGTAAAAGGCAAGAGCTCTTTTACAATCCAGAGTATGAAGGTTCCTCTCTGCACTGGATGCATGAGGAGCCGGGAAAAAGACAGGTAGATATACCTCTGTCTTCTTTGGTATTAGAAAATAAGGGGAGTAGAATCCCGTCCCCTGTTGAAGAAGAGGGACCTCCTCTATTGCCCCCTGGGCAAGGAGGGAGGAGACTTCCTGACCCAAGAGGGCCAGGAGAGATGGGGGAGAATTGAACTGCCTCACCATAGTATAAGGAGGAAGGTCGGAAAAATGGAGTTTGTAACCCTCTCTGATGATAGAGAGGGTCCATTGCTCTGATGTAATTTGCTCCCATCTGGGAGCAAAGTGAGCTAACCTTCCGGGTATGGTGAGGGGCTCTGGTTGTTCTAGAGCCAGAAAAGTTAAGTTCTCTAGGGGCAAGTCAAAACCCCTGAGGGGGTGGAGCCTGCTGAGGCGTAGCAGACGTTTGACCTTGCCTGTTTAGGTTGCTGACGTTTAGCAGCAAAACGAGGCTGAGAGGATTGTTGGCCAGTATTTGTAGAAAATCTGGACTTCTTGTAATAAGGCCTCTTAAAAGACTTCTTCTTGGCAGGAGTGGAGGTAGACTTAGAAAGTCTATCTAAGGTGGCATTTTCTGCATCCATTTGAGTGGCCTTAATTTGCCACTCCTCACCAAATAAATTCTCACCTGTACAGGGCAGATTTCGTAAGCCATCTAGGACCCAAGGTTCTAGATAAGAAGCCTGGAGCCAAGCAAGACGTCGGGCTGCTATAGCAATGCCCGAAGCCCTACCAGCACCCTCAAAGGAATCAAAAGCTGCCCTGTTGGAGAACTTTGAAATATCCAAAAGGTGTTTCACTAAGGAAATGAACTGCTCCCTCTTATCCTCAGGGATAAAGGGGGCAAAATGCCGAACTTTTAGAGAGATTTCACTGAGAAACATGCCCATGTAAAGACTATAGGAATTAATCCTGGCTATAAACATAGTAGCCTGGAAAATTTTCCTGCCAAAAGAGTCTAGAGTCTTACATTCTCGCCCTGGAGGAGTAGAAGAGTGCCTTTTGGTACTCTTTATCTTCTTCATTGCAGACTTCACCACAATAGAATGGTGAGGCAACTGGGTTTTTTGGAAACCAGGAGAAGGGGGGCCACGGTACATGGTGTCCAACCTGCGAGAAGAAGGAGACAATGTTAGAGGAGCCTCCCATAAGTCCATCAAGTGTTCTTGAAGGATTTCATGGATAGGCATGGTGACTGCCTCTTTAGGAGACTTAGAGTATCCTAAAATATCCAGTTTCTTTGATCTGGGTTCCTTTTCAGAGGATGAAGCAATAGAAAGACCTTTAGCCATTTCTATGATGAAGTCCTGAAAGGACAAATCCTCTGGTGGAGACATTCTCCTGTTAGGAGAAGAAGGCTCCTCAGGAAGATCAAGGGAGAACTCATCAGAATCATCAGAGGAGTTAAAATCCTCTGAAGAAGCAGAGTATCCTCTATGTGCTTCCAACGCACGATACGCATACCGTTCGGTATCGACATCGGGCGTACTGGGTATGGGATCGGTACCGGGCAAAAGCCCGGATCCGGCATGCGGAACCGATCTGCGTTTGGAAGACGATGGCCTCGGTTCCGGTATGGAAGCCATTACCGGAACCGGACCCGGTACCGCTGGCTGCGGTACCGAGGGCGTAGCAGCATTAATAAAAGCCAGAATGGCCTGCTGCATGACTTGGACAGTAGTGCCCATAGACGCCACTGCTGCCTGGATGTCGGTACCGCTATGGGCCGGTACCACAGAGCAGTACAACAGGTGATCTGTCGAGGCCGCGCCATCGATGTCAACCTGTGACCCCATGATTGCTTTGGAGGCCGGAACCTCCCGCCGGGGTTTTTTGGCCTGGGCAGAATCCTCGAACTCAGAATTGAGAGCCTCTCAATCTTTAGAAAGAGATTTGCTTTTAGAGGATTTGCCCACTGGAGTTTTGGTTACCTGAGATCCATCCGGAGAGGAAGACCTGGATGACTGTGATGCTTCTGAAGGAAACAGCACATGGAACTTGTTGGCCCGGTTCTGCAATCCACGTTTCGACATCTGGGAGCAGGATGGGCAGTCCGGTATGGAATGGTCAGGTCCTAAACATTTAAGACACCATTCATGGGTGTCTGTAAGAGGAATGACAGCACTGCACTTGGTACACTTTTTAAAACCAGGAACTGGCTTCTCCATGAGGAGAATTTGTGTAGGCCTGAAGGCCTAACAAAGTACCAAGCTGTGCTGAAGAAAAGAAAAAATATATATTTTTTTTTTAAAAGAAAGAAAGAGAGACCGGCAGTACCGGTTTCAGAATGGGGAAGGCAGGTACGCGGTCTAAAGAAAACAATAAAATTAACAATTTCTTCAGCGGTGACAGGAACACGACCTGCTGGCTCCGCGGAAAAAAAGAAACTGACGAGAGCTGGTCAGGAAGGCGGGAAGGCAGCGCGCATGTGCAGTGGGAGGCCCCAAAAGCTTTTAATCTGAAAAACTGGGTAGCTTTCCCACGCGGGCTCCGTCGGTACCGACGTACCCATATGTGATGACTTATTCCTGCTTGTTCCTGGAGATGAAAGAAGAGCTTGAACAGTAACAGAAAGCAGAAGTGTGTTGTGCTATTGTAGCAGTGAAGTGCAAACAACGAATAACACCAGGAGTCAATTGCAGGGTCCAAGCCAATTTATTGTGCACAAGCTCAGACAGGAGCGTGTCCAAAAGAGACTGAGCAATGAAGTACAGGAGCAAATTCCTTATATACAATTTTACAATTTGATAGAGGCAAACTTTCTATTGGTCCCAACGCCCCTCACACCTATCCAATCGGTGACCCTCTCTGGGCCCCATTCCCTGTTCCCCCTTCTCGAAATGTAGCAGCAGATAAGCATGCAATAAATAAAACCAGGAGTCTTTTCAAGGATCCAAGCCAGTTTAATGTGCACAGGCTCAAGCAATAATCAATTTCAAAATGGCTGAGCGATGTTCTCTGGCAATACAACAACTTTTATAGACTTTTGCTCCATTCTAGGTATAGAAAAACATTTCATTGGTCCCAGTAACCTCCCGTACCTCCCGTACCCCTTCTATTGGTCCCGGTACTGATAATGTGGCAGGTGTAGGCCTGTGATCCACAGTGTCTGACATAAGCAAGCCTAACTAGCTTGACCTGTAAATGAAGCTTGTGAAGAGGCCTATAGGAATTGCACATCCCCCAATATGCTGCTATAGAACTAAGAACTCAGTAAAAGTATTGAATTAGCTTAGACAAGCAGAACAGATGGAAAAATACAGAAATTCATGTTTAAAACTGCTGACAGAAAAGTTCTAGAGCCCTGCTTCCCTGCACGTAGCAACTAGCCCAATAGCCTTGAAAGAAGGAAAGTAACAAGTTAGTGAACTGACCATTGTAATTGGGACTAGAAGGGGGGTAAGCAGGTGCCGAGCCCACTGAAAGAATATAATTGGATAATCATATCAGTACCGGGACCAATAGAAGGGGTACGGGAGGTACGGGAGGTTACCGGGACCAATGAAATGTTTTTCTATACCTAGAATGAAGCTAAAGTCTATAAAAGTTGTTGTATTACCAGAGAACTTTGCTCAGCCATTTTGAATTTGATTCTGCTTGAGACTTGTGCACAAATAAATGATTTGGACCTTCTGAACAGACTCCTGGTATCATTGGTTTGTCTGTGCTCTGCTGCTACATATTCTTGGTGCGTTGGCCGGGAAGTTGTGGAATCAGAGTGTATATAGGGCAATATACCACGACATTCCGCCTCTATAGGCTTGGTCCTGCCGGGATCGCGCCCTACCGACGGGGGCTGCTTCCTGGCGCCGCCGGTCCATTGAATCGGAGGAAGTTGGTCGGACCTCGGCGGGTGCCGGGCCCGGCTGGAGCCAACACCTCGAACCCGAGTGAGGGGAGTCCGAGGTCCAACTCATGCGCCTGCTTGGGAAGTTTGAGGACCGGATCCGGTGAGTATAGTTTTGATTTGTTGTCTAGACAGATATAGAAAGAGCAGTGCTGCCATTGGAACTTGGAACTTGTAATCTCGAGAATTTGGAATTTGGAAATTGGTAAGAGAGCTTGATCACCTCTCAAAGACGGACCGAGTACCCCCGCATGAGTATTCGCAGGGCGAAACTCCCGTCTTCTTGTATTTTGGTAATTGAACAAGACTAGTCAGAATAGATAGAAACGCATGCATTCTGGGATACGTTGCTAGCATGATTGTGTGAATGAAGTGTGTATGAGAGGTCTGGCAGCACAGACCAAGTGAAGGCGGACCCCTGAGTAGCGCATTTCCTGACCGGGCGACCGCGTTCAGGTCACAAAAAGGGGGAAGCAATTGTCGTCTTGTCTTGTTATTTGTTTCCCTTATACGTTTCTAGGGCCGTGAGGACCCCTTACCCACGGTCCGCCCTCCTTTTCCCTTCTGTTTGTTGTTGCGCGCACACATCGAAATGGGAGGGGCGGGGTCTACTAGGAACACTCCATTAGAATGTATGATCGCACATTTTAAAGAAGGATATTCAGGAGATTATGGTATTAAAATGACTGCAGCCCGTTTACAGATTTTGTGTACTAGGGAGTGGCCTGATCTAGACCCTACCTGGCCCCGAGAGGGAACCTTTAATGTAGGAATAATCCAGTTAGTTCATAGTAGAGTGCGGATAGTGCACCCGATCAGTATCCCTATATAGATTCTTGGTTAAGTATTTGTGAAGATCCGCCCCCTTGGGCGCAGCGCTGCTATGAAGAGCAGTGCAGAATAATGTTAGCAAAAACAGACCATAGTCAGAAAACAAGAAATAAACAGCCTAGTAAGAAAGGGAGAGATGAGAAGTCCAGGAAAAAGCCCATCCTGGTCGATCCTGATTCCCCAGAAGTAATTCCCCGACAGCCTAGAACCCCGGGCCCAGTAAGATTTGCCCGGCGTCCTGCCCCAGAGCCCCGGAGACAGCGGGTGCGGGACCCAACCCCCGAGCCACCTCCTGAAGAGCAGGAAGATGAGCTCCCTTTAGTTGAAGAAGATGATTCTACTGAAACAGAGACAGAGAAAGGCGAGTCAGATTCAGAAACAGAAAAAGAAGAAACTGAGAATTCCCCGAGTGAGACTGACAGTGTAGAAGCGACCGCCAGTGTTAGCCTGCCAGTAAAAAGTAAATCCAAGACAAAGCATATAGAAAAGAAAGTAATTCGTGATAAGCCTGCAGAAAAGAAGGAAGAAACAGAGCCCTGATAGGAGAAGTACGAAAATATCGCTTAGATCCCAAAAGACCTCTGCTGCTAAGATGATGCCCTTACGGCAAGTCCCGGGAATACCTGTAAGAAATGAAGATAATGAGGTGGTAGCGGGACCCCTAAGCTATGTGTATGTCCCTTTCTCTACAACTGATTTGTTAAATTGGAAGTCGCATTATGCCTCCTATACTAATAAACCCCAAGAGCTTACAGAATTAGTGAATACTATTATGGAAACCCATCAACCCACATGGGCAGATTGCCGTCAGCTCCTGTCCACCTTATTTACTACGGAGGAGCGGACACGAATTAGAAAAGCAGCCATAGACTGGCTGGCAGATAACCCTGTAGCTCCAGAACGAGGAGAAGAAAGAATAGACCATCGGGAAGCGGCCCAGAGGCAATTCCCGAATGAAGACCCCCAATGGGATCCGAATACTGAAAGAGGATCCAGAGCCCTAGCCCGTTTTCGCCAAGGCTTGTTACAAGGCCTGAAAAGGGGGGGCCAGAAAGCCATGAACCTTTCCAAAGTTACTGAAGTTAACCAAGGCATAGATGAGAGTCCACCAGTGTTTTATGAAAGATTAACTGAAGCATACAGAATGTATACTCCCTATGATCCCGATGCACCAGGAAGTTTATGCATGGTGAATTCTGCTTTTGTAAATCAGTCTCAACCAGACATTAGATGTAAACTACAGAAATTAGAAGGGTTTGCGGGCATGAATGCAGCACAGTTATTGGAAGTCGCTCATAAAGTGTATGTGAATCGTGATAATGAAAGACAGAAAGAATGTGATCGAAAGATGAGGAAGAAAGCTGATTTTTTGGCCGCAGCCATAGTTGAACAGAAAAGGGGAGGTGTCCCTAGTCGAAGGAGCAGAGGAAGGGGGCGGGGCCGAGGTGGAAGCCGGCCCCAGCAGCTAGGCGTAAACCAATGCGCCTATTGCAGAGAAGAAGGACATTGGAGAGATGCTTGCCCGCAACTCGAAGACGCCCACGAAGATGACGAAAGCAATCATCAATGGAGAGAAGAAAGACGAGGCCGTCCCCGACATCGCAGAGGAGCCAATCGAGAACAATTCCAGCGAGAAAGAGGAGAAGTCATACAAGCATTGGCTACGACAGCCCATGATGAAGATGACGTGGATTAGGACAGACCGGACTCCGAATTTGCTTTAGGTCTCCAGGAGCCTATGGTCGGAATACAAATAGGAGACCAAGTTGTGAATTTCATGGTTGATACTGGAGCAGAACATTCAGTAGTAGACAAGAAAATAGCCCCATTTTCTACAAAAGCAGTCACCATTATAGGAGCAACTGGTGCAAAAGCTACAAAACCTTTTCTTCAGAATCGCATATGCAGTCTAGGAGGACAGCAAATAACTCATCAATTCCTTTACATGCCAGAATGTCCAGTGCCACTACTGGGACGAGATATGTTAGCCAAGCTACAAGCCCAAATATCCTTCTCCGAGGGAGGAGAAATGCAGATGACAGTAAATTCGCAAGCCAAACCAGCAGGAATAATGCTGCTCACCGTTCCCCGAGAAGAAGAATGGAGATATTACAGTGATGATTCTGTCCAAGACACCTATTTCAAACAAACCTTGAAAAGTATTGATGCCCCACCTGGAGTATGGGCAGAAGGCAGTCCTCCAGGCCTAGCCAAACATATAGCTCCAGTAATTGTAATTCTCAAGCCTAGTGCTACACCAGTACATGTCAAACAATACCCTCTCCCTAGAGCTGCAATTGAAGGCATCCACCGCCACTTGCAAAGATTATTAGAACATGGCCTATTGAAAGTATGTCAATCTCCATGGAACACCCCACTTCTGCCAGTGAAAAAGCCTGGAACAGATGACTACCGCCCAGTACAAGATCTAAGAAGAGTGAATGAAACAGTTGAAACTATACATCCAGTTGTACCCAATCCTTATACTCTTCTAGGACTGATTCCTGCTGAAGCCACCCACTTTACTGTTCTAGATTTGAAAGATGCATTCTTTTGCATAAGATTAGCCCCTGTGAGTCAGATATTATTTGCATTTGAATGGCAGGACCCCATCTCTGGAAGAGGGGGCCAACTCACTTGGACACGATTACCCCAAGGATTCAAGAATTCGCCTACCATTTTTAGTGCTGCACTGAATCAAGACCTTTCCAGCTATCCAGTGGCCCCGGGGAAGAGAGTGCTTCTTCAATACGTGGACGATCTGCTGATAACTGCTGTATCAGAAAGTGAATGTATACAAGCTACCAAAGACCTCTTGCAGTTACTAGATGAAGCTGGATACAAAGTTTCCAGAGCAAAAGCACAACTATGCCAAAGAGAAGTGAAATACTTGGGCTTTCGTATAACCCAAGGAAGTCGAAAATTAGGCAGAGAGAGAAAAGAAGCAGTATGCAGAATTCCAACCCCAACAACCAGAAAGCAAGTCAGATCCTTTCTGGGAGCAGCAGGATATTGCCGAATCTGGATACCCAATTTTGCCCAAATTGCTAAGCCACTGTATGAAGCCACAAAAGGAGAAGAAAAGTCGCCACTGGAGTGGGGACCTGAGCAGGATACAGCCTTCAAGACATTGAAGGAAGAATTGATGTCATCACCAGCCCTTGGACTACCAGATGTTCACAAACCTTTCCATTTGTTTGTACATGAAGCACAAGGAAATGCCTTAGGCATGTTGACTCAGAAATTGGGAAATTGGGAACGACCTGTAGCCTACCTATCGAAACAAATGGACACTGTGGCCAAAGGATGGCCACCCTGCCTGAGAGCCGTTGCAGCTACAGCTTTGTTGGTGAGTGAAGTAGACAAACTCACACTAGGACAGAATATACGAGTCACTGTGCCACATGCAGTCCTTGCCCTTATGGAACAGAAAGCAAATCATTGGCTCACCAATTCTCGAATGTTGAAATATCAGAGCATGTTATGTGAAAACCCAGAGATACAACTGGAAGTGAGCCATGCCTTGAATCCAGCCACATTGATACCTATCAGTGAAGAACTTCCAGAGCATGACTGTATAGAAGTCATGGACACTGTATTCTCAAGCCGACCTGATCTGACAGATGTGCCCATAGACAATCCTGACCAAATCTATTATGTTGATGGAAGCAGTCTCATCATCAATGGACGATGCTGTGCCGGATATGCAGTAGTCACTCAACATGAAGTTGTTGAATCATCAGCCCTAGCCTCAGGCACATCAGCCCAGAAAGCAGAATTAATAGCACTTACCCGAGCACTACTACTAGGAGAAAAACTTGTGTTGAATGTATATACAGACTCTAAGTATGCCTTCACCACTTTACATGCCCATGGAGCTCTCTACAAAGAAAGAGGACTCATCACATCCGGAGGAAAATCAGTTAAGTATGGCCCCGAGATACTAATGCTACTTGACGCAGTATGGGCCCCGACTCGTGTAGCTGTCATGCATTGCAGAGGACATCAAGCAGGAAAAGGAGAAGTTGCCCGAGGAAACAGATTTGCAGATGCCTCAGCACGACAAGCAGCTATGACAGGACAAGTTTTGCCACAAGCCACACCGATGCAGGCAGCATTGTTTCCAGTACCCTTGAACTCATGGACACCACGATATACCACCAAAGAATTAGACTACTACTGTAACAAAGAAGATGGAATACTGAAAGATGGGTGGATTGAAATGCCACCAGCAGAGGACAGTCAACCCCCAGGACAAATAGTAATTCCTGAATTGTTAGGACCAGCCTTTGTCAAAGCTTTCCATGAAACCACACATTATGGGAAGACCGCTATGGAAAAAGCACTTAGACCACATTTCTATATTACCATGTTATCAGCTCTATCAGCCTCAGTAGCACGTCAGTGTCAAATTTGTGCCAAAAACAATGCCAAGTAAGGTCCCACACCACTACCTCGAGTTCAGTCAGGAGGTGTAACCCCCATGCACCACCTGCAGATTGATTTCACTGAAATGCCAAAAGCCAGTGGATACCACTACCTATTAGTATTAGTTTGTACTTTCTCTGGGTGGGTAGAAGCCTTCCCAACCAGAACCGAAAAAGCTAGAGAAGTCACCAAAGTTTTATTAAGAGAGATTGTCCCTAGATTTGGAATTCCAGCAGTAATAGGGTCAGATAATGGACCCTCGTTTGTTTCTCAGATTACCCAACAGTTAGCAAAAGCCCTACAGATACAATGGAAACTCCACACTGCATATAGACCTCAGAGTTCAGGGAAAGTTGAGCGAATGAATCGTACCTTAAAAGCCCAAATGTCTAAGCTTTGTCAGGAGACACACTTGAAGTGGCCCCAAGTGCTCCCAATAGCTTTACTTAGAATACGCTCAGCCCCTGTGAAGTCAACAGGTTTTTCCCCTTTTGAAGTTCTGTATGGTAAACCCCCACCAATAGTGCAAGGAATTAAAGGAAGTCTAGCCCAAATTGGTTCAGAAATAACCAGGCAAGAACTCCTAGCTCTTAGTTTTGTTCTGCAGACTCTCCATGCGTGGATCTAAGACCAGTTGCCTATCAACCTGACTGAACCCCTGCATCCCTACCAGCCTGGTACCTCGGTGTGGATCAAAGATTGGAAGAAAACACCGTTGGAACCCCATTGGAAGGGACCATACACCGTCATCTTGTCTACCCCAACTGCAGTAAAGGTAGCAGAGATCGACGCCTGGATCCACCACAGCAGAGTCAAGCCCGCAGCAGCTCCAGAACCTGAGCAGTGGACAGCGGAACAGCATCACGATGCACCTTTACGAGTTACTCTGAGACGGCAACCAGCAGCGTAGACACTTTGTCACAGTGCCTTGCAGTAGCCAAGTCTTTCGAAGAGGATTGCTGTTTTCCATGCAGCAACCGTTTTGTTTCAACAAACCCAATCTGCATGTGATTATGCACACTAATTTGATACTACATTGATTAACCATACTTCAAAAGCCAACTGAAATTACTAAGTTGGTTACTGTGTGAAGGACAACTTGAGGATCTTCAATTAACACTCAGCGCCCGGTGAAATTGCTTAATTAGCGCACTGGACGAAGAAAAGATCGTCGTGGTCAAGATTTGCAAGCTGAGGATTCAGAAGAACTCCAATCAACATGTATTTTTATCTGTGCTTAGCCCTGGTTGCCTATTTTGGAGGTTTTGAAATGACTCATGCTTTACCTCCATGTACTGCTTGTGTTACTTCTACTCGAACTGGACTAAAAGTAACTCAGACTTTGGTTTATCATTCTCACTATAAATGCACCGGTAAAGTGACTCGGTGTGTTTATAACACCACTGAACTAAATATTTGCATCAAAGGTAGCTCCAGAGTATGCTATAACCCGCATCAGAACCCATCATATTATACGTTGGAAATGCGATGGAATGATGCAGATGGACCTAATGCTACGCGACCACTTAAAGATGCTAGTATACCTGCTGTTTTATATTTTGATGCATGTGATGTTATAAATAGAGATGGTCGTTCCAGATGTGGTACCTGGGAAAAAGCCTATCATAATGATCATAAATATATGTGCCCAGAAGGTGCCACGGGATGGAGAAAGTGTACTCGTAAGAAAGAGTCATATAGTACTGCCCCAGCTGCAGATTACTATTGCCCAAACTGGGAGTGTGTTTTTTATGCTACATGGAATACTGGTATTACAGATGAACAGAGAGATAAACGAGTTGCCACTTTGACTAAGTCAAAAACAGATGACAAATGTAAGAAAGGTGCTTGTAACCCTTTGCAATTAAGGATCCGTAATCCTAATGCATGGAAACAAGGATATAAGTTTGGTTTACGTATTGCAGGAGGAGCAGTAGATCCAGGAGCTATTGTGTATATAAGACTGAACACCCAAGCTTATAAGTCATCTAAATACCACATCCATAACACTTTTTATGAAGCTATGCATGTAAATAAGTTTGAAATTCCCCATCCATCCCAGAATTTATTTTTAGAATTAGCTGGAGCAGTAGTATCCAGTCTAAAGATTTCAGATTGTTATTTCTGTGGCGGAACCCAAATGGGTGACCAATGGCCATGGGAGGCCCAAGAGTTGAATTATTCTCTGACTTACAATCAGACTAAAATACACAAGACTACTAGTGAATGGGTGTTAGCACACTCAATTATTGGACGTCTTTGCTATGCCAGAACTGGACCTCAGTTCACCCAACTGGTAGGACAGCTGGTCTGTCTTAGCCAGAAGTTCTATAATGCCACTACCAAGAAGACATCATGGTGGTCAGGAAGTAAAGAACCTGAACCTCCTAACCCATTAGCCAGATTTCCTGAACTTGCTAGTTTATGGACTAACCTTGCCAAAACTCATGCTTGGCAAGACCCACCTGGCCTTTATTGGATCTGTGGAAACCGAGCTTATGCTCAACTCTCATCACACTGGGGAGGAGCATGTGTCTTAGGGACCATCAGACCTTCTTTCTTTCTCCTACCCACAGAACATGGAGAACAATTAGGATACCCAGTGTACACTACCCACAGACACAAAAGAGCATTACGACGAAAGAGAGCACCCCTTCAAATAGGCAAATGGGAGAAGTGGGAGGGTGATGATTGGCCACCAGAAAGAATTATTGAGTATTATGGGCCGGCCACTTGGAATGATGATGGTACGTACGGTTATCGGACACCAATCTATATGATTAATCGTATTATTCGCTTACAAGCTGTAGTTGAAATAATAGCTAATGAAACTAGCCATGCTCTCACACTTCTAGCTAGACAAAGCACCCAAATGCGCACTGCCATATACCAGAATCGTCTAGCACTTGATTATTTGTTAGCTGCTGAAGGAGGAGTATGTGGTAAACTGAATTTAACTAATTGTTGTTTGAAAATAGATGACAAAGGTCAAGTAGTTGAAGAAATTGCTGAAGATATGCGTAAACATGCTTATGTGCCAGTACATACTTGGCACCCACTAAGATTACCTAACTGGTTTGCTAACTTTTTCTCATGGCTAGGGGGACTGAAGACTTTTCTAATACTAGTATTATTGATCGTTGTTGTTATTTTTCTATTGCCATGTATAATCCCATGCTGTATGCGTTCCATACACAGTGCTATTGATAGTACAGTAGAGCGGAAGACCGCAACTAAGATAATGGCTTTAAATCAATCTCGTCCTCCTGGATATAGCCGAACTCCTCTAACCTCAGTATAATAATTGTAAAGTGATTAAATTCTCACACCTTATTAACTAATAGTGTGAGATTAATCAAAGGGGGGAATGTGGCAGGTGTAGGCCTGCGATCCACAGTGTCTGACATAAGCAAGCCTAACTAGCTTGACCTGTAAATGAAGCTTGTGAAGAGGCCTATAGGAATT
Source organism: Ichthyophis bannanicus (assembly GCA_033557465.1). Lineage (NCBI taxonomy): Eukaryota > Metazoa > Chordata > Amphibia > Gymnophiona > Ichthyophiidae > Ichthyophis > Ichthyophis bannanicus. The sequence goes on from CM066037.1 coordinate 347,940,599, forward strand.
GCACATCCCCCAATATGCTGCTATAGAACTAAGAACTCAGTAAAAGTATTGAATTAGCTTAGACAAGCAGAACAGATGGAAAAAATACAGAAATTCAAGTTTAAAACTGCTGACAGAAAAGTTCTAGAGCCCTGCTTCCCTGCACGTAGCAACTAGCCCAATAGCCTTGAAAGAAGGAAAGTAACAAGTTAGTGAACTGACCATTGTAATTGGGACTAGAAGGGGGGTAAGCAGGTGCCGAGCCCACTGAAAGAATATAATTGGATAATCATATCAGTACCGGGACCAATAGAAGGGGTACGGGAGGTACGGGAGGTTACCGCGACCAATGAAATGTTTTTCTATACCTAGAATGAAGCTAAAGTCTATAAAAGTTGTTGTATTACCAGAGAACATTGTTCAGCCATTTTGAATTTGATTCTGCTTGAGACTTGTGCACAAATAAATGATTTGGACCTTCTGAACAGACTCCTGGTATCATTGGTTTGTCTGCGCTCTGCTGCTACAATATGATTATCCAATTATGTTCTTTGAGTGGGCTCAGCACCTGCTTTGCCCCCCTCCTAGTCCCAATTACAATGGCCAGTTCATCAACTTGTTACTTTCATACTTCCAAGGCCATTGAGCCAATTTGTGCGTGTAGGGGAGCAGGGCTCTGCAGCCTTTCTGTCAGCAGTTTCAATTAAATCCCTTACAGCTGCATTCTGTTATCAGTGGGCATTTAAACATATTTTTTTGTATTCTTCCAGGTTCAGTTCTGCTTGTCTAAGCTAATTCAATTGCTTTACTGAATTCTAATTCTACAATAGAAGCATGTTGGGGGATGTGCAATTCCTATGGGCCTCTTCACAGGCTTCATTTACAGGTCAAGCTTGTTAAGCCTGTCTGCTTAGTTCAATTAGCATGGAGCATAGGCCTTCGCCTACCACATTCCCCCCTTTGATTATTCTCACCCGCAAGTGAGAAAGGGTGAGAAGCAAATCACATAATACTAAATAAAGATATCACTCTGTGGTATAGGGTAGTAGTTTCACATAGCTGGTAGCTTTGTAGCTGCCTTATGCTCTACAGTGTTAATAACTGGAGTTATCATTCGCAAGCAAAGTGGCAAGAAACAAGGGAGCAACAAGCAGATAGTCAAAGTCCATAGTTTGGCAAGAGTGGGAAAAAGAACTAAAAGAATTAGAAGGTTCAGGAGCATTTATGCCGGACCACCAAGATGTCTTCTTTGTTGTGCTGTTGTAAAACCTCTGATTTAGACAGTCCAGCTGTCCGATCTTCATAGCAAATTGTGGTCCGGTGCGAACAAAACACAAACTGTCAACAATGGGGTGGGCCAATACCCACTCACTAGTAGTATTATGTAAATCAGTCTGATTGTAGGGGATGGAGTAATTCAGTTCTTGCGTCTCCCAGGGCCACTGATCTCCCATCTTAGTTCCTCCACAAAAGAAACAGTCAGAAGCGTGGAGACTAGATGCTATTGCTCCAGCAAGTTCAAGAAACAAGTTCTGGGAGGCATGAGGAGTTGCAACGGTGGCTTGCATAGCCTTGTAGAAAGTCAAGATCTAGAACAACTTTTGGATCGGAGAGTATACCAATGCAAGTATAGGAAGAATGATAAAACAAGGTCTGAGTGACCTTCGGTCCAGTTCATGTTGTACTTATACAGGCTGCCCAGGGAGGTAAGGCAAAAGTCATCTCAAAGCACCCCAAGGCTGCTGCCAGAATAAAGCAATAATAAGGATTCATAATGAGCACAGTCTCTGGAAAATTGGTGGAACTGTCGACTTCCACAACAGATAACAGATGTAGGGTTGATTGTAGATCCTCAAGCTTCTGCCGTACGTAGACCTACCAGCTTTGTGGCGGAAGTAGGGCTGTAGATTCCAAAGTATCACTGTCCTCTGGGATGTCTCAATTTCTTACAGTATCATAGCATAGTCTCTTAGGCTATTATTGCTTCCTTAGAGCAGTTCACTCTTTAGGAGATCAAAACAGTCTTTTCAGAGTATTTAAACACAGTCTCTTAGAAGATTCAATTTCTTAACACAACACAGTCTCTTTCTGATGATTGCAGTTATTTTTCCCTCCAGATGCGAAGCTTACTTTCAGATAAACAGACAGTCTTGAAATAGTGCAGTTTCTGAGGGACCAATAAGTCTTAGGTCCGTGGCTGTTGTCGTAGGGTGAAGCGCAATGGAGTCTCAGGATGCTGTACAGTAGTCCAGTGATCAGGTTCAGAAGCAGTTGCTGGCTTTTACTCGACTATATTGGATCCAAGGTTCGAATTCTGCGACTTTTACTGCAGTTGGAGTTGACAAGATGACAACATAGGGTCCCTTCCAATGCAGGGCTAACGGTATCCTTCTTCACTCTTTGATCCACACCGAGACTCCAGGCTTGAAAGGATGCAGGGGTTCAGGCAAATTAATGGGTAGTCAATTTTTGTACCTAGGTATGAAGACTCTGCAAAACAGAACTTAAAACCAATAGTTCATGTCTAATAATTTCAGATCCTATCTGTCTCATATCTCCTTTTATTTCCTATACAACAGGCAGGGATTGCCCATACAGAATCTCAAAAAGGGGAAACTCCTAAAGACTTAGCAGGGGCTAAGTATATCCTAAGTAGGGCTATGGGAAGAACCTGGGGCCACTTCAGGCAAACCTCTTGGCAAAGTTTGGACAACTGAGATTTCAGGGTTCTATTCATACATTCTACTTTTCCTAAATTCTGAGATCTATAGGCAGTATGTATCTGTTAATATCAATATCTTGGGGCTATACTTAATGGACTTGCTTCCTAAGGTTATCCACCCTCATGCTTTGTACAGGGCCCCATGTGCATGCAAGGTTGTAAGGGCATACTTGGAATCTGGGTATACATTTAGGCAGGGCTCTTTTCCTATTGTTAGTGCTCTAGTGAGGGCTATCAGTTCAGCTTTCTGTGGTGAAGTTTCTGGGGCCAGGGCTGAGGACTGAACTACCAAATCAGGGGTCACCACTGCATATCTAGCACAACAATGTCTATTGATGATGAAACTGCCTTCAGCCACAAAGAAAGTCTGTTCATGGTTTTCCAGAGGGACATCAGTCAAATCCAGGCGGCTTGAGAATACAGTGTCCATTATTTCTAAACAGTCATGATCAGGGGATCAAGACTAACTGATAACAACATAACAGGATTCAAAGCTTGACTGACCTTCAATTGGAGCTGGGGGGTTTTACGCAACATACTCTGTGGCACCCAAGAAGGCTCTCACTTGCCTCCTGGTGGTTGGAGTAGGAATAGTGCATACAGCTTCTTTGCATTCTGGTCCCAGGCGTCGAATTCCGCTGGACAACTGGAATCCTAGGTGTTTAACTTGTTGGACATAATTGCACCTTGGCTCTTGAGACTTTGTATCCAGCCTCATTAAGAGGGTGCAAAAGTTCACTGATGGCTTGTAGACATTCACTTTCTGAGTTGGTGGTTATGAGCAAGTTGTCCACATACTGAAGTAGAATTTTTTCTCCTGGAATTACTGGATAACTTGTCAAATCTTTTGCTGAGTGAGGCGAGTTCTTGAATCCTTGATGTAATCTTGTCCAGGTGCGTGGGCCCCGCCTTCCTGTAGTGGGGTCATGGGCTAAGCGTATGCAGAAAAAGGCATCTTTTTAAGTCCAGAATGATGAAATGTATAGCTTCAGCAGAGATCAGTTCCAAGAGAATATAAGGATTTTGGTACCACTGGTTGTATAGTTTCAGCTGCATCATTCATTCTTCTTAGATCCTGCACTGGGTGGTAGCCACCTGTCCCAGGCTTCTTGACTGGCTTGAGGGTGACAATGGCAGGGGCTATGTTCTTCGCTAGGCCAGGTGGATTATCTTCTGCCCATACTCCAGGTGGGGCTATAAGGTCGGTAGGTATACAGGAACTTGTTGACTTGACTGGAGGTGTGCTATAGAACCGCCACTCCTCTTCTCGGGGAACAGTCAGCACCATCAATCCAGCAGGTTTTGGGTTTACAGTCATTTGCATTTCTCCCTCTTCAGCAAAGGATATCTGTGCCTGAAGCTTTGCAAGCAGATCTCGGCCCCAAAAGTGGAATAAGGCACTCAGGCATATACAGGAACTGGTGCATTATTTTCTGTCCCCCTAGTTCACACATGCGGTTCTGCAGGAAAGGCTTTGCGGACTTAGCCCCAGTAGCTCTGATAATGGTGATGCATCTGGCCTAGTCTTTATCCATGCTGTAGCCCTCTTTAGCTGCCACTTACTCTATAGCTACTTCCTTCTCCTACTAAAACATTGTGCTTGGTTTATTGTTTTATGACTCTGCAATCAAGTACTCCCTCCTCCTCCCCTCCTGGGGAGGAGTCAAGATACGGGCATTCACTTCTCTAATGTCCTTCTCCTCTGTAATGGGCGCACTCACACCCAGTTTTCACTTCCTCTGCTCCTTTGATTAGGAAAATCTCCTCCACATCATTCAACTAAAATATCAGCAAAAAGATCTGTTCTCTTTTTCCATCTTACAATTTTTACTTTCTCTGTCCCTCTTCAGCAATCCACATACTTTCTGATCAACTTTCATTTAACTATCATGCCCGCAAATTCATCCAGTTTTCTATAATTTCTGTTCATTAGTTCAATCAAGTCCTAAAACTTCTCAGTGTATAATGCAGTTTTTTCAGTTCTAAACAAGTCTGGTCAGCTGACTTTCACTTCTGGTCCAGAGGGGGTGCACATCCCCCTGCTGCGGAGGTGGCTGGAAAACTAGGGAATCTGCAGGGAGGAGTCCCCCCCCCCCCTTCTCCTTGGCTCTGTTTCTCCAAGCAACGCTCTATCCAGGAGGTTGTTTTTTTTTGTTTTTTTTTAAATGATCTACTTCTCTGCTGTGGGCGCATTAGTTCACGCCCACCGGGGGGGGGGGGTGGCATCATCGGTGGACTGGGCCCCATCCCCCCCTTAAGCACTCTGAACGGAGCTACTTACAGAGAGAGAAACTGATGGGACAGGATATCTAGAGATTCTGGGGCAAAATATGGTGAACAGCAGAAACCACTCCCTTTCACATAGCATTCCTAATTGGGACAGAGACATTTGATTACCATAGTCTTCAGTAAATCCCTTACTGAAATTCTTGATCATACTTATTTATTTATTTATTTATTTAACAATCACTTATATACCGCATCTTCCATACATCAGTTGCGGTTCACAATAAACAACAATCAACAAAGCAGAGTTTGTTTTACATATAACATCATATAACCAAAAGACAATAAAACTTGAAAACAATTGTTAAAGTTAACTAGCACAGAACAGAGCAAAACTATATACATTATATAAAAATATACATTATTTAGGGCTTAAGCATATTGCGAAGTACCGTTACTGCTATGGGAATTTTCATAGGTCATGGGATATCACATAAGAAAATACTTGAAAAGACACTCATTAAAAAAACCTTATTACCGTAAACATAAGCTTAAATTGAGCACAGACATACAATTTAGATACAGTTCTTAAAATATCTTATAGAGAGAACTATAGCTATCTGTTACGCATGACTAGAATTAAATTTCTTAGCGAACTAACTGCCAGCCATAGTCTGCATCTGCAAAAGAAAATATTATTTTATTTTTATTAAATCTTACAGTTCAGAAAGCAGATATTCAAGAGACATGAAATGAATACTTTTCCATGGCTGTTCTTTTTGTTTTGTTTTTGTTTTGTTTTTTTAACAATAAATATGTCTTCTATCAGGTGCTTGCCACAGTAAATCAGGAAATAACGTCTTGAAATTTAAAAAACAAAGTACCCTCTTTCTCTGGACACAGACATACAAAATTCAAATACAGAAAGACAAATGAATCCATCCTAAATTGTAAAGGTCTTCATTAGTCACTAGTACAGAGTTTAACAATCCAATGTAATTACCTTAAATCTTACAGTATGGGGAAGCATGCATTCAAAATGCAAACACTCCAATCCTTTATTTTAAACAAGCAGGAAACTTTTCAATCGAGAACTGTGGTTTCATTTATTTTTTTCCTCCTGTCCTCTTGCTGTGTGGCTCGCTGGAAACAGCTTAACTGTTCACACACACACACGAACAGACAGAGACATGCCGGCATTCGAATAAGAACTTAACCCTTTCCAGGCTAAGCCCCAAAACTATCAGGACCCACAATCCTGACTAAACATTCTTATTAAATGATATATAAATGACTATATATTACATAACCATAGCAGAAGGAACATTACTATTAAAAACATATTGAATAAAACAGGTACAATTTTCCTGAGATAAGCAACAAACTAACAGCATTGAGATTTAAGCCTGCACAGGGTTAGAAAGACACTGTACATTCTTTCCTTCAGACACGCCCCCTGTCAGTTTCACACTGTGCTATAGGAAAGCGAACTGGGTGGGACCAGCTTCTTGATTTCTAAAGTGACTCTAGGTGTTTTGCGTCTTCGTTCTGCTTGATTAATACAATTTCTTAATCAGTGAACTGTCACAAATTACTCAACAGAATAATCTCACATTTATAACAGAAGGGGAACTCGCAGTTTCAACAGAGAACAAAAAGAAAAGATACACAGTAGGGCAGACAATACACATCAAACGCTTCACAATCATGCTAGCAACGTATCCCAAAAAGCCCAATCCTGTCTGTTCGACTAGGCTAATCATGATTCTCTATAACAGCTGTACCTCGCGACTACTCATGCAAGGATTTTCAAACAAATTTTCCCCACGCATACTCATGTAGGGGACCTCGCGCATACTCATGCGAGGTTGACTTAAGTCTTACCAAACAAGAAGGACGATGGCTTCACCTCGCGCATACTCATGCAAGGTTAATAGGACCGCCCTTGAGAGGGGATCAGAGCTCTCTTTTCCAAGTTCCAAGTTCTTGAGATTACAAGTTACAAGTTTCAAATTCTTATTAAAAGTTTCACAAGTTTCAAACTGCAGTTCTAACTCATCTGTCCAGACAGGTTTTCAAAACTATACTTACCGGATCCGGTCCCCGATACTTCACTAGCTTCTGAGTTGGATCCTGGACTCCCCCGGGTCGGAGGTGTTGGCCAGCTGGACCCAGTGCCTGCCGAGGCCAGGCAGAACCCCCTCCGATACAAGAGGATCAGTGGGCCCAGGGAAATTCCCCTGCGTCGGATTGGCATGGTTCCAACTGGACCAAACCTCAAGGCGAATTACGTGGATTTATTCACTTGAACACCATCCACCACTCGCACTTCCAGGCCGATGCACCAAGAAATGTAGCAGCAGATAAGCATGCAATAAATAAAATCAGGAGTCTTTTCAAGGATCCAAGCCAGTTTAATGTGCACAGGCTCAAGCAATAATCAATTTCAAAATGGCTGAGCGATGTTCTCTGGAAATACAACAACTTTTATAGACTTTTGCTCCATTCTAGGTATAGAAAAACATTTCATTGGTCCCGGTAACCTCCCGTACCCCTTCTATTGGTCCCGGTACTGATATGATTATCCAATTAGTTCTTTGAGTGGGCTCAGCACCTGCTTTGCCCCCCTCCTAGTCCCAATTACAATGGCCAGTTCATCAACTTGTTACTTTCATACTTCCAAGGCCATTGAGCCAATTTGTGAGTGTAGGGGAGCAGGGCTCTGTAACATTTCTTTCAGCAGTTTCAATTAAATCACTTACAGCTGAATTCTCTTATCAGTGGGGCATTTAAACATATTTTCTGTATTTTTCCAGGTTCAGTTCTGCTTGTTAAGCTAATTCAATTGCTTTACCTGAATTCGTAATTCTACAATAG
>CM066037.1:347948902-348119608 GCA_033557465.1 Ichthyophis bannanicus
TTGTCTGCTACCCCACTGTCAATTGCTGATAACACACGGAAATATGGCAGGGACACCTCCTGTATCCACTGTCCAAATACATATCCTGGTGTTGTACATTCTCATACCTTGATAATCTATGACCATCTGAGTGCTGATGATGATGCACAAATAGATCGCAATGTCCTGTAGTCGTTGCTGTTCTAAAACCACACCCCCATGTCTGTTTGTGACCTGACAATGAGGATGCATTGTCATCCCACTGTGTGACAGTGAGAATGTCAAAGCAATGGATAGCCTATATGTGCACGTTTAAAAAAAAAACCCTGCCATCTGAGTCTCCTGTGTGTACTGTTGACATAACCTCCCCTCGCTAGGGTCCGCAATGTAGTTTGTTGTCGTGGAATGTACTTCCTCCTCCCCCACACCCATACACAGCCTTGTATCTGAGGCATGTGGCATATGTTAAGATAAAATGATAGCATCATGCTAGATATGCTGTGTCCCCCCCTCAAAAACACCCCTAAAAACACAATCCACCCCACACATTCAGCGCTCAGCTTCGCCTACTGTAACCCACACCTTGCTGATCTTCCCCAGATCACCTCTGTTTGTGTGTACATATGCAACACTGCCACTTGCATGGATTCTATTCTACAACAACAAAATGTAGCAATGATACTACTCCCCTGGCGGGACACTGCCACAGGGTCCCCATCCTTCACCATATCCATGTCAGGGCTACGTGAATGACCTATACATTCAGGCACACTGTGGGGGGTTTGCATGAACACGCCTCAAGGATAGTTAATACCATCATTAAAATCTAGTAATGAGCTGTGTATTGTGCTATGTATGACATGTAGCGACATACATAAGAAAACATGACACACATATCCAGCTGACAGGAGCATAAACACCCACACAAGCAGCTTGAAATTGTACAATTTTATAACCCAAACCACACCACTGGACCAACTGGTCCCCAAAACCATGGTCTGCTCTCACACTGTGAATACCGCAAACCATATGGCCCGTCCCCACCGTGCTGCCGCCCATAGCATCAAACCAACTAACTGTGTGGTTGCACAGCAGCTGCTATCACAACCAGCCACCATAGAGGGAATGTGGAAGGTGACCCCCAAAACCTCCCACAGGCCCTAGAACCACCCACGCCACAAAATCCACGCACCAACTGCTGTTGTCGCCCTGCCCACATTGTTTGTCTCACACTCATGGCCTATATGTGACGATGGATTGTCTGTTAATGTCAATGCAGTGTGTGGCATCCGAATTAATTACCATTTTTACAAGAAACATTAATCTTTATAACCAGCACACACATATAACAACACATGTAGGTGGGAATATATGCAATACGTACATTGAGAAGAATCACTGCGATCACACTGGCCCCACCCTGACCTCTGTGCCCTCCCGTGTGTCACCACTGGCACGTACAGGGGGCACGTTTTTGGGATCATCCTCCAAGATCCTCATTAATCTCTGCAGGGATATTGGGCCCTGAGAGCAATGATGGTGCAGGATGCAACAGGCTATCATTATCTCTGCCACAGTCATTGGCTTATATTTGTAAGGTTCCCGCCTGACCTATCCAGACATCTGAAGCGACTCTTTCAACACGCCAAAGGTGTGCTCTGTGGACAGAGCGGCTGGAGGCATGGGCCTCATTGTACCTCCGCTCTGCACGTGTCGCATGGAGCTGACGCACAGGGGTTAACACCCAGGGGAGGGTGACACCCATATCCTGCATCACCTGCAGAAACAAAATGTTGCATGTTAATGCAGGAGCTCATGTTCACCCAAATTGACACATGTATAGATGTGAGAAAACAAATGCAGAACACATCCTGACAGAAACAATTATGACAGCACAACTATGCAGTTGAGAAAAATAGACATATGATGACAGAAAGGGACCACATGGCCTATCGAGTGTGTACGTCCATGGCAAACAACTACAACAGGCCCATTTATACCTTTAGAGATCCTCTGTGTGTGGCCCATGCGTTATTGTAATGCCGTTTACTGTCCTCATCTCTACCACCTCCACTGTGAGACCTATACCACCGATCCACTGATCACATGTTCAAAGTATATGTCAGCATAGTACCCACAAAAAGAACGTGCTGTCAATTGAAGGAGGCTCACACCCAGAACATGTATGCCATGGAGGTCTGGCAAAGTCTTCTAAGCATATCACCTCTATTCCCCCTGCCCTCTAAGGTCATACATATTAAGATTTTAGCAGTCTGTCTCCATATGCTGCATACTGCTGACCACAAATCATTTCAGTAGCCGTCCTCTGCACTGTCCTCCATCCTGTTCACAGCCTTTTAAAGCTCTCCGGTCTACAGAATTGCACACACTGTAACCCCACATGAGTTTGCACCAATGACATATACAGAGGCAGTGTAACTTTCCTGTGTATCTGCTACCAATACCGCTCTCTGTATGCCACCCAAGCAGCCCCCTAGCTTTTGCCATCACCTTTCCAAAATGGTCAGCTACATTAGGATCGGCAGGACACAACGACGACTAGGTCCCGCTCATGTCAGTGGCGAAAGGTTACTGTACCCCCTATACTGTCTTGCTCCCCTGGTTTGCCACAGCCCAAATGCGTGACCATACATATGCAAACATGTACTCCCAGCTGCAAAGGTCCGAAACATCCATCAAGCTTAGCTAGACCCCTCCTCATGTTATCTAGTGCTACCTGGGTGACTACTCCAGTACAGAGTGAGTGTGTGAACCTAAGACACACATGACAAGGGTTAGTTGTATGGATTGGCAAATAACATAAACGTTACATAACATACAAATGCTAGCAGACAAGTAACCGGCATCACAGGTGGATGTGAAGGACACCAACCCCTCCCCATCACATGTTGGGCATATGGCACACCACACACACACAAAGGAGTGATCCACCACCAGGGACAGACATATGCACATGTGCCGTAGTCACATGAACAACCATGTGCATGTCATAATCTGGAAATACCCAGCAATATACAGTCCGCATACCGGCCGGCCTCAAATTGTCTGAATAGTGCCGAGTGATGCAGGATATAGGAGTCATGGGGTGGACCCTGCAAACCTAGGGACTACATTCAGAATATGCAGATTTGCATCACATCCAACCTGAACATTCAGGGAATGGTAGTGTTTGCGGTTGCGGAACGCTACTCCCTGTCTCCTAGGTGGGACCAGGGCAACATGTGTGCAATCAATAGCTCCCATCACGTGTGGTATCCCTGCTAATGCCTCAAAGGCCTGGTTCAGGGTCCACCACTGTTGCCTAGTGTGGGGAAATGGCATATAATGTTGTCACCCGGCTGACCATGGCACGCAGTACTTGGTGGAGACCCAGCGTGAGAAGGTGGGGTGGCTCTTGCCACCCACTGCCTGGCCACACAGATGACTGGAAACAGCCAGAGGCAAAGAAATGTAAGGGCAGCAAGGAGCTTGACTAAACCTGGTATGGCATGGGACCGATCAGTCAGGGGCTCGAGGTCAGGTCTTAGATCCTCATAGAGCTCCCTAATAGCTCTTGTGCTCAGTCGGTACAGGGAGATGGACCTGGTCCCTCACGCATGCCCTGGAGCTGGCCCTGGGCCTGTAGAGGCGAGGCTGCCGAGCCTGAACCTCAGCACGCCTTCTGCGCTGTGCACGCACAGCACCTGCCTGGCCCGCCCCCACAGCTGCAGGTCCGATTTGCAGCGGGACTACATGCATGCCCTGTGCCTCAGCCCCACAGACACCATCTCCCCCCTGTCCGGCAACCGCAGCATCTGCCCTCGTATCAGGGCAGATGCGGCAAAATAAAAAGCGGCCATAAACTCCTCCCGTCTGGCTTCACTAACACAGTCAAACACACACACAAACCCTCACCAAACAGTGTACACCTTACAAACCACACAATACAATACACACACAATACAACACAATACAACCAACACACACAATACAGCAACACCAATACAATACAAACCAACCCACAACACCTGCTTTGACTCTCTCCGTTCCTCACTGCCAACACACACCGTCTCTCCCTCGCCTACGAAACAAACCCTCAACGTGGACCAGGTGTGCAGGCTGATTTTTTTTTTTTTTAACATTGCCGGCCATTGCGCATGCGTAGTTGTGCGAGCGCAGTGCATGTGCGCAGCACGCATGTACAACTCGTGCATGGGCATTGTGTGTGTGCGTGGCACGCATGTGCGACTTGTTGCGCATGGGCTTGTGTGTGTGCGTGGCGCGCGCATGTGCGACTCGTTTCGCATGGGTGTTTGTGTTTGCGCGGCGCGCATGTTAAATTGGATGCACATGCACGGCGCGCACACAGAAACGCCCATGCGCAATGAGTCGCACATGTGCGCCGCGCACACACAAACGCCCATGCGCAATGAGTCGCACATGTGCGCCATGCAGACACAAACGTCCATGCGCAACGAGTCGCACATGCATGCCGCACACACACAAACGCCCATGCGCAATGAGTTGCACATACGCGCCGTGCACACGCACCGCGCTCGCACAACTGCACATGCGCAACGTAAAACAAAATTATAAATCAGCCTGCAACCTGTCCACGTTGAGGGGTGTTTCAGGAGGCAACGTGTGTTGGGAGTAGTAGAGGTAGTGTCAGAGGCTGTGGTGCGAGTAGTGGAGGTAGTACGGTTTGTAGTGTGGTCTGTATTGTGGTTTGTAGTGTGGTCTGTGTTGTGGTTTGTAGTGTGGTCTGTAGTGGTTTGTATAGGTGAGGTGTGGGACATAGCAGGGTAGGCAAGGAGCAAGTAAGGGAGAAAGAGGGTGAAGTGAGGTGAGGTGGGGTGCGGTGAGAGGACAGGGTGATGGAGAGGGAGATGGAGAGGGTGAGGGAGGGTGAGGGTGAGGGTGAGGGGGGGAGGAGGGGGGCCCACCTGTTGCCGGGGGACACACATAAGGCAGGGACTGCTGGCATATGGAGGCAGAGGCAGGCTCATCGAGTAGGCCACAGCCCACTCAGTGCATCCACACCGGTAAAAGGAAAAGAATACCGGTGCCTGCACCACAAAGAAGGAGGGCCACAAGGTTCAGCCACATGGAGAACCACATCCTCCTGTCCGTTGTTCTTGAAAATTATGATGTACTTTATGGGCGGCTCAGTAGCCGCATAACTGTGGCCACACGAACTGAGGTGTGGGAGGAGGTGCGGGCGGCATTGGTCGAGGCAGGGGGCCCCCCAGGGACCTAGAGAGCCTCAAGAAAAGATTCTCAGACATTAAAAGAGGGGTGAGGCAGCACATGGCCGCAGAGCGCCAACATGCTTTGGGCACAGGTGGTGGTGGCCCCCTCATACCATCCCTCATGCCCCTGGAACGGGAGCTGGCGGAAAGATTAGGGCCAATATACCTGTGTGGTCTGCCTGAGGCCTTGGACACCACACATCCTCAGGCAGGTATGTATGCTACGTACACCTTTCAGCTCTCAGGCCATGCCTGCAATCCCTATTGTGTAGACATCAGCCATCTGCAAACACCCTCCCATACCTGTATCCCGAGCCCCACCATGTACCTATCCTGGGGCACATGTGTGTGCTGGAACCCCTGAACACCCTGTTTTGTTGCTATGTTCCCGGGCCACATTCCACATGTGGCTCTCATCCCATCCTTCTCCCCATCTGTCCCAAACATGTCCCCGCACAACAGCCACTACCCTACCCTCACACCTGTGATTGCCATCCCCTGTATGATTGTGAGGGCCTTTGATCAGGGAATGTTTGTTTGACAAACTATCTGCACAGTGCTGCATGTGCTTGGCAGTGGCCAACAGGTGATGAATAGTCCTAGTCCGCTGTGTAGTGGGTCACTGCCAAGCACATGGAGCACTGTGAAGATAGTATGTCAAACAAATATGCCCTGATCAAAGGCCCTCACAGTCCTACAGGGGATGGCAATAACAGGTGTAAGGGTGGGGTAGTAGCAGGTGTGCGTGGACATATTTGGGGCAGATGGGGAGAGGGATGGGATGGGGGCTACAAGTGGAATGGGACCAGGAACAGGAACATGGCAACCAAACAGGGTGTACAGGGGTACAGCACACCCATGTGCCCCAGGGATAGCTATATGGTGGGGATAGACAGACAGGTATGGGAGGGTGTAGTGGGTCCTGTATGCAGCACACATGCAGGGCCCCCCCCCCATCATGTCTGTGGTGTTTGTAGCACACACGTATACATAGGTGCAGTGTCTAAACATATGTCTGCTGTCTCTGACTGTTCACAATGCAGGTGACTACAGTACAATGGGGGCTCATGAAGAGGAGGAAGAGGAGGAGGAGGTGGAAGTGGCCGGGCCTCAGGGTGCGGATGAGCTCGAGGCTGCTGTCTCTGGAGGCAGCACAAGTGGGGGCGAGGAGATCCTGGAGCCACCCATCACCAGCGGGGCAACAGTGGGGGCTACAGCCAGCAGCACACAGACTAGTGTGAGCCCACCAATGGAGCCAAGACAACACCCCAGGCAGGCACCATATATGCCAGGCCCATATCCCACAGACATGGGTCCCATGATGGAGGACCTGAGGGCCCACACCACAGCAGCACAGCGTGATGAAGGTGGGTAACAACAGACTGTCACAACCGCAACGCACAAACCACTAGTCTCTGGTTGGTGTGGGTGTGGTGGATGTAGCAACATTCCTTCCTCAGCTATTACATGTATGATTCACGTAGAAGGGATGTATTAGAGTGAACACAAGGGTATGGCGTATGACAGATAATGTTAATGTGACACACACCAGACCAGCCCAGGGTCAGTTAACACCTACAGATGCAGCCATAAGAGGAATGTTGGTTAAGGTCTAGCACGTTGTCAGCCAAACAAACAGAACGCAAGCATTGCCCTTGCAACAGTCTGCCTCATGGCAGACGCCCAGCTGTCTCACAGAGAACAGGATGCCACCTGTCCTATAGTCATTGGACAATCAGAGCAGACATAAACAAACCTATGCATCTTATGTCAATTAACGTCAGACAGCCTACATTCCCTCTAGTCTGCATCTCCAGGTGAAAAAGAAACCTAGGATATGAAATAAGTAGTCAACATGTGTTAAAACACCCATATACCAGTATTTGCAGAGATGACAGGATCAAAGCACATGTAAAGATGGTTTGGGAGAGGGACAGGTCCCTCAAGGCTGCCTGTACGTCAACAACTAAGATCGACTGCTTGGTATACAGACAAAGCCATCAACATGTTCCCGTCCTGTAGCTCTGACAATGAGTTCCCCAATTGGATAGGTTGGGACTCACCCACTCGATAACACAGGTCAGCTAACAACCTCTGTTGTGTTTTGAAAGACTGGCCACCTCCCAGCTGCCACCCCTGTTGCCAACCTGAATCAGGGAAACACCTCCCCAGCTCTGGGCATTGCAGCCCTTCACCAGAGGTTAGCACCTGCTGTGGATTCCTCAGCATTACGTTGTCCGTGCGTTCCTGGGGTGTGTCCACCTCTGATGCACCCTCTGTTGCTTCCCCTGTTCCGTCCAAACCCTCCATACGTTGACCAAGGTGTACACGCATTGGTATCCAACCCCATCTCTTTCGCCCCAAGGTGTATGTGAACCCCTCTGCCATCAGAAATGTGAGGCAGCAGTGCACTTGCGCACGTAAGGGTTGATATCCTTGTGCTACCACTCCATCCCTCTGGCTCTATAGCGCATCTCCTGTAACCTGTCCCAGCTGCGTTTATCCCACCTTTGGGAAGTGGTCCTGGCCTTCTGACCCTGCACACCTCACAGAGGCCCCTACATCTACAGATTGCCAGACCTTTCCACAAGAAACTCTGATCCCCATGTGTGTCGGGGGGACATCCACATGTTGGATGGCAACATATGTGATTGTGGATGATGTGGAGGGTCAGGTGCCACTGCCAGAAACCCAGACCCGGCCAGGGCACAGAGGTTTGGGGCTGCCATAATATTCTCCATGCAGAAGGTGTGAGAAACCCTGTTGCCACCCAGTAGGCTAGCTGGGAGTGGTAGTTCCATTGCCCAGTGACACGGAATAGTTGTGAGTTGCGTGGAAGGCAAAATGATCAGATGTGTATAATGCAAAACCCCAAATGTCAGTGTAGACAAATGTCAGAAGACAGGACACCAATCAGGCATTTTCTGGAGGGTGTGTACATAAATGAAAGTAACAAATGTGCAGCATGTATCATAGGTAGTAAACAGAGCAAGACAAAGCAACTTTGTCTCCCCAAAGGATGACAAATGCTCTATTTTCTGCCCTCAGTCATCTATGTCCCACAGGTTTAGCAAGTGACTCCACGATCTGCCAAGCAGAGCATCCAATCCATAGGACCCCTCCTGGGGCACTCTCATTAACGTCCAATTTCATGTCTGCTGACTCATGGCCTCCTGAGTGTGGTGGCAAGCTGTCATCACAGGGTGTAAGGGAACCTCCCTCTGTGAATTC
The DNA here is from genome assembly GCA_033557465.1 of Ichthyophis bannanicus. Classification (NCBI taxonomy): domain Eukaryota; kingdom Metazoa; phylum Chordata; class Amphibia; order Gymnophiona; family Ichthyophiidae; genus Ichthyophis; species Ichthyophis bannanicus. The sequence continues at coordinate 347,957,365 of CM066037.1, forward strand.
CGTTGTTTCCCCTGGACACAGGTTTACACGGTAAGGTGTAGAGAACCCTGTGGCTGTGGAGACCCCCTCTGGCTTTCAGCTACCCCACTCCAGCTGTAACGACCTGCTTTCTGATTTCCTGGTCGCAGACCCTGTCTGGAGCACTGCCATGGATCTCTGTCCCAGGTTGGACACATATAACACCGTGCCCTAGTGCTGGTTTCCCATATGTGCAGACTCTGAGGCCCGTGTATCCGGCAATGAGGTCTGAGGGTTTCTCTGTTCTCACCCTCTAAGCAGGTGTCTATCAACAGTCTGTGCCCTCCCTCCATCTGCTCTGCTGGCTGGACTTCCAGAAATGCAGCTAGGTCCCTTACGTGCTCCCCAACTCTCTGACATCTGTTAGACTCTCCAACCATGTTTCCCCCCCTCCAGAGCTCATGTCCATCTCACAGAAGCTGCTCCTCCTGTCCCCTCTGGAGCCCCCATCTGTGGTTGATATGTCTGTTCCCTGAGGCCTGGCTATGCCTCCCTGAGCAGGTGTGAGTAATCAGGATCAAAGCTTGCTACCACGTTAGTGCTTGGGTGTGTCAGCTCAGCTGCTGTCTCCCTCTGCTTGCCTCTCTTATGCACACACTGTGACGTTGATGCTGCCTGACCGTCAGTCTATGAAAAGGTACAAGCATCTCCTCTCTCTATATCCATAGGCTCAGTATGTGCCTCTACATCACACCATGTGCCATCTGTGTACCCCCTCCCGTGGTGTTTCCTGCCAGTGTACAGCATTTGTGTGTGTCACCAACACAAGCATACTGTGCATGGCCACATACCCCAGGTGATCAGACAACGGCACCCATGGGAAACACTTGCACAGTCCCCCCCCAAACACCCTGGCCTATCGACAGCCCGACATGGGTAGTGTACTGCATCACAGTCTCCCAACATGATCTGCAATGTGCCCCAGCATTGCGTTGAGGTATGGGACTCATATATAGATAGGGGTGTGTGTGCAATTACCCTTCATAGTCCCTGTCCCCCCTGGAACAACCAGTGTGCATAGCAGACATCACCAGATCCACCTGCCAAACTGACAATTTGTGGGCTATGGGGTCACATGAGCCTTTGTCAGGACACTGTCCAGGCATGCAATTGGCTCTTGTAACACAGATGTCTAACCCTGGCCATGCATTTGCATGTGTGGCAAGCAGGAGTGTCCTGCATATTGTCATACCCCACCCCCTGCTCTAGGCTTTGAGAGCTGGGGTAGTCAGTATTAGTCTCTGTTGATGGTTCCATCCAAAACCCTCCCCTTGCAATGCATGCTGGGAAATGTAGTCTTCCCTCTGATAACAAATAGTCATGGAGCCAGATTTACAGGCAAGGATGTAACAAGGTTTACTCCGCCACCCAATGCAAACATCCAACAGCAGTGCACCGGTATAAATATCCAGCAGTGCCTAACACGGTTCTGTGAACAAGTGTGCTGGCAGAGGTTCCAGTCATTCAATCCAAATGCAGCTGTTTGCCACGTATACAGGAGAACAACCAAACATGGAAGCTTCCCTTAGCAAAGCAAAGATATGTGGTTATTCGGGTATCACTCAGCTTATCTCACTCAGCTTTGCAGAGGCTTCCCATACTATCTGCAAAGCACAACATACAATCCATTGGTTGTTCAGTCTCAGAGGACGCACCCCCCTTACAGTACACCCGCATTACTGCAGGTACCTGTGCTGAACTGCCCTGCTGCACACGACTGGCAAATGGCCCAGGGTGTTTTTCCAAATCAAACCCCCTGTGGGTCGTCTAGACACAGTACTAGTGAATAGGGATAGGCAGTACCTGGGCCGGAAAAAAAACCTCTCTACAGTTGTGTGTATCTCATGCCAGCTCTGAGGACACAGTCCCTTGCTGCATAGTTGACGTTATTTCCTGGAGCTCTGCCACGGATCACCAATCAAGGCTGTGTCCTGCAGACCTCTGCACTGGGTGGTGGGCACCCACCTCCAGACTTCCTGAAGCTGGTTCCCTCAGTGCTTTGGTTTGATGGTTGCCATGCTCACCCTCCCGCAGACCACCTTTGTGTCCCCTCACACTCTGCCTCACTTGCTTCAGTCCCTTTCCCCCACGAGGCTTCCTACGTATAGTTAATGCGTTCCCTCCAACTGTGCCCCCACTTGGGCTGGCTTTCCTCGACCTTCCTCAGATCATCACTGCTGCTCTCCAGTCGTGGTTGCTGTCCCTGGTTCATGCTCCACCTCCCGGACCAGATAGACATGTGTTTGTTATCGGTCCCCAAGCTTGTTGCTATGTCTGCAGTATGTGGGTGTGTCAGCACAGCTTGTGGATCTCTGTTTGCTTTCCACAGCAAACTACTGGACTGTGTGCTGTGCGTGGCTGTGACCTATCCTCATGTGTGAATGATGGCTCTCACCCCTATCCATGTGTCTAATAGAGTCTGCCATATCACAATAACGATCTTGTGGGATATGTGTGACATGTGTGTGTGTGATGGTTGATTACTGGAGAGGTATCTCACATAACACCCTGTGTCCCACCCACAGGCACTCAGCAGGCACTCAACAGAATCTCCAGTGCGGTGGAGGACAATACCAGAGAGCTGAGGCAGTTGCGGGAGGATATTCACAATTTGCCCTTCAACCACATTGCTGATGCTCTGGAGGGCATGCTGGCCGTGATGCATCGGGCAGCACCAGCACAACCACCAGAGGCACCAGGAGAGGGTGCAGCACCGTGGGGGGGTTGCCCCATGGCAGGCATGGACGGCCATGCAGGAGGTAACTGTGTGGCCAATAAACAGCTGTGACACACTACATGCAATGTGTGTTTCCAATGTGTGTCTCTGTGGTCCCCATGTAGTGTGCAAATGCATGTCCTGTCCCTGACCATATGACCTGCACCCCAGCCCCTCACTGGTGGGGTGTTTGCACTGCCAGGTATTACTGCACAGATGCCATCACATGCCATGTGTGCCATGCACAGTGTTTGTTCACTGCCCCTGGGCTGCAGCGTGGCAGTTTACACGGCCACCCAGGTTGCGACGGGGAATGTCCTGAGGTCACATGTTCAGTGTTCTGATCCATCACCGTGTCCACCCCCTCATACCCCCAACATTGGATGCATATGTGTGACCATTGCCCCTGCATGCAACACTGCTTACGTGCCCGCCCCCCCCCCAGACATGCATGTGGCACAGGCAGACATGGGTGGCATGTGTATGTCGGCTGCTGATTTCCGCAAACACATTTGGTTACACTACATCCATCCCTGTGACATGGATGTTCCCGGGACTCCCGCTACATTGCACCATCTCATGCGCCACACTGGGCTCACACCCCTACACACATGGTTAGCCCCCCAAGACTGCATGTGGAGCCAGTCCACGTATGATACCCATGTCTTCCTTTACTGCACATCCACATCCACATATATCCCATGCTTGCATCCATAGTGAGTCAGTAAGGGAAACACGTGACCATTGTGTCATCAAAAAACAACAGTTTACTTTTTTAACACATACCAAATGGCAACATGCCACCCCATCCCCTGCCACATGTCCATTGATGGAACACAGGACAGCACAGGGCACATGTGTGGACATCACAGGTGCCATCACTGACTCCTGTGACGCCTTTCAGCGGATGACCGACGACAGGGCAGCTGCTCCACCTCGTTGGCCATCCGCTGAATGGCTGCCGTCAGCCACTGGCAGGCGTGCAACAGGAGATGGACGTTGTGCTCCACGCCATCCAGTGCCACAGACACATCATGCACGCACATGCCACCACACACACACATAGTGGCCGTGGTTTGTGTGCTGGCATGTGCATGTGACATTTCTGTGGCCCTGGATGGTGCATCAACACGCCGCCGCCCATCCTCTGATGACACCTGCAGTGGCTGACGGGAGCCCACAGTGCCCTGTGCTGGCCTGTGTTCCCCAACACCCTCCACCCCCCTGATCCCCTCTCCACCCCCCTTCCACCACCCTCCCGCCCTCAGCAACACCCTCCACCCCCACATGAGGCACATTCCCCCCCAACTCTGCCCCCCCATCCCCCACATCCCCCATGGCCACATCATCCCCCTCCTCGGGTGAGAACTGTGCCGCCTCCTCCTCTGATTCTCCATCCGTCCCCTGGCTGACCTCCTCCACAACCACCACCTCCACCTCCCTCCCATGGCAGGTGGTGGGGCGCCTCAGCGAACAGGCTGATATAGATGGCTCCTCACCATTGTCATCACCCTCTGTGGAAGGTGACAGTCATTAGAACACTATCATGTGTGTCACATAACACTTGTACATATGCAGGCACCACACAGGCTGGTGGGCCAATGTGACATATGTTACTGGGCAGCCAGTTTGCCAATACTCACCGCCGCCCTGTGACAGGGCCCCCCTCTGGAGGCGTTCAAGGTACTGCTGGTGGTGGAGGCGCAACTCTTGCCCCTTCTTCCGGAGATCCTCTACCTGTGGATGTGAAAAGTATGGGTGGGGGCATCAGTGACCATGTATCTCTGGTGGGTGGCCAACATAAGCAAACATCTGTGTGGGCAGCATCTTGCTGCTCCTGCTCCACTGCTGTGTGTGTCCTGTACAGCATACTTACACACCTGTAACAGGTGATCTCCAGAAACATGTCTGCCCATGTGGGTATCGTCGGGACCAACTGAGCCTGTGTGGAAATCCTCCCCAGCGTCCTATAGGACACCTTTTGGGAGCATCCCACAGTGCCAGCATGCTGCCTTCCCACCATTCACACCTGCCTCTCTCATGCTGAGCTTAAAGTTCATACAAAGGGAGATAGATAGGGAATGAGAGAGAGAGAGACAACCCCTAGGGGAGATGGGTGGGGTGTGAAGGCTTATTCCTGCTGTTCCCGTAGATAACCTGTTACAGGTGAGTGACTATGTCATCTCCATGAACAAGCAGCAATTAGTCATCACATGTGAGGACACCCTAGATGTTGCTGCCAGGGAATGAGCTCCAGGGCTGTGAGGCCCTGTGGAGGGGTTCCACCACCTCCCATGGATCTCTGGCATCCTGTACGAGAGGCGGCTAGGATTTGATTACGTATGGGTGATGTTTTGGAGAGCAGCCTGACCAACCAGAGCATCCCTGCGGGATCCTTTATCCAAGCAGTAGTGGACTGTGAACTGAGGACAAGGTCACTGCTCCACAAATGTCATTAATACAGATGGAATGGAGGTGCGCCCTAGAGGCTGCCATGACTCTCACATTGTGAGCAGGACCATGGGCCTCCAGTAAAAGGTGTTTGCTATGATAGATACAAGTAATACATTGTGCAATCCAGTTGGATAGACATATGTTGGAGATTGCTGTACATAATTGGGATGGATCAGAGGCTATGAATAGCTGAGAGGACCTTCTGTGTTGCTGGGTTGTCTGCAGATGAACAGCCACAGCTCTTTTACAGTCCAAAGTATGAGAAGGTTTATCTGCATTTGAAGCATGAGGTTTTTGAACGACTACAGTAAATGAATCCTCTTGGTTCAAATGCAAGGTGGAAACCACCTTAGGCATGAAGTGTGGATGTGTCCTTAGGACTACCTTATCATGGTGAAACAGCGTGTAAGGTGGATCAGCCACTAGAGCTTGCATATCACTGATACGACTTACTGATGTGCTTGCAAGACGGAATATTACTTACCAGGACAGACACTTCAAAGAAGTAGTGGCTAAGGGCTCAAGAGGCGGCAGCATAAGCTGGCCTAGCAGCACATTGAGAACCCATGCCACTGGAGGTGGTCTAAGGGGAGGTTACGGGAGCTGCAGACATCTCATGATTCTGGATATGAGAGGATGGGATGAAATGGGTTGTCCATTGATGGTGTCCGAAGAAGCAGCAATGGCACATGCATGGGCTCTGACTGACTCAGGTTGGAGACCAGTGTTTTAAACGTAAAGGAGTGAGTCCACAAATGTGTCTATAGGGATGACAAGAGGGTTGACGCCCTTTTGTGATCAGCAAATGGAAACTGTCTTCCACTTGAAGGCATGAGATTGCCTTGTGGAAGGTTTCCTGGAAGCATAACGGACATCTCGCACTTCCTGAGTGAGGGGACAGCCAAAGCAGTTACAGTCTTCAGTAGCCAGGCTCTGAGGTGCAGACACTGGGGGTTTGGATGCCATACTTTCCCCTCCTCCTGTGACCGTATGTCTGGAGCTGACCCTATGTCCAGGGGTGGAACCTGGGACATATGTTGAAGCAGAGGGTACCACACCTGGTTTTGCCAGCATGGGGCTATGAGGATCATGTTGCCTCTGTCCCTCAGGAGCTTTAATAGGCTCTTGGCAATCAAAGGAATGGGAGGAACGGCATATAGGACTTCCTGCCCCCAGTTGAGGTGGAAAGCATCCCTCACTTGGCAGCCCTGAGCCTGAATCCGTGAACAGAACCGGGTAGGTTTGCCATATGAAGGACTTGCAAAGAGATCTACATGTTGACTTCCCCAGAGTTGCAATACTCTGGAGAGTTTGTCCATGTGTACAGACCATTTGTGCGGAGGCAGAACATGACTGTGTGTGTCTGGCCAAGAGCTCTGATTGCCAGGGAGATAGCCTGGCAGGAGATGGATCCGCTGCTCTCTGGCAAACGCCCACAGTTGAAGATCTTCGTAGCAAAGCGTCAGAGAGCCTGTTCCTCCTTCTTCCCTCACATAGACCATGGCTACATGATTGTCTGCGTGATGTAGTATTCTCTTGGCCTGTAGAAGGGAATGGAATAGGTGGGGAGCCAGGTCAATTGTTCTGAGCTCCAACAGCTTGATGTGGAAATCAGTCTTCTGACAATTCCAAGGTGGCTTGGGTGGAGGTGTCTAGTACATGTGCAGCCCACCCCACTTTGGAGGCAGCTGTTGTTAGTGAGATCTGAGGAGGGGTTTGCAGGAAAGGTGACCCCTCCAACAGGTTTTGTGCTGACCGCCACCAGTCCAGGGACAGGGTATGGCGGTTTGAGTTTACTATCACATCTGAGAGACAGCCTGTTGCTTGCGTCCACTGGGAAGAGAGGGCCCATTGGGCTGGTCTCATGTGGAGACAAGCGTAGGGGACCACATGCACCGTAGCTGCCATGTGACCCAGCAGCTTATGCATCTCTCGAGGCGAGAGGTGAGGTTTTTGTAGTGCTGTCCAAACACATTGCACAATGCACAGACAGCGAGGCAGAGTTAGGTAGGTCTTTGGCAGTCTGGTCTCTAGCCTTGCTCCCATGAGCTCCAGCATTTACGTGGGAGTCAGAAAGGATTCCACGAGATCTCTGACAGGGCCTAGATATTGGAGTCCACGCATTGTGTAAGAGAGAGAGGCCTGGGCATGTGTATGTGACTGTGCCTGGATGAGGCAGTCGTCCAAGTAGCGCCACAAACAAATTCCCCTGGTACGGACCAAACCGGCTACCACAGACATGCACTTTGTGAATACTCAGGGTGCTGAGGCACGGTTGAAGGGAAAACATTGTCTGGATAGTGGTTTCCTTGATGGGGGGACCAAAGGAACTTTTGCTGTGCTTGTTGGCAGAGAAGATGGGTGTACGCATCCTTGTGATCTAGAGAACAAAGGCAGTTCTGCCTGTGTAGGTCAGGAAGTACTTTTCCTAGAGAAATCATTTTGAATGTCTTTTGGAACAGGAACTTGTTCAGTTCTCTGAAATGTCAGATGTTTCTGTGACCTCCTTTTTCCGTTGGTATGAGGAAATTGAGGGGGGGGGGGGAAACCCAGAACCCTGTTGGAGATGAGGTACCTCTTCCATTGCTCCTTGAGGTATAAGATGTTTTACCTCAGGATTCAGTTGGGGGGACGTTTGCAAACTGAATGTCCTTACTATTGTAGGAGGTGGCAGGCTATGTGAATGACGCCTGTACCCTCTTCTATGATGGACACAGTCCAGGGTTCTGATGTTATTTGCCTCCATCTGTGGATGAGGTGACCTAATCTTCCTGGGATTGTTGACAGTTGCTTTCCCTGGAGGGCCAGGAAGGGCAGGTACTCCATCACGGAGTCAAAGGCCCTGTGGGGGCTGAGGCTGCTGGGTCTGCTGAGCCAGAGTAGCTCTCGTCTTTCTCTGCTTAGTAGCTTGTTGACCCTTTCTAGCAGCTTGTACTGCAGGTTGTCCTTGCTGAGCATAGGACTGATAGTATCCTTTCTTTTTGGAGAGGAAGCGCTTTTCTAAGGCTCTCATCTTTGTAGGATCTACAATATTTGAAAGCCTTGTCAAGGTATACTTGTCCTGCCGATTTTTAAAAACCAGTTTTCACCACTACAGGGGGGGTTGGCCAGTTTATCCTGTACCCAGTGCTCCAGGTGAGAGGCTTGCAGCCAGCCAGGTTTCCTTTCCCCAATAGCAATGGCAGAGACTCTGCCTTTGCATGAAAACAGTCAAAAGCTGCCCTGTTCACAGCTTTTGAAATGTTCTGGGCATGCTTGACAGGTGCTACATAGTAGTGACCTCTGTGATCTGCGAGATGTGGACTTACCAGTTGTAGATCTCATGTGACCTCGGTCAGGAACATTCCAATGTACATGATATTGCAACCTGTCTTGCCTGAGAGCATGGATGTTTGGACGACACAGCGACCAAAGGCATCTGATGTCTTACACTCCCTACCAGGAGGGTTAGTGGCATGTTGTTTGTAACGTTTAATTCTCCTCCTAGCACACTCCACCATGATGGAGTGATCAGGGAGCTGTCCTTTCTGCAAACCAGGCAACGGAGACGCACGATACATAGTAGGCACATGTCAGAATTTGGAGAGGTGGTAAGAGGAATCTTCCACATTCTCCAAAGAGGATTCCTTAAGATCTGATGTATTGGCAGGATGTCTGCCTCCTATGAGGTTTGGTGATATTGGTGAATCTCTGTCTCCAGTGGCCTGTGCTCCCATTGAGTTACTAATGAAATGGAGAGGGCCTTGACTACATGTGTGTGGAGATCCAGGAAGGACATATCCTGAGGAGGGGACATTCTCCTCTTGGGAGAGGCAGGCTTGTCCTGGAGAGATACATCATTACCCTCTGAGCTGTCAGAGTCATCAGACCCCTCAGGAGATTGGATGTATCTTCTCTACGGAGGCTCAGGTAAAGTGAGGTATCAGTACCAATTGGCCTCAGTATTGGAGTGACACGGTACCGGTGTGTGTATACCGGTACTCATCAGCACCAATGGTGCATTTGCCAATGCCGGTCCTGCAATTGCTGCACATACTGGTGTTGCACTTTGCAGGGTCTGGGGTGGAACCAAGGACTTTGATGCTGCAAGGAGAGTTGCCAGACTGTGTTTGATCCTCTGGTCAATCAACACTGACGATGTCTGTGTATGAGTACTGGCCAAAAGCAGGACCCCAGAGCATAGCACCAGGTAGTCGGACCAGGTTGAGGCCTCCAGAACTTCCTGGAGTCCCAAAGTGGCTTTGGAGGCCAGGGACTCCCACTGGGGCTGATTGCCCGGAGCGTGCTCCTCAAAGGCAATGCCAGTGGCAGTCCGATATTTTGAGGGGGATGTACCCTTTCAGGAACGGACAGATTTGTGTTTGGTTACCTGAGATCCATGGGAGGAAGAGGAAGCCCTTGACGACATGGCTGCCACCGAGGCCATGTTGGAGGGAAAGAGGGTACCGAGCTTGGCTGCTCTGTTCTGCCAAACACTCTTGGATAACTTCCCACAGGCCAAACATTCAGACATGCATTGATCTGGCCATTAGCATTTGTGACACCACTCATGGTTGTCAGTGACTGAGAAGGTACCAGCACATTATCAGCATATGTTCTGCAGCCGAGGAGTGCTTTTCCATGATGGAGGAGGGATTAGGGCCTAATGCCAAACCGGGGGGAGACCTACAAAGGGGATTGTTGCTCTTTTGTTAAAAAGGTTTCATTGTGTGGGGGAATCTGACCTTTTAGAAAATAAAATTAGAAGACCAGTGGTACCAGTAAAGAAAAACAGGCAGACACTGCCACAGGAGTGGCACTACAATAGCTGTGTTTAAGCAATGACAGGAACAATGACCTGCTGGCTCTGTGGAAAACAATGAACTGGAGAGAGCCATTTGGGAAAGGCAAGATGGCAGCACACAGGCGCTGTGGGGTTGCTTCCAATAGCTTTCCTATTGGACACTGGAGACCGTTCCCACGCAGGCTCCATCGGTACCGATGATACCCACATGTAAGGACTACTTCCTGCTTGTTCCAGGCGATTACCTGTTCCCAGTGCCACCTGCATGTGTAGCTGTGTCTCTGGACATGTCTGCAGTGACACCTATGTGCAGTGTGCCTGTCACCCTGAACACATCAGTCCAGTCCCCTGTGGCCCCCTTGCATGACATTGCATGACCATGTCACATTTTGATTGCCAATGATGGTGTCCATGGTAACCCCGCTAAACCCGTATGTGGTTTGTTTAACACATTTGTGTTGTCATGATCTACGCACATCCTGGGACCCAACCCCACTGGCAACATGATATCCTAACAATCATGGGTACTGTGTCCATACATGGAACATTGTTTGGGTGGCCCTATTCACCTTGCCAGGGGCCACTACCATGACATTTGGGTTTCTACAAGGCTCAGGATAGCAATGCTTGACCCACTACAAGCATTGTGTAAAGTGTCTCTCTTGGGGATACCGCTAGGTATGTATAACCTAGTTTGGACACTGTTGCAAAGAGCATACTGGGCGTGAAGGAAGAGGGAATGACCCAGTATGGGCTATCTTATGTTGTTATGTTCCTATGACCTGGGCCTTGTATGCTTATGGCAGGTGTGGTTGCCAACACCAGGGGCAGGGGCCATTGCACCAGAATAGGCTATTGCCACCTATGCTCATGTCAGGGTTTCTGTCTGTGCTGTGCAACCACAACAGGTGCATGTATCCTTCCAACACCATCAGTAATGTTCATCTGCAACAAGGTTTGGGATTCGTAGCAAGTGGCCAGATGTGTGACCTGACTCAGCCTACATTTATGGGGACATAGCTCTGTTACAGGCCTTTGTAATCACATCTCATAGCTCATGGCGGTGGGGTGTTGTTACACACATCCACATCTGCACCTAGCATACCATCTGGATACATCAAAGATGAGTGTGATGAGGTGATGACCTCACAGACTACAGGAGATGTGCAACCTATCTGCCATAACCTAACACAATATCTGAATGACATACCCACCATTGCAATCAGGTCTCTGGCCCCCTGGGGGTTGGGTGTCCTAGCACACATCATCAGCTGCATACACCATAGCAACAGGGTGACTGACAGTACACCTTACGCAGGTCTCAGGACTCCTGGGGATAGGGAGAATGTATTCAACTGTTTAGGCACACAGAACCATATCACCAGGGTGAGTGATAGCCCACTTTGATGGGCTCTCAGGACTCCTAGGGATAGGGAGAATGTATTCAACTGTTTAGGCACACAGAACCATATCACCAGGGTGAGTGATAGCCCACTTTGATGGGCTCTCAGGACTCCTGGGGATAGGGAGAATGTATTCAACTGTTTAGGCACACAGAACCATATCACCAGGGTGAGTGATAGCCCACTTTGATGGGCTCTCAGGACTCCTGGGGATAGGGAGAATGTATTCAACTGTTTAGGCACACAGAACCATATCACCAGGGTGAGTGATAGCCCACTTTGATGGGCTCTCAGGACTCCTGGGGATAGGGAGAATGTATAGAACTGTCTTTGCACACACAACCATATCACCAGGGTGAGTGATAGCCCACTTTGTGGGCTGTCAGGACTCCTGGGGATAGGGAGAATGTATTCAACTCTCTAGGCACACAGAACCATATCACCAGGGTGAGTGACAGCCCACTTTGATGGGCTTTCTGGACTCCTGGGGGTAGAGTGGTTTGGAAAACAGCAGCAGCAGCATATTCCATACCAGCAGGGGTGCTGTGGACCCACTTTTTTGGACTTTCTGGCCAAGTGGGGGTAGGGAAGATGTTTTGGACTGCTGGGTCACACACACGCATATCACCATTGGGACCAACATACCATTTTGGGCACGTTTCACAGCCCCTGGGGGTGGGGCAGATGTTTTACCCTGCAACTGCAGATGTTTAGAAACTCTCCTTAGTCTGATCTATGGGCTGCCTGTGTTATGGTGTGTTGTAGCATATCACCTGCAGCAGCTGCCATGAGACCAGGATGGCATCAGGAACTCTGTGAACAGGTCCTTAGCCCCCTGGGTACAGGGCAAACCACTCAGATGTGATATATAGACAATATGGCATGTGGATGTACCTGATACACATCACTGAGATAGACTACCTAAACACATCAGCATGCACAGCTACAATGAACACTGGATATATCTATGTGGATCTACTGACCTGTCCCCATACACTTACCTCACGTGGGTAATCAGCCAGACGATTATAGCGCCGGGTCAGCCGATCCCACACCCTCCGGACCCGGATCTGGTCCTGATGACTTGCTGAACCGGGAAAACGTTTGTGCTGGCGCACAGCAATCAACTGTACCAGGCAGCGTAGCTCCCGTGGGGTGAAGGCAGGCTTCCTGGATCGGGTTGCCATGTTTGTCACCAATGAGGAATGCATGCATGACATAACACGCGCGCATGCGCAGCACCCCACCAGCGCATGCGCACCACAAACGCGTGCACATGCGCATCTTTTTGCCGCACAGGGTTTGGTGTCGCCAACAATATTTATACAGATCTATGATGCAGACAGACATTGCACTGATGTGTCTGACATTTTAAAAAACAATTGTAATTTTTCCTTGTTGTTTTTACACTTTGGTCTCAAACCCACCACCACTGGTTCCTAAGGTACTGTTGAAACCGGTGTGCTATGCATTTTCATATAGCAAGGACTGGCTAAACAGTTACACCAAGGAGTCCTGAGAGCCCATCAACGTGGGCTGTCACTCACCCTGGTGATATGGTTCTGTGTGCCTAAACAGTTGAATACATTCTCCCTATCCCCAGGGTTCCTGAGAGCCCATCAAAGTGGGCTATCACTCACCCTGGTGATACGATTGTGTGTGCAAAGACAGTTCTATACATTCTCCCTATCCCCAGGAGTCCTGAGAGCCCATCAAAGTGGGCTATCACTCACCCTGGTGATATGGGGTTGTGTGTGCCTACGGGGTATGTTCATTAATCCATCTTAATGTGAAGTCAGCAATGATGTGCAGGATGCCATGGGGGGGGGGGGGACATGACATTTTTGCTGAGTCAGCTCACATATACACTGCTTTTTTTTTTAAACTCAGTAAACAAGTTCAAACATTTGGGGGAGGGGGCACTATCATTTGTTCTATTAAATAACATTCCATCGGAAAACTCATTCTAAAAAACAATGTCCTTTCGAAATGGTTCTTTTTGCTGGTATGGCAAAAATGCCATCTAATGCAAGGAACCCCATAACATATCATTAATAATAATTTTGCACTGGACATTTTCATTGTGGTGATGAATTTGGCAAAATGCTGCAACTGGAATAGGAACGTAGGGCTTGTATATACCATAAGAAGAAAGGCATTCTATAACTTTTAACCAAGATGCCCATGGTGTGAGTAGCAGCATTAAAAAGTGGCCCTTATAGTCCATCTTGCTTTATGTGCTAGACGTGTTAATTATACCTTTTGGGCCCAATATTCTTCTGGGCAGGCTGTGCACTGCTATGGTGCATAGCCCTGCCTGCCAACCATTAACCCTGGATATTCAATGCCAGGGTTATATTCTGTCCCAGAATTGAATATCTGGGGCTCACTGCAAATGCCGGAAGCTGCGTTAGGTAACTGGGCAGCAGCAATATTGCATGCTGCCCAGTTAGCTCCTGCACCAAAAGATAGGCAAGGGTTTTCCTCGCCTATCTTTTTGGCACAGATTGCTAACTAGGCAACATTCAATATTGCTGCTGCCCTGTTATCACTTGTCGCCACCTCCGCTCTGCCCCAGAATGCTCCCGACATGCCCTGATTCAAACCAGATAGCATTGGGGTCTACAGGGGAGTTAGAAGGGGATATTCAATGGCACTAACCGTGTAAGTGCCATTGAATTTTAAGGCATTTACATGGTTTACTGGGCCATAAACTATGTAAATGCCTTTTGAATATCAGACCTTTCAATTTTATTGGAACTTGATTGCTTGCCTATTACATCATTAAATAAAGGGGAAAATATCCTTAAACTTGTATGTGTGCAGAAATAAATTGTAAACTGCCATGAATGCAGACAACCCAAATGACATACTATTTGTGTCCCTAACTAAAACATCATTGATTTTCATATATTGTCCTAAAAACCACAATGAAGTATTTTATGCTATGTTTATAGAAGAAGAAATGTTGACTGCATAATCTGTATATTAACTGGAGAGCAACCTATCACTGCTGTCAATATCTGTAAAGTATTGGCCACTTTATAAGGGGGAAAGGGGAAGGGATTTGGGATTTAGCAGATCTTTTTCAGCAATAGCTGAAAGGACATTCAGGCACTGTAGGCATTTTCCTATCCCCAGGAGATTTACAATCTGAGACAATGAAGAGTTAAGTGACTTGTCCAAGATCATTAGGGGCAGTTGTGGGATTTGAATATTTGCTTCTCTGGACCTTAGCCCACTGCTCTACCATTAAACAGGCCAGTGTCTAGGCATAGGCAAAATAGGCAATTGCCTAGTGTGCCAAATGTTGAAGGCACCAAAGTGGAGCCTGCTCGTACTCACTTTTGAGCCATATGCATATACTGATTCAAAGGAGTACCACAGTGGCACTATGGCATTCTCTGCTTCTAGTCTGGCTCTCTAGTCATTTCTAACCCCCCCCCCCCCTTTCTGTTGGATCTGTTGTCTGGTCTATTTGATATTATTTTTTTTGTTTTAAATGTTTGTCGGCTATATTGTGTATGTGGGGGCCTATACATATTTATAGAAGAAATATGCTCCACTGCTGGATGTTCTTTGCAAAGTAAATTGGTAAGAGTACAAGACTGTTAAAAATAGCATCTTCTGCATTCATGATAAACAATGTCAAAATCTCGAAAGGGGTTAGTCACAAATCAATCAATTACAAAGAATAACCTCACAAGCAATAGTAGCAGGTAAATGAGTTACACAACTTTTGTCAGATGTACCATCAGGAGAGGAAACAACTTCACTCCCGAATGACCTGAACATCCCTTTTATTCATTTAACATAAGAACATAAGATATGCCATACTGGGTCAGACCAAGGTCCATCAAGCCCAGTATCCTGTTTCCAACAGTGGCCAATCTAGGTCATACATACCTAGCAGTTTCCCCAAAAGACACAGATTCCACAATGCTTGTACTAGGTCAAGCATTGATATCCTGGGTTCCTTCTTAATAATGGTTTATGGACCTTTCCTCCAGGAACTTGTCCAAACCTTTTTTAAACCCAGCTACACTAACAGCCTTTACTACATCCTCCGGTAACAAATTCCAGAGTTTGATTACACGTTGAGTGAAAAAATATTTTCTTTTATTAGTCTTAAATAGCTTCATTGCATGTCCCCTAGTCTTTCTATATTCAGATAATGTAAACAATCGATCTATGTTTACCTGTTCCACTCCGTTCATTAATTTATAGACTTCTATCATATCTCCCCATAGCCGTTAATTTTCCAGGTTAAAGAGCCCTAACCTTTTTAGCCTTTCTTCATAGGAGTATCCTTCTATCCCTTTACCATTTTGGTGGCTCTTCTCTGAACCATTTCTAATAACGCTACACCCTTTTTAAGATACGGCGACCACAATATTCAAGGTGCGGTCTCACCATGGAACGATATAGAGGCATTATAATATCTTTTGTTTTATTTTCCATTCCTTTCCTTATGATACCTAGCATTCTATTTGCTCTCTTGGCCACCGCTGCACACTGGGTGGAGGGCTTTAACATGTTATCTATGATGACGCCTAAATCTTTTTCCTGGGTGGTGGTTCCTAATTTTAAACCTTGCATCGTGTACCCATAGTTTGGGTTGTTAGTTCCTAGTTGCATAACTTTGCACTTGTCCACATTAAACCTCATCTGCCATTTGTTCTGTCCATTGCAATTTTAATATCTTGTCACTCCCCTCCCAAGGGTCCTCTCATAAGTAATCAATCCTCCAACAAAAACTGGCAACATCATAATTCATAGATAGGCAATGTTCCACCAATGGAGCTTATTGCAAACCCCTTCACGGATTCCTCTTACATTTTTGATGGAATTGACTCACCTAGGAGTATGTTTACTAAACCGTCTTAATGTTACCGGTGTTAGTTGCAGTCTTACTGTGACGAATGCCATATAAGGTAGTGGGTGTTCCAGTCTTAAGGTAGCATTTCGAGTTATTGCGCGATAAAGTCCATTAGCATGCGATAGAGGGAGCCGTGGCACGTTAACGCGCGTTAGCCTTAATTAGATGCGCTGACCTGCAAATTTAGCAACAGAGGTGTAGCACAATGGTTACTACATTGACTGCTTAATACAGTGATCATGAGTTTGATCCCCCCAGTGGGTTCAGTTAAAAGACCATCTGAGGCAATCCCTTTTCCTGCTTGTAACAGTCAGACACATCCCAACAATTTGCACTGCCAGCCAAAAACGCCTCTCCCCAGTGCTGCAACCTAATGCACCTTTTAGGGCGCACCATAAGGCAAATCATAAAGCACCACGTTATCCAAGGCAGGTCATAATGTGCCCTAGAGGGTGGCAGGAAAGGTTGGCCCCCTCCAAGGCAGAATATAAGGCACCCCATAAGCTGGCCAAACCTAAGGTGCTGCGAAAGATGCCCCAGGGATGCCAAGGTGACACAGAAGATGGTGCCCAGGGGCACAAAGCTGCCCCAAAGTCACAAGCATGAAATGTATGGCTCAAACACAGATGTAACCATTACACCGCACAGAGCACCAAGGAAAGGCAATGAACAAGTGATGGAAGGAAGTAGATGACGGAGCTCATGGACCAGCCAAATCTGCGTGCAGCTAGATTTGCTCAGTCCTCCCTGAAAACAGCCCTAATACCAAATTCCACCCCCATATTCAGCTCATGGCTTGCCTACTGTAACCTACACCTTGCTGATCTGTCCTGAATCATCTCTGTCTGCGTGTAAATATGCAACACTGCACTGCATGGCTATTCTACAGCCAAAAAAAAAAACAGGCAATGATACCTCCCCTGGCTGGACACTGCACAGGTTCCCTATCCTTCCCCTCATCCATGTCAGGGCTACGTGATGACCTATACATTCAGGCACACTGTGGTGTTGCAGTAACTCCCCTCAAGGATATTAAATACCAGTATGTAAAACACGACTGAGCATGTATATATTGCTAAATATCACATGTAGCGCCATACAAAAACAACGGACACACAGATCCTGCTCATCAGAGCATACCAACCACACAATCAGCTCAAAATACTAAATGAAAAACACGCACAGCTGGACAACTGGCCCCGACCATGGTCTGCTCTCCCACTGTTAACTCCATACCACATGCCTTTCACCTTGCTGCACACAAAGCATCAAACTACTACCTGTGGCTGCACAGTAGCCTCTATCACAATCAGCTACAAACCAGGTATGTCACCCCCAACACCTCCCACAAGCCTAAAACTCCCCACACATATAATCCACCTTCACCTGCTGTTGTGCCCTGCCCACATCTTTTGGGTTTCAGTCATGTTTAGATTTGAAGTTGTGATGGCCAGGCAGTGTCTGTTACATGTCAGTGCAGTGTTGCATCTTACTGATATTGGAATACAAATGTTAACTAGTATTAGCAGTATACACATATTCAAACAAATGCAGGTGGGAACATATGCAGTACTTACATGAGAAGAGCTCCGCAATCACCTGCCGCCTGACTGCTGTGCCCTCACGTGTGTCACCATGGGTACATGCAGGAGGGCACGTAGGATCATCCTCCAGATCCTCATTAATTTCGACAGGGATATGGTGCCTGAGAGCAATGTTGCGCAGGATGCAACAGGCTATAATGATCTCTGCCACAGTTTGTGGATTGTATTGTAAGGCCCCGCCTGTCCTATCCAGACACCTGAAGCGACTCTTTAAAACGCCAAAGGTGTGCTCTTTGACGGAGCGGCTGGAGGCATGGGCCTCATTGTACTTACTCTCTGCACATGTCCGTGGTTGACGCACAGGGGTCAAAAACCAGGGGACGACACCCATATCCTGCATCACCTGCAGAAATAAATGTGGAATGTTAAAGCAGGAGCTCATGTCCACCCAAATGGACACAGGTATATGCGTGCAAAACAAATGCATAACACATCCTTACATAAACATATGACATCACAACTATGCCTCAGCGTGTGAAGTTAAGACACACAAGACAAGGGGTAGGTGTACGGATTGAATAAATGAGAAAACCCCAAACCGACGATCTCAAAAACATACATACCTGTACATAGTTAATATTTGGTTCTTTGTATATAGTTAACAAGCTGTTAATTGTAAAATTGAATTTCTTTGTAGTTTCACAATGTTATCTGTAAAAGCAGCTTTGCCTGTTTACTGTTGTTCCATGTAAACCGCAACTGATCAATGGAAGGTGCGGTATATAAAAACTCGCTAATTAAATTAAATTAAATTAAATTGAAAACAACATAATCTGTAACCTGTCACACGGTGTCGCGGACACAAAGAAGGTGCGCCACTAGGTAGCGCTATGAATGAATGAAAAGTCCGAGTGCAGGGTAATAAAGGCTTTTATTCCCCGTTCAAAAACAAGGTTCAAAATAAGAGACAGTTTGATAATAGAAATAGTCCTTTGTTTCAAAAGGTACCAAAGTTCATTGGCTAATCAACTGTTACTTCACAGTTCAAAGCAGGCTTCTTCAAAGTAATATTCAGAATAGTTAAACAATCAAAATATATTGCATTTATTCTTCTTTGTAACATGCACAGTTTTGAGTTCAGGCAGTGCACCAATTACACTCCATGTCTTCAGGTAAAGGTAAGGGAATAGTGCTTGGAAAATCCACTTCCATTAAATCATCTGCCCCATACAGATCCAATGTGCCTTCACTATCCCTGTCTATTCCAGTATGGCAATCTTCAGCTTGGGAGTTTTGCTCCACATAAGCAGGGGCTCTCAAAGCTGGCGGTAAACTGGTGAACCAGTCTTTACTCTGGCTTCTTTTAAAAGGAACGTTTCTTTTAGGATGGCTTCTAGCAGTGCAATCATTACAGTTAAACTTTACTGTCTCATACCTTGGCTCCCTGGGTAAAAACTTCAGTTGTTTGTACAACTGCTTCTCCCTCCGAGTAGGTAAAACTGGGTAGTGATCTTCTAGAGATAAGCCTCTCTCAGAACCTCCCTCTCTGGTTCTTTGCTTTCTGCTCTCTATATCACAAACAGGTAGAGTATAGGAACTAGGCGTGGCAGGGCCTCTTACCTTGGAGTAACTTCCACCAAACTCCCCTTGCACAACAGGTTTAGTTTGGGTTTTATGGCTTCCCCCCTTGTAAGGTCTATTTCTGTTCCAGCTTTCAGCTTGGCTTCTTCTACAGCAATCAGGTTTGTGTCCTTGATAGCTTCCAGGCTTTATTGCTGTTTCACCTCTAACTCCAGTTCCTTCTTCCTCTTTCTCTTCCTTCCTCAGCTCCTGCTGTTGTTTCCACTGCTTATTCCTCCATTGCTCTCTTTGCAACTGCTGCCATCTCCTCTTCTCCTGCCGTTTCTGACCAGAAGCATTCAGCTCTGGTTTATAAAGAGAACGATTCCTGCTGACTTCCTGGTTCTCTTTCAGCTGCAGGTCATCAGTGAGATTAGGTTCTTTAGGATCAGTATGTCTGTTCCTGCTCCCTCTAGCTGTGCCAGGAGGTAACTGCACATCTAGTTCTTCTGAAACAGGATTTCTTTTCTTAAAACCAACTTTATTAGTGACCGCATCATGACAAACCACGACACAAATGCTACCATCCATTCAACCATCATCACACAGCACCATAGCAAGGTGGAGTTGGAGGGCACCAACCCCCCCCCCCCACACACACACCTTATATCACACACAGACAGATGACACACACACACAACAAGGGATACACCTCCAAAATAGACATTTGCACATGTGGTTAGTCACATGAACACCATGTGCATGTCAGAAATCAGAAATATACACCCAGCAATATACAGTCTTCAAACTGTCCTGCCTCAAATTGTCTGAATAGGCACTGAGCGATGCAGGATATAGGAGTCATGGGTGGACCCTGCAAACCTAGGGACCACATTCAGAATATGCATATTTGCATCACATACAACCTGAACATTCAGGGAATGATAGTGTTTGCGGTTGCGGAACATTACCTCCCTGTCTCTAGGCGAGACCAGGGCAACATGTGTGCAATCAATAGCTCCCATCACATGTGGTATCCCGGCTAATGCCTCAAAGGCCTGGTTCAGGGTCCCCCACTGTTGCCTAGTGTGGGGAATGGCAATGTAATTCCCCACCCGGCTGACCATGGCACGCAGTACTTGGTGGAGACAGTGTGAGAAGGTGGGGAGGCTCATGCCACCCACTGTGGCCACAGATGACTGGAAACAGCCAGAGGCAAAGAAATGTAGGGCGCCAAGGAGCTTGACCAAACCCGGTATGGCATTTGACCGATCAGTCAGGGGCTCGAGGTCAGGTCTTAGATCCTCATAGAGCTCCCTAATAGCCCCCATGCTCAGGCGGTAGAGGGAGATGAAATGGTCCTCACACATGCCCTGGAGCTGGGCCCTGGGCCTGTAGAGGCGAGGCTGGCGAGCCTGCACCTCTGCACATCTCCTGCCCCATGCGGGTACAGCCCCTGCCTGGCCTACCCCCACAGCTGCAGGTCTGTGTTGCAGCGGGTCTACACCCATGCCCTGTGCCTCAGCCGTCAGGCAACCACAGCCCCTGCTCACTTCCCACTGCTACCACAGCAACCATGAAGGCCGCCATAGACCCCACCCGTCAAACTCCCTAAAACACTCAAACACAGACAGTCACCTCACTAACCAAGCCACACACCTTTCCCACCACACACACACACACACAGCCACACAATTGAAACAACACTCATAAACCCAGCCACTACACACAATACACCTTACTTTGACACTCCACAAGCTTCACCAACAGCGCACGCCTTCTCTCCCTCGCCTACACAAACCCCTCAATGTGACCCAGGTGTGCAAGTGTATTGACAAGGGGTTTTTTAACGTAATGCACTTTGCGCATGCGCATTTTCGCATGTGCGGTGGCTGTGTGCATTGCACATGTGCCGCAGGGATACAGAAGGTGCGTGTGTGTGATACCATGTTACCCATGCACTGTGCGTGAGTGTTAGACATGCGCATGTGCTGCATGATGTTACACGCATGCGCTATGCCTCACGCACACAGCGCATGTGTGAAATGGTGTTCTGCGCATGCATCTTCTGCATCTGCATGGCGCATGCGCAATGCATACAGCTGCCGCACGCACGCAAAGAAAGGTATAAAAGCTGTTGTTTTACTAGGAGCCATTGCTCAGACCTTTTTGAATGCAACTGCAATCTGAGCCTGTGCACAAATAAATTGGCTTGGATCTTTGCCTGACTCCGGGTATTATTTATTGCATGCTTATCAGCTACTACAATTCCACTTTATCCTCATCTGCTTCTATATATTTCTGCCCTTCACCCTTGAGTCTGACAATACCACTTTTGCCCTTCCTCTTCTCACTAACATCTAAAAAAATGTCTTATCCCCCCATTTTATTGCATTGGCTATTTCCTCCTCTTTTTGAATCTTTGCTTTCCTGACTACTTTGCTAGCTTCTCTAAGTTTTTCCAAAAATAGATGCCTGTTTTCCTCTTTCTGTGATATCTTGTATTTCATGAACGCCTCCCTATTTTTCTTCACCTTTTCAGCTACTTCTTTTGAGAACCATAGCAGTCTCCTTTTACTTTTGACTTTATTTACATTTTAACAAAAAGGGTGGTTGCCCTTAAAATATCTCTTCAGTTTTGCCTACTGTTTTTCTATCCTGCTAACGACTCCCTGAGGTATTGGCCCATCTTTGCAAAGCTAGTTTTCCTAAAGACTAAGACTCTCAGTTTTGAATGAATTTTACAGCCCTAGTCCTAATAATGAACCACACCATCTGGTGATCACTGGATGCAAAATGTTATTTTTGCCGGTATCCCCCACCATCAAATTCACCGTCTACAGCTAATTCAGAACACAGCCGCTCTTCTCCTCACTCATTCTCCTTGCTTCAATCACATCACTCCCTCCTTGATCCATCTGCACTGACTCCCCTTCCCCTACCGCATTACCGTCAAACTCCTAATCCTAACACACAGAGCCCTGCATCAGCATACCCCTCAGTATCTCGCAGAGTCAATACAATTTCATACAGTACCTCATAGTCTTCGGTCCCGGCACACCAACCGCCTTGACCTCCCCTCTCCTACCCATTACCCACCTGGAGCAAACTCGGCATTCCGCCTTCTTTTTTCTAGCCCCATCACTGTGGAATTCCCTTTCTCCCCTAATCCATCAAGAAGAATCATTTCCCAAATTCAAGTCTCTCCTGGAAACCACCTCTTCTGTACTGCTTATGACCTCCCTTTCCCTGTCCCCCCTGTTTCCACCTCTCCTTCTACTTTGGCTCTTTTTCTCTTTAGCTCTGTGCGGGTGTGCACTTTCATGTCTGGCATTGTAGTTCCTTTTCTGTGTCTGGCTTTTCTAATATATACTAATGTTATTGTAAACTGCCCAGGTGGCTCCCAATTGGCGGTCCATCAAATGTTTTAATAAAAATAAAGAAAGATAAAGATCTCCCACTATAACATCAGAAACACTTTCACCATTGGTAAGCACCAGGTCCAGTATGGCCTCTTCACATGTGGGTTCTGTTACCAGTTGCCTGAATGGTTCTCCCTGTAGAGAATCCAGGATCTCCTTACTTCTAGATGATACTGCAGCAGGAATGTGCCATTCAACATCTGGCATATTGAAATCCCCTATCAGTAGCACTTCCCCTTTCCTAGCAATGCTGCATATGTCTTCAATTAACTCTCTGTCTACCTCTTCCTTCTGTGAGAGAGATCTGTATATCACACCAATGCAAATAAATTTCTCTTTCCCTCTTTCTAGTTTAACCCACAGTGCCTCCTCTCTCCCTTTTAAGCTATGTAGTTCCAAAGCTTTAATATTATTTTTTTATATATAGTGTCACTCCTCCTCCCCTTCTTTCTACCCTGTCCTTTCTGAATAAAATATAGCCTGGTATAGTTACAT
Organism: Ichthyophis bannanicus; assembly: GCA_033557465.1. Taxonomy (NCBI): domain Eukaryota; kingdom Metazoa; phylum Chordata; class Amphibia; order Gymnophiona; family Ichthyophiidae; genus Ichthyophis; species Ichthyophis bannanicus. The sequence goes on from CM066037.1 coordinate 347,980,639, forward strand.
CCCAGTAATGGTTTTCTGTGAACCATATTTATGTAACTGCTACTAAATCCAAATCAGCTTCTCCCATTAAAACTTCAACATCTGGAATTTTATTTCCTATGCTATGGGCATTTATACACACTGTTTTCCATATGTTGCCCCTTTTTCCATTTCCATAAAGTTATTTAATGTTTCAGCTACCCCCACCACACACTCAGTTCCCCTGTCTCACAGCAATGTTCTGGGTTCACCACCCTTTGCCCACTATGCCATGTGTGCACACATGGACATGTACTGGTCACCAAGCATGTGGGTGCAATGGACAGAACATGGCCACCAATGGTTCCCATGCTGTGCCTGGGAGGGTGGCGGCATCGGCATGGTCCAAGGAGGTAGCATCCAGCAGCACACAATACCATCCCTCACTGTCTGCTTTCTGCACAAGACCATGTGTGTCACATAGGTGTACCTGTCACAACCGCTTAAAACCCATGGTATGCGTGCACCATTGTGCAAGTGGGTGACAGAGAAGAACACACAACTGAGCCATGGTTATCAAATACTATACAAACTATTTATATGGTAAAAATAAATGATAAACAAGCAACTGTATACAAAATATATCTATATCTATATAAACATGTACAACCATGTTGTAAAGGCACACAGTGCCAACAGTGTGCCCAGTATGTGGGCCCAGCACATTGTGGATCCTGGACAGGGGTGCTGACATCACCTGAGATCCAGGAATGCAGGTAGCTAGGGAGAACCCACACCCCATGGTGCACTGCTCCCTCTGGAAGCTACCATGGGATGATGGCTCATGCTCAGTGGAGGCCGGGTCCACACTCCTCTGCCTCCACAGCTCATAAGCCATCAGGCCCACAGCATCCACCAGCTGCCCCGCAGTCCTTGTCAGGGCATGCTGGCCCAGTGAGATGGCAACTGGTGCCACAGCCAGGGTGTGGTCCCGATCTTCCCACCCCAGGCCCCAGGGAGTATGGGGTCTATATGAAGGCCTCAGTCCACATCCTGGTTTTATCACTGTGTGCCCCCCATGGGGATGTCCCCACCAGTGCAGCATTACTTTGGGGCAGCTGACAGGGCTCCACTGGGCCTCCTACATTCATGGGTCCTAGGTGTTTGCCCGCTGGTGGGCTGCTGCACTTGGGTGGCACCTTGGGTATATGGTACCCCTCCACCTCTGTGCTATCCACCTCTGGCTGCCCCTCTGTCTCCTCCTCCCACCCCACATCTCCCACCTCCATCTCCACATCCTCCTCATCACCCTCTAACTCCTCCTCTGCCTCATCCAAATCAGGCATGTCCCCCTCCACGTCTGAGGCCTCCTCTTCCTCCTCCATGTCCTCTCCATCTTCATCATCTTCCTCCTCTTCTTCCTTCTCCTCCTCCTCTGCCTCCACCTCTTCCACCTCCCTCTCCTCCACCTCCTCTCTGGCCATGTGCCCCTCCTCCACTGCCTCAGACACCACAGCCTGGCATTCCAGCGCCAGCCATGCCAGGTCCCTGCCACCTCCTGACCCTCCAGGCATTGCTGATGTATGTACAGGCTCTGTGAATGGGAGCAGAGTACCACATCACCCACATGTGCTGTGCCCGCAGGGTGGTCATCACCTGCCACAATGCCCGCAACCCTTGTGCATAGATGACAACCTGCCAACCATACAACAGGTCAACCATGCATAGTGGGATGTGTGGTCCCGCAAGATCAAACAAGATGTGAACTGCACACAAGGAATGCATCCAGAGGGGTATGGACATGACAGACAGGGAGTTGAGGGTCACCCAGTCTGTGTAGGCAGCAGCAGTGAGGGCCGGGTCCATTCTGGTGTGATTGGGACCAGGTGGGCACCTGACCTACCAAACCTGGATGCCAGCCTCATGAATAGGGGGCACATGCTGTCCCCTGTGGTGTCTGCACTGAACAGTGGAAGGGGGTGCACAGACTGGCAGTGCCCCAGCACTGTAGGGTCCCCAGCAGGGTGTGCATGGTATGCTCTGGGGCGAGGGTGTGTGACCTGCAATGTGCATGCATCAATAAGTCATCAGGTTAGGTCTGACATGCATCCAATGTATTCTGTGGGGACGGTGAGGTGACGTGCCCAAGGGGTGCAACGAGCATGCTTGGGATGGCAGGAGGTAACCAGGACACAAGGGGGCTGTGCAGTACACTGGTTGACTGCTAGTCCACAAGTGCTGTATATCAGCAAGGAGTAGGAATATATGTTAACCTGACTGGTTGACCAAGGTGCTGATAGGTGCCCTGGTGGTATGTTTGAGATGGTATGTGTGGATGCATGGTGTGTTATTAGGACAGGACAGGCAGGTCTGGGGTGACAGTTGGATGTGTGCTGCATTGGAGAGAGTGGGGCAGTGATGTTGACAGGTTGACATAATGGGGAGTAATGGGAGGACTGGGGTGGCAGGGTTGGGGGGTACTGGTATGGGGGTCCATTACATGGCCATGGCAATGTTCTATTTCAGGCAGCAGTAACGCATCCCAGCAGCAATGTACAGCAGCCAGGCAGGGCCCATAGCATGGGGTGAAGGTGGGGGCACACGTATGGTGTGATAGAACTGCATGGCAAATGCACATTGCAGTTTCCAAGAGCCATCTGCAGGAATGTGTGCACCTGGGAACTGTGTATGATGGGGGCTGGGGTGGACACATGGCACCCCTGGGATGCACCAACTTGGTTTTTATTTATTTATTTATTTATTTTTATTTATTTATTGCTTTTATATACCACACTATTTAAAATCAGTGCGGTTTACATACAACAAAATTGTGCATAACCGTCGCCTGCTGAGCATTTACAGTAAAACAGGAAAATATAACTTGGGCTTCAACTGGGGAAACTATCTACATCTATATACTTTTATCTGCAACATTTACAGGAGGAGATTGAGACTTACTGATTTCTGGCAGGGTGTGTAGTGGGTGTGGCTGAGATACTGGGTTTGGAGTAGTGTAGGAGAAAGAGGTGGTGTTTTAGTGCTTTTCTAAACTGAGCAAGGTCTGTGATTGCTCGGATGGCAGTTGGGAGTGTGTTCCAGATGCTGGGAGCGTAGAACTTGAAGGCTCAGTTCTTTTTGTTTGGTTGCATTTTGTTATCTCATTGAGGACCTGTAGTGTATTAGAGGCAAATGCTCTCCTTCCCCTTTTTGCTGGGGTAGGGTGGAGGAGGCCTGTTAGTGCAGTAGGGGATATTTTGTTGATGGCTTTGAAGGTCATCAGGACTACTTTATATGTGATATGGCAGTAGATTGGTAGCCAGTGTAAGTCCTTTAATATTGGGGTGATGTGTTCCCTCCTGGAGGCTCTGTGTAAGAAACGGGCAGCCGTGTTCATTGCAAGCTGTAGTGGGTTTAATGTGTTTTTGGAAAGGCCTTGTAGGATCACATTAGCATAATTTATTTATTTATTTATTTATATTCACTTATATACCTCACTATTCTGCATCAATGCAGTTTACATTGAACGAACTGAAATTCCATTGAACAGGGCATTATAACTTGGAGATAACTATTTTACAGGGAACATGGGCTATGGAGGGTTAAGTGGCTTGCCCAAGACCACAAGGAGCACCTGTGGGACTAGAAACCCCAGTCCTTCTGGCCCAAGGTTGCTGTCCTCTAGTGGGATTTGAACCCCCGACCTTCCGGCCTGAAGTACCTTGCCCCAACCACTAGGCCACTCCTCCAAATAATCAAAGTGAGGGGTCACCATTGCCTGAAAAACTGATCTGAAATCATCTGGTTGCAGCAAGGGTCGGAGGTGTCATAGTGTCTGTAGTTTGTGGTAGACCTGTTTGGTGATGTTGCTGATATGTGCTTTGAAGTCGAGTTGTTGGTCTAATGTCAAACCTAAGTAGCGGATGCTAGGTTTAATTGGGAGTTCTGCATCTCTTGTCTTTAGAGACGGTGGTGGTGAGAAAGCTTGATTTTTGGTTATGAACAGAACGTCTGTCTTGTTGAAATTTATTTTGAGGCTCTTTGAGTGTAGCCAGTCTGTTACAGCATCAAAGCATTTTACTAGTTGGGATAAGTCTGGCTGCTCAGTCATGAATGGGGTGAATAATAGTACATCGTCTGCATATACCAGGCATGATATGTTGAATGAACAGATTAATTCACATATAGATTGCATGTATATGTTGAATAAGAGGGCAGATAGTGAGGAACCTTGAGGTACCCTATGTACTTGTCGGAACGAGTTGGAAGTTGTGGATCCTATCCGTACTTGTTGCTGTCTGTCCGTTAGGTAGGATTTACACCAATTCAGTGCTAATCCATTAATTCCCTTGTCATGAAGCTGTATCATGAGTTGCTCGTGGTTTACAGAGTCGAATGCAGCAGCAATGTCTAGAAAAATTAAGGCGTATCCGAGCTTGATGTTATCAACCCCTGTGATCAGTGTGTTCATAAGTGTGGCAAGGAGCGTTTCCATGCCATGTGCTTCCCTAAAACCATGTTGGCAAGGGTCAAGGGGAGCTGAAGCATCAATGTGGTCTTGTATTTGACGCTGAGCGACCTTCTCAATTATCTTTGCCAGCAGCGGGATGCTTGATATTGGTCTGTAGGATTCAACCATCTGGGGATTTAGTTTGGTGTTCTTCAGGAGGGGTCGAATTGACGTCTGTTTGAGGCATAGTGGGAATTGTCCTATAGAGAAGGATAGGTTGATGATCTTGGCTATTATAGGGCTGATCTCCTTACGTAGTGCTCTTATCCAGAAGGCTGGACAAGGGTCGTTGGGTGCATTGGTGGTGTTGACGCTGGTGATGATGTCCTCAATATCTGAGTCTGATGGTGTCGTGAGAGAAGTAAGTGGCTTAGGTGGGTTGCTTGTAGGGCTGGATAGGACGGCTTTGCCGACGTTTTTAGTTTTGGCTAGCGGGTAGTTAGCATAATCCTGGGGGTGTATCCTTGTTGGTTGTGAGGACGATGGTTCCTTTGTTAGGGTCCTTACTATATTGAACAGCTCATGGGATTTGTTCAGGGATCTGCTTAGGATCTCGGAGTGATACTCTTTAATTTTCGTTGATATTAAGTACCAGTGTGTCTGCAGGTGGGAATTGTAGGCTATCTGGTCTATCGGGGTCCGTGTGCATCCCCAATTTCTTTCAAGTTTTCTGAGCATTTGTAGAGATGTCTGCAACTCGGTGGTCTACCATCGTGTGGGTTTTCTTCTCGTTAGTTGCATACCTGGGGTCTGTGGCTTGGTTTTGTTAGGTATGCGAGTGTAGGAACTCAGGCTGTTTTCCATGATGCCAACCTTTCTTCGAGGTTCAGTGATGTTGTGATATTGGGGAGGACATCTGTGATGATCGCTTCTTTGTCGAAGGGTCTGTAGGGTCTGAATGGTGCTGCTGATTCCTCAGTTGTTTTCATTGTCCGTTCACTGTCCTGGTTCATAGGTATCTGGAACTTAATTAGATTATGGTCTGACCATGGGACAGGGGATATAAGTACGTTGAAGTCATAGTTTAAGTTTGCTTCTGGTCGGGAGGAGAAAATAAGATCTAGTGTGTTGCCCTTTTGATGTGTGGGGGCGTCAACTATTTGTTCATATTCCAGGCTGTTGAGTGCCTCCAGAATGGCTCTGGAATGGGTATCCTGCATGGCTGGTAGGTTAAAATCTCCCAGTACCCAGTTTGGCTTTCTCGTATTCTTAGCTAGGTCGATTATCATTGCAAGGTCTTCATGGGGTGACGATGGGGATCTGTATATAAGGTTGATAGTATTATAGTTGTTGGTTATGGTGATCACATTGAGGTGTGTTGCGCTATTGGAACTGATTGTCTGTTACTGGAGCTTCGATTTTACGAGAATGACTGCACCACCTCCCCTACGGTTCTCTCTGTGACAGGTGTGGATTGAGAATTCAGGGGGGGGGGGTAAGTTGATTGATGAGGACTGAGTCTGAAGTAGTGATCCATGATTCTGTTACTAGTAAGATGTCTAGTTTGAGGTGCATTATGAGGTCAGTGATAATTGGGCACTTTTTACGAACACACCGTGCGTTTATGAGGGCACACCTCAGGTTGTGTGGTCTTTGTTGTGGCTGAGATTTCGTGGTGTGATTGATTGGTATGTGGATTAGGTATGGGTGAGATTTCAGTGGGTGTTCCGTCAGTGGGCGGTTTGTGTTGTTGTGATTTCTTCTTCCTTGGTTTCTTAGAATCAGGATTGGATTGTGGTCTGCTGCAGAGGAGAGGGGACAGTTGATGGTGTTGCTGAGAAGGTATATAACGATGAAGGCTATACTGGGCATAGCCATATTGGGGTGTAGCTTGGTGCGTTCTGTGTGAGGCCAGGTTTTTTTAGCTTGAAAGGCTTATATGTGTTCGCCGTGGGTGAAGAGATTATTGGGTAACACCAGTGGTAGCTAGCTTGTTCTGTAGGGCTATGAAATGGTAGTGGTGAGAGTTACTTGTATACTTTGTGAACACAATATATTTTGCAATGAGGACTTCAATAGTACACAGTAAGAATTAGGACATGAAGTACTTATAAGACACAGAAAATTCTCATAGTGAGGACTACACAAGGCATGTTAAGTCTTTAGCAGTGGTCTATATACAGTAGCCTGTAACATTTGGCTTGCAGTCACAAGTAGGTTATGCAGAGGAAATACTCACAGTACTTTCGAATTTCACAGAGCAGTCAGGACTAGGGTGTACCACACAATAGGCGTCCAGGGTGTATCTGGAACTCGGCGCTGGTCAAGGAGCTCTGCTGCGGTGTTTCTGCTTGAGTAGTTGTGGTTGATATGCAATTGTGGTCGCAAGGTGGTTTCGGAGTTGATTCTTTGGGTATCTGGCCACCGCCTAAGGGCCACGCCAAAGGGCTCTCTGGTGATGCCCTCAGGCACGGACGCGCCCGATGGCACTTCTTTTTAAAGATGCTGCTCTGCCCCGATTGGGCAGAGCACGTTGCTGGGGTGGTTGTGGCGGGCTCCGGGGCCAATTGAAGCTCGATCCCTCCTGGGAGAGCTGAGCCAGAGGACTGGCTGGTGGCGTGGTGTGCGCTCAATGGCGCTTCTTTTTAAAGTTGCTGCTCTGCCCCAATTGGGCAGAGCATGATGCTGGGGCAGCTGCGGCAGGCTCCGGGGCTGATTGAAGCTCGATCCCTCCTGGGAGAGCTGAGCCAGAGGACTGGCTGGTGGCATGGTGTGCGCCCGATGGCACTTCTTTTTAAAGATGCTCTCTGCCCCGATTGGGCAGAGCACGTTGCTGGGGCAGCTGTGACGGGCTCCGGGGCCGATTGAAGCTCGATCCCTCCTGGGAGAGCTGAGCCGGAGGACTGGCTGGTGGCGTGGTGTGCACCCGATGGTGCTTCTTTTTAAAGATGCTGCTCTGCCCCAAGGATTGGAGTACAGCAAAGGTGTACCAACAGAAAATGCCCTGATGGGGCAATGGGTGAGTGTGAATGAGGCACATGTGTAGCCAAAGCCCTTATGGAACCCAAAAGGAGCAGTACCCTCGTAACAAGTCTGAGAAAACACAAGAGGTGAGTGGTACATGGAGGTCACAGGAGCTTTATTATGTAAAAAAACCCAACGCGTTTCGGCCATAGCCTTCCTCAAGGGGTATAAATCTTCAAAAACCCCAATATGTATACAATTAATAAAAAACATAGTCAAAAACATAAATAATAAATAAATAAAAACAAGTGTTAAAAATAAAGATAAAGGTATAAATATATCAACTAATAAAACATTACACTGATAAAGACCTAGTGAAAAAATAAAAGTATAGATACACTGATAAACACCTATTAAAACAACAAGGCAGAATATACTTTGAACCCAGAAAATGTTTATACATATAAAACACATGAAAACATACATGCTAAAGGGGGGATAAAAAGAAGATGAGGAGGAACAGAAAGCAGTGCCTAATGATACACTAATATGATGGCACACTGTGTATATTCAATTTCAAAAGGTAATAATTGGAAAATAAGTCTGTGAAAGTAAGGACAAGACTGTTTAGTATTTGCAAAACAAAACTGAATGGGAAACCCCTAAAATCACACTACTCTTTAGCGAAAGGAACCTATGGCAGGATCAAAGGATAGAAGGAGAAACGCCAAAGAAATCACAATTTCTGCTAATAAACGCCAGGGTTGAGGAGGTTTTTGAACAATACAGTGAGAAATAGGTGACAGCAGGGACCCTTCATATATATGCACTTCAAAAATATTGCTAGAACTGTGCCCGTAGAAATTACAGATATCTGCGGGTGACTATTTAAAGCTACTATCACTGTTGTCAGAAGACTATATTAATATAAATATAACACATAGCCCAGACGTTCACAATGCACATATCCCAGAGCTGACATATTCCAGGTATGATGGTCAGAGGAAAGAGACAGCTATGCGGTTCAAAGGAAAGAGATAGCCCCCCACCATTCGTCCACGTGTATTCCCAGGTGCAAATGCACCAGCCGCAGTCCACAGGTGTCCACAGGTGTCCACAGTGAGCACTCCACCATCTGCTGTGCAGGTGTCCTGTTGTCCCACCTCCAGTTCCCAGCTATTCACTCACAACATCTCACAGGATCCTCTTTATCTGCATTGATGTTTAATATATACATTCAACCCATCTGCGACATCATCAAATCCTTTAATGTCAGTTACATGATATATGCAGATGACGTGCTACTATATATGCCAATATCATTGGATTGCCTAGACCTTACCCCGCTGACTAACTGCTTTGACACCATATCAGAGTGGCTCCTATCACAAAACCTGAGAATACAACACAAAAAGACAGAAGTCCTGTTCGTCTCGAGGAACACCAACTTCACCCCTCCTAGTTGTATTAACGTAAAGGATGCCCAACTCCAAGTTAAACCGGCGATACGCTACCTGGGAGTAACGCTGGACCAAAACCTTAACATGAAGAACCACATAGCCAACACAGTCAAGGCAATCTACTTTAAAATCAGATCCCTCAGACACCTACGCATGCTACTTGAACCGGATGATTTCCGTACCATTTATCAAGCCCTTATACTCCCCCATTTCGACTTCTCAAACTCCATACTACAAGGACTCCCCGGTCCACCCTGAACCCCCTGCAATTAGCCATGAATAGTGCAGCGAGGGTACTCCTCGGGGCATCCAGGAGAGATCACCTAACACCCCTTCTAAAACAGCTACACTGGCTCCCCATTCAAGCAAGGATCAGTTTCAAGACCTTACTGCTAACATTCAAAGCGGCTAAGGGGCTCACCTCTTCCTCTCTCTCCAACCTCATACAACCACTTGCACCAAACAGGCCACGAAGAACAGCAGAATTAAACACACTAGTTATCCCAAATGACACCACAAGATGCACTAGATCAACAGCCAACAGAGCCTTCCGACTCTGCGCCCCGACTTTATGGAACAACTTACCAGCACAAATCAGAGCAGTACCCAACTTGAGTCAGTTCAGAAAGGCACTAAAACATTTCCTCTTCCTTAAATATCTCAATGACAGCTCCGAACATAACCCCCAGGCGAATAGCTTGAGTGGTCAAACAAACAGACCCTCATAACAGGCCAACTTCTCAATGAAATAACAAGCAGTTCCAAGTACTATTGTACCACCTTTGTATATAGTTAACCATGATATCCCTTATCAGATAACCCTCCATTGTATTTAGTTTCCCCTATTTTCGCCAAGTTATACTTCCTGTTAAATGTAACTGACCAGACATATGTAAACTGTCGGATGTTTTCTGTTCAATGTAAACCGCGCTGATGTCTAATAGTGCGGTATATAAGAATTGTTAATAAATAAAATAAATAAATAAACATCTGCCATAACATACAACCCCTTCACCTCATGCCCACTCTGCCTCCAGACTGTATTTCCCAGTCAGCCATTCACAGTGTAACCTTCTACCCGCATTCACCACCTACACACCCAATACCTGGCCCAATGTAGAGAAACCTTCTACCCCCACTGAATACCTCCACCCCACCATGTCAATTCCCCAGCCCCATCCCATGTGAACCCTCCCACAACACCAGCCAACATCCAGTTCCAGCCCCACCCAGTGCTCGCTACCATCCAGCCTCCGCAGTGGCCCACATCCAGTCCCCGGAACCCCCCCATCCCCCATTGGTCAAACTCAACCCCCCCACCCTCCCCATGGATGAAGTCTGCGGCCAGCTAACAGGGGGCTGTGGAGGGCCCAGCTCACCCACACAGCTGCCCCAGGGAAGGGGGAGGGAGTCCTCCACCTCTGCAGCTGTCCGAGGGAGCTGGCCCCTCCCCAGCTCCCACCAAAACCGGCCATCCTTCCAATCTGCAGATATGGGTGTTGTCTGCGTGTGGCCATCTGGACCATGGGGCACTGTGCAAACAGTCATGCTAGATGGACGGACTGGCACTGAACACATGGATGTGCTGAGACCACTAATACATGATGCATGGTGCGTACACTGCCACACACCCATCAGCAAGCACATGACAGTGCGGGAAGTAGTTCCGCACAGACACCCATGCCGACCCATACACATACTTGGTGTGCTGACCCCCAGTACAGCCAAAGCAGAGGGACAAGTACAGGACTCTTTGGAGGACCTATCTGACCCATTGCCAGTCAGTTGGCACTGGCCGTACAGGGAGGAAGCACATATTCCTGTACCTCACGCCCCCATGCCCCCCATGTCCTCCCCCTCACTCCCCCCCTCCACACAGTGCTGGACAACTGCCCAGCCACTCCCCATGGCTGAGGCCAATGAGGCCATTCCCACACCTGGCAGGCCAACTGGCACGGCTGGCCCAACATATACCCGTGTAGTCAGACACCCGCTGGTGCACACTCTCCACGCACCGACACAATGACCAACACCAGTCAAGGTGCCAGGGCCCCCCCACCGCACTGGAAGCATGCATTCATGCACCCAATCCCCAGGGCCCCTTCCCAGGGCACACCTAGCCCAGCCAATGGTAGGCCCGTCACACCTAATCCCACCCTCATAAGCATACCTGTCAATGTGGCACATCCCCAGATGCACCCACACGTGTGCACCAGTGAGGCAACACTGGCCTCCAGGGCACTGACATCTGATGGTACCATACCCATCCCTGCACCTGTACATCCCCAGCCCCAACACACACCACGTTGGGTGGTCCCTCTAACCGGCCACCCCCAAAGGGTTGCGCACCCCATGGCTCTGTGTTGTCCCCTCCATGTACAATATATTCCCATTGCCTCTGGGCCATCCAATCCTGAATCCCTGAGGCCTGCCATCCCCCATGCAGGTGAGTATGTCACCCCACAACCTACCCCCCCTTCCTGGCCTCACACCCCTGAACACGTTTGACAACTGTGTCTAGCTGGGTCACCTCCAACAGTGCTCACCTGCATAATGGCACACTCATGCCTGCCCACCCCCAACTGGCACAGTACCATGCCATCCCCCATCACATAGGCCTACCTAAATGGTATCCCGCTGTCCTTGTGACAGTGAACTGCACCATTCATGGCCACACCCACAATGTCATCAATATGTCCCATCCCATCACGGTGAACCCCGTGCCACCCCTCCACGTTGCACGCCACCATGCTCACAGCACACACACACATGCACCCATGTCCACCCCGTTCCAAGTCCCACAAATGCATACCATCTGGCAGCCCATGCACACATGTCAGTAGACTCCAATGCAGCCAACAGACAGCACCATGTGCCAAGACCCATTCTTGCCAAGTTGACCATATCATCCCACCTCGGCACCTCCGGCATGGGCCCATGCCAGCACACCACATCCACAACAGACTGCCACTCCATGCACTACAGGGCACGTATACACCCACCCCTCACTGTTGTGCTGAGCCCCACACACACAAACCCACAGATGTACAGCATGCTAGGGTGCTATGTGAGGGTGGCAGGTGCTGCTGTTGGCAACTGTCCACTGTTTTCATATGTAGGCCCTCTGGCTAGCTTATCTGGACCCTACACTGGGCCTAGTAAGGATGTGAGGCTTCTACCTTCCCTGTCTGTTCCATCCCATCAGTCTGTGCTGCATGGAGCTCATTGTAACCACAATGACATAGGTCTACAGCAGTACATACATCCCGTTAGGTAACAGTGTAACATAGAGATGTACGTAGATGGGCAGGTACACCACAGCTAAACAGTGTACCATGTTCCTCCCCCAGGCAACACACAGACAATGGAGGCAGGTTCTGGCACATCACACACCTCCAGGGGTGCATCCTGCCACACACCCTCCCCCTCCCCCATCCCCAGCCTCTCTCCTCCTCCCCCTCCCCCTCCCTGGACTCCCACTCCTCCTCCCACTCCTCGGCCTCACCCTCTCCATCGGCATCCTCCCCTCCTCTTCCTCTGCCACATCATCCTCATCCTCTTACTCCTGCTCCATTGGCTCCACCTCCACAGATGCCTCTGCCTCCAGGGGGCCGCTCAGCTGTGACTGGCCCTGTGGACCCCAGCATCATCCTGCCTGGCTTGTGAGAGCCCCTCACCAGCATCTGCGTCTGCTGTAGGGGAAACAAAACATTACTACCTCGGTCATGTGTTCATGGAAACATAGTAGGTGGCCCCACAGGCTGATGTGGCATTGGAATTTGCTGTTGTGCACCACACAGGCTGCATCACTCACTGTCAGGTGTGGCCATCACCTCCCGCTGCAGCCGCTGGATGAAGTTAGGGCACCACTGCCACATCTCCCACCCTTTCTTCCTCAGATCCTCCACCTGGTGATACAGAAATGGTTAGGGGCTGTTAGGGGACTGAATCCCTGGCCATCATCTGCTGCACATCACACATGGCTGTGTGCAGCAGGAGGCTGCTCCTGCTGTACACTGTTGGTCCAATGCTAGCTGTTGCCAATGCCACCTGCATGTGTGCGATTGAGGCTGGGCATGTGTGGGTTGCCCCCTACATTTCCTGTGTGCTGCCACCCGGGCACCTCATGCCTACCTGATGGCCTTCCCTTGCATGACATGGTCGCCCATGGCATATGTGGCATTGTCATGCTGCAGATCATGTGCATCGTACCGGCAGTGCTGTCTGGTACCTTTATCTGTGTGATGGGTTGCCAAGGGGGAATTGAGGCACACGCCACAATCTACACATATGCGCTGTATCTGCATGTCTGCTACACCTTTCGACATGACAACAACATGTTGCTATCATATGCTGTGACTTCATATGCTCGTGCCACAGTATACAATGGCGATGGTGCTGCACATGTGGGTAGTCATTGTGTAATGCACACAGCAGCAGACACACCTACGAGGGTACAGGGGATGTATCACAGACCTCTCTGTATAGTCCAGGGGCCACCTGGGCATGGGGCAAAACAGCGCACATCAACAGGCGCACCTACCATAGCAGTAGGATTCATTACAGACCTCTGTCAATAGGCCTGAGGCCACCTGGGGTTAGGGCAGACCAGCACACATAAGCAAGTGCACCTACCATAGCATCAGGCATAAACACAGACCTCTGTCAGTAGGCCTGAGGCAACCTGGAGATAGGGCAGACCAGTGCACATAAGCAGGCACACCTAACATAGCACCAGGATTAATAACAGACCTCTGTCAATAGGCCTGAGGCCACCTGGGGATAGGGCAGACCTGCGCACATCAGCAGGCGCACCTAACTTAGCACCAGGAGTAAACACAGACCTCTGTCGGTAGCCCTGAGGCCACCCGGGGATAGGGCAGACCAGCACACATAAGCAGGCACACCTACCATGCAGACCTCTGTCAGTAGGTCTGGGGCCACCTAGGGAAATGGGCAGACCTGTGCACATCAGTAGGCGCACCTACCATAGCACCAGGAATAAACACAGATCTCTGTCAATAGGCCTGAGGCCACCTGGGGATAGAGTAGACCAGCGCACATAAGCAGGTGCAGCTACCATAGCACCAGGATTAATAACAGACCTCTGTCAATAGGCCTGGGGCCACCTGGGGTTAGGGCAGACCAGCACATATAAGCAGGCGCACCTACCATAGCACCAGGATTAATGACAGACCTCTGTCAGTAGGCCTGAGGCCACCTTGGGATAGGACAGACCAGCTCACATGAGCAGGCGCACCTACCATAGCACCAGGATTAATAACAGACCTCTGCCAATAGGCCTGGGACCACCTGGAGATAGGGCAGACCAGTGCACATAAGCAGGCGCACCTACCATAGCATCAGGATTAATGACAGACCTCTGTCAGTAGTCCTGAGGCCACCTGGGGATAGGGCAGACCAGCGCACATCAGCAGGCGCACCTACCATAGCAGCAGGATTAATTACAGACCTCTGTCAATAGGCCTGAGGCCATCTGGGGTTAGGGCAGACCATCACACATAAGCAAGTGCACCTACCATAGCACCAGGAGTAAACACAGACCTCTGTCGGTAGTCCTGAGGCAACCTGGAGATAGGGAAGACCAGTGCACATAAGCAGGCACACCTAACATAGCACCAGGATTAATAACAGTCCTCTGTCAATAGGCTTGAGGCCACCTGGGGATAGGGCAGACCTGCACACATCAGCAGGCACATCTACCTTAGCACCAGGAGTAAACACAGACCTCTGTCGGTAGCCCTGAGGCCACCTGGGGATAGGGCAGACCAGCACACATAAGCAGGCGCACCTACCATAGCAGACCTCTGTCAATAGGTCTGGGGCCACCTAGGGATAGGGCAGACCTGTGCACATCAGCAGGCGAACCTACCATAGTACCAGGAATAAACACAGACCTCTGTCAATAGGCCTGAGGCCACCTGGGGATAGAGCAGACCAGCACATATAAGCAGGCGCACCTATCATATCACCAGGATTAATGACAGACCTCTGTCAGTAGGCCTGAGGCCACTTGGTGATAGGACAGACCAGCTTACTTGAGCAGGCGCACCTACCATAGCACCAGGATTAATGACAGACCTCTGTCAGTAGGCCTGAGGCCACCTGGGGATAGGGCAGACCAGCGCACATCAGCAGGCGCACCTACCATAGCAGCAGGATTAATTACAGACCTCTGTCAATATGCCTGAGGCCATCTGGGGTTAGGGCAGACCAGCACACATAAGCAAGTGCACCTACCATAGCACCAGGAGTAAGCACAGACCTCTGTCGGTAGGCCTGAGGCAACCTGGAGATAGGGCAGACCAGTGCACATAAGCAGGCACACCTAGCATAGCACCAGGATTAATAACAGACCTCTGTCAATAGGCCTGAGGCCACCTGGGGATAGGGCAGACCTGCGCACATCAGCAGGCACACCTACCATAGCACCAGGAGTAAACACAGACCTCTTTTGGTAGCCCTGAGGCTACCTGGGGATAGGGCAGACCAGCACACATAAGCAGGCGCACCTACCATAGCAGACCTCTCTCAATAGATCTGGGGCCACCTAGGGATAGGGCAGACCAGTGCACATAAGCAGGTGCAGCTACCATAGCACCAGGATTAATAGCAGACCTCTGTCAATAGGCCTGGGGCCACCTGGGGTTAGGGCAGACCAGCACATATAAGCAGGCACACCTACCATAGCACCAGGATTAATGACAGACCTCTGTCAGTAGGCCTGAGGCCACTTGGAGATAGGACAGACCAGCTCACTTGAGCAGGCACACCTACCATAGCACCAGGATTAATGACAGACCTCTGCCAATAGGCCTGGGACCACGTGGGGATAGGGCAGACCAGTGCACATAAGCAGGCGCACCTACCATAGCACCAGG
This sequence comes from Ichthyophis bannanicus, assembly GCA_033557465.1. NCBI lineage: Eukaryota > Metazoa > Chordata > Amphibia > Gymnophiona > Ichthyophiidae > Ichthyophis > Ichthyophis bannanicus. The sequence goes on from CM066037.1 coordinate 347,996,370, forward strand.
ATTAATGACAGACCTCTGTCAGTAGGCCTGAGGCCACCTGTGGATAGGGCAGACCAGCACACATCAGCAGATGAACCTACCATAGCACCATTATTAATAACAGACCTCTGTCAATAGGCCTGAGGCCACCTGGGGATAGGGCAGAACAGCACACATAAGCAGGCATAAATACCATAGCACCAGTATTAATAACAAACCTATGTCAATAGGCCTGAGCCCACCTGGGGATAGGGCGGCCCTGTGCACATCAGCTAGCACACCTAAATTGCTCCCAGGTTAAGCCACAGGCCTGTCCTTTTCCTCTGATGTGCTCGTATGATATGTGTGTTGATTGCTGGCTAGTGTGTTGCACTCCTTGGTTTGTGTGACCTGCCCCATGCACTTACCTCACGTGGGTAGTCAGCAGATGCATTGAAGTGCCTGGTCAGGAGCTCCCAGGCCCTTCTCAACCTCTGTAGGTTCTGTTTTTTTGATGAGCAGGGGAAGAGGCGCCTCTGCTGACAGCAGATCAGCAGCACAAGCACCTCCAGCTCTGAGAGCGTGAATGCTGGTTTTTGGTACTGCGCCATCATTTTGTCTGCTGAGTTTAGAGCAGGGCCTCATGAAACTGTAGTGTCACATATGCGCAGTAACACACAGTAACATGCGTTGCATCACGACACACTCGTAGTACGCACAATAACATGGATTAGGCTGTTTCTGGATGTATTGTGTTCTGTTTTGGCATGTACTTCACATTAATGTGATAACACGCATCGCATTTACCACTGTGCATGCAACGCGTGTCATACATTAACTGCGCATTCCAATATCTTATCTATGTGTATAATGCGTAATGCATGGTCCATACATTGCGTGGCGCTATACAGTTCTAAGGGCGCATTGTGCACGCTTCCACACACAGAGGTCTGCATCACGTGTTCAACGCACATTATATTCAGGGTGCGTTCTGTGGCACCGCACACATTATATTAAACATAGAAGCATAGAAATATGATGACAGAAAAAGACCACATGGCCTATCTAGTCTGTCCTTCCATATCAACAACTACAACAGTCCCCTTTTTACCTTTAGAGATCCTCTGTGTTTGTCCCATGCTTTTTCGAATTCAGTTACTGCCCTCATCTCTACCATCTCCACTGGGAGACTATTCCATGGATCCACTACTCTTTCCGTAAAGAAATATTTCCGCATATCACTCCTGAATCTATCTCCCTTCACCCTCATCCCATGTCCCCTCGTAGCAGAACTTGCATTCAATTGAAAGAGGCTCTCTCCCTGAACATTTATGCCACGGAGGTATTTAAACATTTCAATCATATCACCTCTATCCCGCCTTTCCTCTAAGGTGTACATATTAACATCCTTAAGTCTGTCCTCATATGCTTTATAATGAAGACCACTAATCATTTTAGTAGCCACCCTCTGCACCGACTCCATCCTGTTCACATCCTTTTGAAGGTGCAGTCTCCAGAATTGCACACTATACTCCAAATGAGTTCGCACCAAAGACTTATAGAGAGGCATTATCACCTCCTTTTTTCTGCTAGCCATTCCTCTCCGTATGCACCCAAGCATACTTCTAGCTTTTGCCGTCGCCTTTTCTACCTGTTTAGCTACTTTAAGATCATCAGACACAACCACGCCTAGGTCCCCGCTCTTCTTTAGTGGACAAAAGTACTTCACCCCCTATACTATATTGCTCCCTTGGATTGCTGCAGCCCAAATGCATGACCTTACATTTTTTAACATTAAATCCCAGCTGCCAAATTCTAAACCATTCTTCAAGCTTAGCTAGATCCCTCCTCATGTTATCTACACCTTCCTGGGTGTCTACTCTATTGCAGATTTTGGTATCATCTGAAAAGAGGCAAACCTTACCCGACAGCCCTTCCGCTATATCACTAACAAAGATGTTAAAAAGAATCGGACCAAGGGCAGATCCCTGGGGCACACCACTGGTAACATACCTCTCCTCAGAGTGAGCTCCATTTACTTGTACTCTTTGTCAGCTCCCACCCAACCAATTTCTAAACCAAGCAGTAACTTTGTTCATAAGTCGCCTGTGAGGAACAGTGTCAAAGGCTTTACTGAAATCTAAATACACCACATCTAGAGCTCTCCCTCGGTCCAACTCCCTGTCACCCAATCAAAGAAATCAATCAGATTTGTCTGACAAGACCTGCCTCTGGTGAATCCATGCTGCCTCAGATCCTGTAATCCGCTGGACTCCAGAAAACTCACTATTTTCTCTTTCAGCAGCGTTTCCAATAATTTACTCACAACCGAAGTTAAACTAACTGGCCTGTAGTTTTCAACCACATCCTTACTTCCGTTTTTGTGTGAAGGCACCACATGAGCCTCTCTCCAGTCCTTTGGCACCACTCCCGACTCCAACAAGGCATTTAAAAGGTCAGTCAGTGGAGCTGCTAGAACGTCCCCAAGTTCCCTCAGTATTCTAGGGTGTATCCCATCCGGTCCCATCGATTTGTCTACTTTAAGTTGAGCTAGTTTCTCACGAACACAGTCTTCTGAAAATTGTTCAAGATGTCCCTCGCTTCTGTTCCTATTTGTCGGTGTTTTCTGAGGTCCTGCTCCTGGTTCTTCATCTGTGAATACAGAACAAAAATATTTGTTAAGCAATTCTGCTTTATCATTATCAGCTTCTACATATTCCTCCCCTGCACCTTTTAGTCTGACAATACAACTTTTGCCCTTCCTCTTCTCACTAATATATCTGAAAAATGTCTTATCCACCCATTTTATTGCATTGGCTATTTCCTCCTCCTTTTGAATCTTTGCCTTCTTGACTACTTTGCTAGCTTCTCTAAGTTTTTCCAAATACAGATGCCTGTCTTCCTCTCTCTGTGATCTCTTGTATTTCATGAAGGCCTCCCTCTTTTTCTTCTCCTTTTCAGCTACTTCTTTCGAAAGCCATAGCAATCTCCTTTTCCTTTTACCTTTATTTACCATTTTAAGAAAAAGGTTGGTTGCCCTTAAAATATCCTCTTTCAGTTTTTCCCACTGTTTTTCTACATCCCCCAGCTCTTCCCATCCTGCTAACGGCTTCCTGAGGTATTGGCCCATCTTGGCTAAGTTAGTTTTCCTAAAGTCTAAGACCCTCACCTTTGAATGGATTCTAACAGCCCTAGTCCTAATACTGAACCACACCATCTGGTGATCACTGGATGCAAAATGATCTCCCACTACAACATCAGAAACACTTTCACCATTGGCAAGCACCAAGTCCAGTATGGCCCCTTCACGTGTGGGGTCGGTTACCAATTGCCTGAATAGTTCTCCCAGTAGAGAATCCAGGATCTCCTTACTTCTAGATGATACTGCAGCAGGAATGTGCCAATCAACATCTGGCATATTGAAATTGTGACGTGCTACATTCTCATGTGGTATACATCAGTTTGTCGTTTCCTGGGATTTGAACTCACACTGCATTGTTGACTGGCGTTTCCCCAAACCACTGAGCTACACACACCAGAACATGTTGGCTCAGCACCATATGTGTCAACGATGCCATATAGGGAGTTGCCTAGGTGGGGGGGGGGGGGGTGAACCGCTATCTTGTGGGCAATGGGCTGTCAATGTGCATTGGAAGGTGCATTGGGCATTTCACGTACATTAACAGGACATTGCACGTTAGGGTGACCAACAGGGCACATTAAGGCTGTCAGGGCGAACTAGTGTCTTTGTGGCGCTCTAACGTAAGGCGCCTTAATGTAAGGAGCCTTATATGGCGCCTCGCATTGAGGCACCTTATTGGGCATCTTAGGTTATGGTGCCCTAGGGATAGAAAGATAAAAAACATAGAAATATGATGACAGAAAAATACCACATGGCCTATCTATTCTGTCCTTCCATATCAACAACTACAACAGTCCCCTTTTTTCATTTAGAGATCCTCTGTGTTTGTCCCATGCTTTTTAAAATTTATTTACTGTCCTCATCTCTACCATTTCCACTGGGAGACTATTCCATGGATCTACAACTCTTTCCATAAAGAAATATTTCCGCATATCACTCCTGAATTAATCCCCCTTCACCCTCATACCATGTACCCCCATAGCAGAACTTGCTTTCAATTGAAAGAGGCTCTCCCCCTGAACATTTATGCCACGGAGGTATTTAAACATCTCAATCATATCATCTCTATCCCGCCTTTCCTCTAAGGGGTACATATTAAGATCCCTAGGTCTGTTCTCATATTTTTTATAATGAAGACCACTAATCATTTTAGTAGCCACCCTCTGCACCGTCTCCATCCTGTTCACATCCTTTTGAAGGTGCAGTCTCCAGAACTGCACACTATACTCCAAATGAGGTTGTACCACAGACTTATACAGAGGCACAATCACCTCTTTTTTCTGCTAGCCATTCCTCTCTATATACACCCAAGCATTCTTCTAGCTTTTGCTGTCATCTTTTCTACCTGTTTAGCTACTTTAAGATCATCAGACAAAACCACGCCTAGGTACCGCTCTTCTTTAGTGGACAAAAGTACTTCACCCCCTATACTATATTGCTCCCTTGGATTGATGCAGCCTAAATGCATGACCTTACATTTTTTAACATTAAATCCCAGCTGCTGAATTCTAGACCATCCTTCAAGCTTAGCTAGATCACTCCTCATGTTATCTACACCTTCCTGGGCGTCAACTCTATTGCAGATTTTGGTGTCATCTGCAAAAAGGCAAACCTTACCCGACAGCCCTTCCACTATATCACTAACAAAGATGTTAAAAAGAATCATACCAAGTACAGATCCCTTGGGCACACCACTGGTAACATCCTTCTCCTCAGAGTGAGCTCCATTTACCTGTACTCTTTCTCGCCTCCCACCCAACCAATTTCTAACCCAAGCAGTAACTTTAGGGTCCATCCCTAGGGTGCTCAGTTTATTTATAAGTCGCCTGTGAGGAACATTGTCAAAGGCTTTACTGAAATCTGAATACAACACATCTAGGGCACTCCCTCGGTCCAACTCCCTGGTCACCCAGTCAAAGAAATCAATCAGATTTGTCCGACAAGACCTGCCTCTGGTGAATCCATGCTGCCTCAGATCCTGTAATCCGCTGGACTCCAGAAATCTCACTATTTTCTCTTTCAGCAGTGTTTACAATAATTTACTCACCACCGAAGTTAAACTAACCAACCTCAGTCTTGAAGGACTAGAAAAGGGGACTGTTGCTTCCGGAGAGAGATCTGCAATTGTGAGTATATACTTCTGGGAATTTTCTGAAAGGAATTCTTTCTATTAAAGCTATTTAATTTGTGAACCCACTATTTTTTGTTAAATCAGTCAGGGCCTAGTAGCAGCAGTTTAAATTTAAATATAAAACACAGAAGAGAACTTTCTGTTTACATTTCATACCCAGCAGAGAGCTTGTAGTTTTAATTTAATAGTCACTCAGGGCCTAGTATCAGCAAAATACTTTTAGTTTAAATTTAAAACACAGAAGACAGCTTTCTGGTTAAATTTGGAACCCAGCAGAGAGCTGTAGTTTAAATTTAATAGACACTCAGGGCCTAGTATCAGAAAAGTACTTTTACTTTAAATTTAAAACACAGAAGAGAGCTTTCTGGTTAAATTTGGAACCCAGCAGAGAGCTATAGTTTAAATTTAATAGTCACTCAGGGCCTAGCATCAGCAAAGTACGTTTAGTTTAAATTTAAAACACAGAAGAGAGCTTTCTGGTTAAATTTGGAACCCAGCAGAGAGCTTGTAGTTTAAATTTCATAATAAGTTAGAGCCTAGCAGCAGCAAAGAGCTATAATTTAAATCAAATCAGAATATAGATTAGCACAAAAGGCAAAACAGGGTCAGTACTCTTTGAGCAGCAAATAAAGTCTTCTAGAGACCTATACGAAGAAGACTTCTACCTAGGGGGCAAGAGACCTGTGAAACTTTTTCAATAGGTGTTAACACCAGGTGGCAGGTGAAAAGGCCATTTTTAAAGACTCCTTCTATCCAAGCAAGGACTGTTAATCATCCAGGAAGTTGGTCACAGCTTAACTCAGCAGCACAGGCATAAATAGCTCAACCAGAGCTCTGTGATCCTCAGTCTTGAAGGAATAGAAAAGGGGACTGTTACTTCTGGAGAGAGATCTGCAATTGTGAGTATATAATTCTGGGAATTTTCTGAAAGGAATTCTTTCTATTAAAGCTATTTAATCTGTGAACCCACTATTTTTTGTTAAATCATTCAGGGTCTAGTAGCAGCAGTTTAAACTTAAATTTAAAACACAGAAGAGAACTTTCTGGTTACATTTCATACCCAGCAGAGAGCTTGTAGTTTTAATTTAATAGTCACTCAGGGCCTAGTATCAGCAAAGTACTTTTACTTTAAATTTAAAAAAACAGAAGAGAGCTTTCTGGTTAAATTTGGAACCCAGCAGAGAGCTGTAGTTTAAATTTAATAGTCACTCAGGGCCTAGCATCAGCAAAGTACTTTTAGTTTAAATTTAAAACACAGAAGAGAGCTTTCTGGTTAAATTTAGAACCCAGCAGAGAGCTTGTAGTTTAAATTTCATAATAAGTTAGAGCCTAGCAGCAGCAATAATTTAAATCAAATAAGAATATAGCTTACCTCAGCAGCACAGGACAGGATACTGTGTAGCAGCCCTCTTTTAATAAGTGTTATTTTCCCCCTCCCTCCCCACACCCACCCATTCCTGGGATAATCATAGCTTTATAGGTACTTACACATCTTAAAAGACAGGAGGTGCTCTCAGGTGAAGCTCGTTACCCAAATCAGTCATACACTAAGGACCTGAGATTAATTAAGCTTCAGGTGAACAAGGTATATTAAACGTATTAGGGTACGGTTTTATTGGTATAAATATCCATAGCAACCTTTAGTAAGTAAAGAACTTAAAGATCTAAACAAAAACTTAAAACTAAGATACAGATAGCAGTCCAGCAGTGAGATGGGGGATTTCCAGTCTTTTGCATTGAGTGTCACATGTATGATTTTCTCCCAGTTGGTGAGAGGTCTTACGTGTGTACTAGGTGCAAGGAGCTTTTTGCTCTCAGGGAGTGAGTCCATTCTCTAGAGGCTAGAGTAGCAGACTTGGAAAACATAAGAAAGAAAGACAGAGAGGTACATAGAAGAGACCTACAGGGATATAGTCCTGAAGTCCCACCTCCAGTCTGGCAGCATCCCTGTTGCCATGGATGAGAGAGGTCACGTGACAGGAGAGCAGGTGATGTAAAACCCTCTCGCACCGAGGAAGTTTCTCCAGGGCCATGTGCCCATGAGGGAAGGGTTAGGACAGCCATTATAGTTGGTGATTCGATCATTAGGCATGTAGATAGCTGGGTGGCTGGTGGACGTGAGGATCGCCTGGTAACATGCCTGCCTGGTGCGAAGGTAGCGGACCTCACGTGCCACCTAGATAAGGTCTTAGATAGTGCTGGGGAGGAGTCTGCTGTCTTGGTACATGTTGGTACCAATGACATAGGAAAATGTGGTAGGGAGGTTCTGGAGGCTAAATTTAGGCTTTAAGGTAGGAAGTTGAAATCCAGAACTTCCAGGGTAGAGTTCTCCGAAATGCTTCCCGTTCCACATGCAGGACCCAAAAGGCAGGCAGAGCTCCGGAGTCTCAATGCGTGGATGAGACAGTGGTGCAGAGATGAGGGTTTTGGATTTGTTAGGAACTGGGGAATATTCTGGGGAAAGGAGGGGCTCTTCCAAAGGGATGGGATTCACCTTAACCGGGATGGAACCAGGCTACTGGCATTAACCTTTAAAAAGGAGAAAGAGCAGCTTTTAACTACATAATAGGGGAAAGCCGACAGTCCCCCAAGAGCGGATGGTTCGGAAGGATGTATCCTTGAAGGATACTACCAAAAGCAGAGAGGTTCCAAAAAAGAGTAAAGTAGCCCAAATGCCCTTGAGTATGGAGCATACAGAGCTTAAAGATCCCAAATTACCCATGTCTACCAATAGCCAAATTAATATGAATAAAATACAGTCTCTAAAATGCTTGTATGCAAATGCTAGAAGTCTAAAAAATAAGATGGGAGAGTTAGAATATATAGCACTAAATGAGAGGTTAGATATGATTGGAATATCAGAGACATGGTGGAAGGAGGACAACCAGTGGGACGCTGTGATACCTGGGTACAAACTATATCGTAATGATAGAGCTGATCAAATTGGTGGAGGGGTTGTGCTCTATGTTAGAGAGGGCATTGAGTCAGAAAGGATTAAAGTTTTGCAGGAAACAAAATTTGCTGTAGAATCTCTATAGATTAAAATTCCATGTAAAAAGGGGAAGGCGATGGCAGTGGCGGTGTACTATCGACCGCCTGGCCAGAATGAACAAATGGATGATGAAATGCTCAAAGAAATCAAGGAAGCTAACAAAAGTTAGAGCGCAGTAATAATAATGGGTGATTTCAATTACCCCGGTATCGACTGGGTCAGTGTCACGGCAGGACATGCTAGGGAGATAAAGTTCCTAGATGACATAAATGACTGCTTCTTGGAGCAGCTGGTTCATGAACCGACCAGATGGGAAGCCATATTAGACCTAGTCCTTAGTGGAACACCAGATCGAGTGCAAGAGATAAGGGTGTTGGGGCCACTTGGCAATAGTGATCATAGCATGATTACCTTTGATTTAATTAGTGGAGGAGGGACAGTAAGGAAATCCACAGTACTGCCTTTTAACTTTCGAAAGGGAGACTATGATAAAATGAGATAAATAGTAAAGAAAAAACTAAAGGGAGCAGTTGCATAGGTTAAAGATTTACATCTAGCTTGGGTGTTGTTGAAAAATACTATCTTTGAAGCCCAGACCAGCTGTATTCCACGCTTTAAGAAAAGTGGAAGGAAGTCCAAAAAAACTGCCAGCATGGTTTAAAGGTGAGGTCAGAGAGGCTGTTGTTGCCAAAAAAGCATCTTTCAGGAAATGGAAAAAAGAGCCAAACGACGAAACCTGGAAACAGCACAAGCACTGGCAAGTCAAATGCAAGGCATTGATAAAGCAGGCAAAGGGAGAATTTGAGAAGAAGCTTGCTGCAGAAGCAAAAATGCGAAATAAAGATTTTTTCAAGTACATTCGTAGCAAAAAACCCGTGAGAGAGTCAGTTGGTCCATTAGATGATAGAGGATTTAAAGGGGCAGTAATAGGCGACAAGGCGATAGCGGAGAGACTGAATGAATTCTTTGCTTCGGTCTTTACTGAGGAAGATGTAGGGATGTTACCATGACTGAAGTGGTATTTAAAAGTGTGGAAGAATTGAAGGAAATATCGATACATCGGGAAGATGTAATACAACTATTAGATAAACTGAAGAGTAGCAAATCACCTGTGCCTGATGGTATACATCCAAGGGTGTTGAAAGAACTGAAATATGAGATTGCAGACCTGCTATTAGTAATCTGTGAACTATCATTAAAATAATCTCTAATACCTGGATATTGGAGGATCGCTAATGTAACACCAATTTTTAAAAAGGGTTCCAGGGGTGATCCGGGAAACTACAGACCGGTGAGTCTCACGTCAGTACCGGGAAAAATGGTAGAAAACATCATAAAGAATAAAATTACTCAGCATGTACATAGTCATGGCCTAATGGGAGACATGGCTTTAAACAAGTAAGATCTTGTCTTACTAATCTGTTGTTTTTTCGAAAGTGTGAATAAACAGGTGGACAAAGGTGAGTCGGTTGATATAGTATATCTGGACTTTCAGAAAGTCTTTGACAAGGTCCCTCATCAGAGACTTTTGGCAAAACTAAAGAGTCATGGGATAGGAGGCAGTATACTACTGTGGATCAAGAACTGGTTAAAAGATAGAAAGCAGAGGGTTGGGCTAAATGGCCAATTTTCCCAATGGAGAATGGTGAATAGTGGTGTACCCCAGGGATCTGTGCTGGGTCCGCTGCTTTTTGACATATTCATAAATGACCTGGAAAGTGGAATAACGAGTGAGGTTATCAAATTTGCAGATGATACAAAACTATTTAAAGTTGTTAAAACCCAAGAGGATTGTGGAAAATTGCAAGAGGATCTTGATAAATTGGAAGACTGGGCATCAAAATGGCAGATGAAATTTAATGTGGACAAGTGCAAAGTTATGCACCTAGGGAAGAACAACCCAAACTATGGTTACACAATGCAAGGTTCCACATTAGGAACCACCACCCAGGAAAAAGATTTAGGGGTCATTGTGGATAACATGTTAAAACCCTCGGCCCAGTGTGCAGTGGCAGCCAAGAGAGCAAATAGAATGCTAGGTATCATAAGGAAATGAATGAAAATAAAACAAAAGATATTATAATGCCTCTATATCGTTCCATGGTGAGACTGCACCTTGAATATTGTGTGCAATTCTGGTCGCAGTATCTTAAAAAGGATATAGTCTTATTAGAAAAGGTTCTGAGAAGAGCCACCAAAATGGTAAAGGGGATGGAAGGATACTCCTATGGAGAAAGGCTAGAAAGGTTAGGGCTCTTTAACCTGGAAAAGAGACGGCTGAGGGGAGATATGATAGAAGTCTATAAATTAATGAATGGCGTGGAACGGGTAAACATAGATTGATTGTTTACGTTATCAGAATATAGAAAGACTAGGGGACATGCAATGAAGCTACAGGGTTAACTATTTAAGACTAATAAAAGAAAATATTTTTTCACTCAACGTGTAATCAAACTCTGGAATTTGTTACCGGAAGATGTAGTAAAGGCTGTTAGTGTAGCTGGGTTTAAGAAAGGTTTGGACAAGTTCCTGGAGGAAAGGTCCATAAACCATTATTAAGAAGGGACCCAGGATATCAATGCTTGACCCAGTATATCTTATGTTCTTATGTTCTTATAACCTGTAGTTTTATACTTCATCCTTACTTCCGCTTTTGTGTAAAGGCACCACATGAGCCTCTCTCCAGTCTTTTAGCACCACTCCCAACTCCAACGAGGCTTTGAAAATGTCAGTCAGTGGAGCTGCTAGAACGTCCCCAAGTTCCCTCAGTATTCTAGGGTATATCCCATCTGGTCCCATCGCTGTGTCTACTTTAAGTTGAGCTACTTTCTAACGAACACAGTCTTCTGAAAATTGTTCAAGATGTCCCTCGCTTCTATTCCTGTTTGTGGGTGTTTTCTGAGGTCCTGCTCCTGGTTCTTCATCTGTGAACACAGAACATAAATATTTGTTAAGCAATTCTGCTTTATCCTCATCAGCTTCTACATATTCCTCCCCTTCACCCTTGAGTCTGACAATACCACTTTTGCCCATCCTCTTCTCACTAACATATCTGAAACATGTCTTATCCCCCCATTTTATTGCATTGGCTATTTCCTCCTCTTTTTGACTCTTTGCTTTCCTGACTACTTTGCTAGCTTCTCTAAGTTTTTCCAAATATAGATGCCTGTCTTCCTCTCTCTGTGATCTCTTTTATTTCATGAAGGCTTCCCTCTTTTTCTTCACTTTTTCAGCTACTTCTTTCGAAAGCCATAGCAGTCTCCTTTTCCTTTTACCTTTATTTACCATTTTAACAAAAAGGTTGGTTGCCCTTAAAATATCCTCTTTAAGTTTTGCCCACTGTTTTTGTACATCCCCCAGCTGTTCCCATCCCACTAACAACTCCCTGAAGTATTGGCCCGTCTTGTCAAAGTTAGTCTTCCTAAAGTCTAAGACCCTCACTTTTGAATAGATTCTAACAGCCCTAGTCCTAATACTGATGTTAAGGTGCCTTATGTTAAGGTGGCCAGAGAGCTGTAAGGTGCATCAGGTTGACATGCATGATCTGTAGGTAATTTGAACAGATACAGTATGACCCTCACACTGGTGGGAAGGAGAGTTGGGAGTTGATCAACCTGCCATATCTGCAGCCATCCTATGTGTCTGCCAGTAACATGGACACACATGTTGGTAGCAGCTGTACCAATGCACAATGTGTCACCAAAGTACGGTGATACACTGAATGTGGGTGGTGGTGGATGGGAATTTGGATCTCCCAGTGGGGGCAGAGGTGGCAGGGTATTTGCAATGATAGATGGGCAGAGGAATAGTGGTGCCATGGAGATCAGGCACAGACTGGGCAGGCACGAACAGAAGCAATGCAGATAGGGTTACCAGTACAGGACATATGGTAGCAGCCTGCACAGGTGGACAGGACTTTACACAGCTGACAGGGGCAGATAGATGGGCTGATGGATGTTTTTCAACTGTGATGAGGGTATTATGGGCTGCCAGCACAGATCAGCAGAGATGTGACTGTTCCAGGTATGAAAATGATTTCATTGGGACAGGCCTATAAATATGTGACTAGATTGGGATTGAACCCATGACCCTCTGTTTTTGGAGTCATTGTACTAACCAGTAGACCACATCTCAAAGACTCTTGGCATGGCAATAGCTAGATACAGATGGACTGCAGGTCACCCCACAGGCTGTCAGCTGTGTCTGCCAGGATAGGGTAACCCCACCAGTACCCATGATGCAATGCACTTGCAGACCAGCAATCTACATCTGATCACCATATGGAGGATGCACCTCTCCAGCACCTCAGCTTGGTATGACGTTATCCAACAACATTTTGTGGCTTTGATAGGGACCGGTATTTATATTGTTTGGTATGACGTTATAACAGTGTGTGAAACTGGCACAGGGCTACTGCACGGGTTCTGTGCTCACCCTGAGGGTGAGGATGGGCGCCCAGCATCAGCCCCACAGTACTTGTGGTGCAGGTGTCAGGCTGTGTTGTGGATACCCTTTGCTACTTGTGTGTAACAGGTGTTTCTTGCAGTGGGATATAGTGTCACTCTGTATTTATGTATATGTCCCAGTCACATCTGGGACAAGTGGGGTGGGATCCACCCAGAACAGTACATACCCAGTGTTACAATGTGGTTGCCAAAGTCACCTATAATCAGAGCAGTCGGTATGTCTAGACTCACATTAGTTATATGAAGCAATGTCTATGTTACTTCCCTCTCCGGGGGTCAGAGTGGTTTACAATATACATGGCTTGTCTCAGGATTTATCTTTTCGTAATTGCGGCAATGGTGGCATGGCCATGGGGACTAGCATTGCAACCATCAACCCCGGTCCCCCTGGGCAGAGGCTTCCCTCCAAGGGGGTTGGGCCAGATGGGTACCTGGTACTAGGGCCCTGGCAGACCAGCAATGATGCTGGGGGTCAGCCTGGATACACTCAGCTGCTATCGACCGTGGTCTGACATTCACCAGCAGAGGTCACAGTCAGACTGTACCTGCTGCACCCCACCAGGTGTTCCAGCCATGCAAGTACTAACTGTAGAAAATCCATACTGCATGTGGCCAACAAACTATGTGCACCCAGATTTGGGATGTACAGCACAGACACCCGGCAGGTATATCAGTTATTAGGCCCCAGAGACAGGTTCACACCAGTATCACTGGAAACTAACACTATATTGCACTATGTGGGAACCTAGCCAGGCCATGATCACTGCATGGTCAGAATGAGAGTGTCCTCCCAGCATGACATGCTGTGGCCACCCTGTCCATGCAGGTGGTGGTGTGGCCCTATGGTGCTCCAGCCATTGTCCTAACCCCCCAATGCAGGCGCATCATGCTCATTCCGCCCTGTCCAGCCCATACCCACAATACCTTGCTTCTCAGTATGCACATTTTCAGGCTCACGCTGGCAAGGGTGTACGTATTGTGGGCCCAGTGAGGGGTAGGGAGCCACAAAATAATGGATAGACAGACACACACACACTCCTATTGCAGCATTGTGCAAAGTTAGGGGTGGTTGGCAGCCCTGCCTGCCACACTGGTTCCAATCACAGTGCAGGCATTGCTACGGCATGCAGGTGCTTGTATTAATGCTCTGGTGCTCACTGCTGCTCTGTGCCAGTGCCCCCAGCTTGTCTCTCCATGCGGCTATGGATAGTGGAGCCTGTGTGTTGGTGTTTGTACTCCTGTTGGCCGAGGCTTTGGGGATTGTACATGTTGCTGTAGTATGTGCAATGTAGGGTAAAATGTGGAGACATGCTCTGCAGCTAGGACCTGAACCTGTGACCCTCTGCTCCATGACATACTGGCTATGTGTACTGCGCCATACAGTTGCCATGGTGGAAATGCAGTCCGTGGGGCTACCTTTGCTGTTCATCAGATAGACCTTGTTTGTTGCACTGCACACCACATGCTGGAACTGGTCATGGCGTTGGTCCGCTACAGGCGAGTGCAACTGCCCCCTCCACCACCAACACCCCCCCTTGCCATGCTGACATGCCCATGTACTGTCGGTGCTGGTAGTGTGCAATCCAAGGCCATCCTCTGCACAGGTAGGCAGTTGTCTGGGGCTCAGGGTCTGGAGTGCAAGGGCATACATGGACATACACACATCCCCCCCATCACCGCGTGCCACTCTTATGTCCCTTCCACATACTGGGGGGTGTGAGGTTGGTGATCTGGCAACTATTGGCATGGGTGAACCTGGTCGATAGACTGTGTTACTCCAGCAGACTGTGGAGAGGCTAGGGCATGCCATAGGGTACAGTGTATCATATTTTGACTAATGGGTGTATACATGTTTCCAATGGCCCTTGGTCACACTCTGCACTGCCTTACCAGGGGCTGTTGTGCTGGGTGTTCATTTAGCTGGGTTTACACACTGGGACATATCATGGGGAAGATACATAAATCCTTGTTGGCAAAGTCCCCAGATGTGCACTGCATGCTCCATTGCAGGTATGGTGGTTCCTGTGTGATGTTTGGGGTACCTGCAGGGTACGTGTCCCCTGGATGGGACACTGTGGGGCACAGACTGCTGGGCATGTTTGACCTTAGTGAGATGCTGTCTTGCTGATTTCTGGTTTCTGTGTTCCTATGTGCCACCTAGGCATCAGCCTAGTCAATGCTGTGGCCCAGCTGCCGCCACTGCATGTCCCACTTGCAGCCCCCTTTGCCCTATTTACAGCATCACCATAGTGCCCTTTCATACTTGAGCACTATGCTGTTGCTGCAAATGGAGCAGTACTATCACTTTTCTTTGGCTCCCTTTCTGTGCTGTACATTGCTGACACATAAATGGTCTCTCTCTCCTGCAAATGTGCATTTACCGACAAGGTTTTCACTGGCGGTGATGTCCCAGCGTTAATGTGGCAGCGATAGTGTAGCTGGGGCCTCTCCCCACCCACTCCTCGCCCATTGAACCCTTCTCTCCGCCTTCTGGAAAAGTTAGCACTGCTGGAGACGTTACCGCGTGTTAACGGTGCACCGGGTAACATTACCGTGCATTAACGTTGAATCGGGTAACGTTACCACACATTAATGTTGCCAGTACTACATTACTGCTCCTTAGTAAACATACCCCTTTGTGTTCCAAAAAGGAATGCATTCTAAACTAAAAATAAAAACATCCGGCCTAAAATAGGGAGTGTTAATGAAACATATATTATAAGAACTGGCAAAATTGTTAATAAACAATCAACAAAAAATGCATATGGGTTTGACAATAGGTTTTCTAGTCTTTATATTAATATAGTCTTCTGACAACAGTGACAGTAGCTTTAAATAGTCACCCTCAGATATTTGTAATTTCTCCGGGCACAGTTCTAGCGATATTTTTGAATTGCACATATATGAAGGGTCCCTGTTTTCACCTATTTCTCACTGTATTGCTCAAAAACCTCCTCAAACCTGGCATTTATTAGTGGAAATTGTGATTTCTTTGGTGTTTCTCCTTCTATCCTTTGATCCAGTTATGGGTTCCTATCGCTAAAGAGTAGTGTGAAATTATGGGCTTCCCGTTCAGTTTTGTTTTGCAGATACCTCAGTCTTGTATTTACTTTCACAGACTTGTTTTCCAATTATTACCTTTTGAAATTGAATACACACAGTGTGCCATCATTAATATTAGTGTATCATTAGGCACTGCTTTCTGTTTCTCCTCATCTTCTCTTTATCCCCCCTTTTTTAGCCTGTATGCTGTCATTTGTTTTATATGTATAAACGTTTTATGGGTTCAAAGTATATTCCACCTTGTATTTTTAATAGGTGTTTATCAGTGTATCTATATTTTTATTTTTTTCAATAGGTCTTTATCAGTGCAATGTATTATTAGTTGATATATTTATACTTTTATCTTTGTTTTTAACACGTTTTTAATTATTTTTTAATTATTTATGTTTTTGACCATTTTTTTTATTAATTGTACACGTTTTTTGGTTTTTTTTTAAGATTTATATCCCCTGAGGAAGGCTACGGCCAAAACGTGTTGGGGGCTTTTACATAATAAAGCACCTGTGACCTCCACATACCACTCACCTCTTGTGCTTTGCCAAAGCCCTTATGGGCCATGGGGTCCCTGTTTACCATCCAGTATTTCAGCAGACAATGTGTCAGGGACTGTTGGGTGGCTGGTGATTCCAAAAAGCTGGGGTCAGCACCATTAGTAGAGGCCTTTGGTACCAGGCACCTTCTGGCAATCCATGGCATGATATTATGTCATTCAATTGTGTGTGCGAGGTTGACCCTGGGAAGGGTGTGATGCTGTTGACTACGTCTGCTGTGCCAGCACCATCTCTGCAATGCACATTTGTTGCATGACCACAGCAGCAATGCATCTATTGCATCATAACTAACTACGTGTGGGTGCATAGGGTGCATCAGGGTCGGAAGGTCAGCCACTGCATGTTAATGTGTGATCTGGACAGTGTCCCATTCCCCCATGCCAGGCATGCTTGCACATCCATAGGTATATGTGCAGGGAACATCATGTTTGGTGAACAGTGCATGGACATATGCCTGCTGGTGCGGTCCAATGGGGTCATATGGCCATGGTCATTGTATCACACATGTTGTTGTGCCACATACATGCCACATTACTCACCTTCTGCAGCTGCCCTCAGCTCTTCCTGCAGCTATTGGAGGAACTCCAGCCACCTCCAGTGCAGCTTTCAGCCCTTTTTCTGCAGCTCCTTCAACTAGGGGAACAGGGATAGATGCCATCAGATTCATTCCAGACATACCACTGGCAACACAACAGCAGACCCATCATGGGTATATGATATGTCACAGTATTCTGGTTGCAGGTTGCAGCTAGCCAGGCCCTTTAAGGTTGCACATTACCCCCCCTCCCTCATAGCAACACAGCCTTCAACACTGGCCACAATCCCCATGGCATTGCACAGGCATGGTGTGCAGGCACACATGTTGCCACATTTGCGCAACTTCCTGGGATCCTACCTATGTACTGCCTGCTGTGTTGTTACAGAACACTGTGGGTGTCACATGGCATATATATGGCCCATGTGGCCAGTGTGCAAGGTTATGTGGCATAGCTGCCCAACACTGTTGCTCCCATACCCCAGCCCTGTCCCACAACATTGTTTCAATAAATTGTTTGCACATGTATGTGCTGCTGATGCTGGCTGCCCTAACATGTTCTGTGAAAGCTGTCCGTGGCTGCTACCTATTTCAACCCCCTGTATGTGGTCTGATAGGTGAGGTATGGGCAGTGGATAGCCTATCAGTACATGTAGGAATGCTACCCATGACTGAAATGGTATTTAAAGGAGATGCTGCGGATAAACTGAAGAATAGCAAATCACCTGGACCAGATAGTATACATCCAAGGGTGTTGAAAGAACTGAAATATGAGATTGCAGACTTACTATTAGTAATCTGTGAACTATCATTAAAATCATCTATAATAACTGAAGATTGGAGGATGGCCAATGTAATGCCAATTTTTAAAAAGGGTTCCAGGGGTGATCTGGGAAACTACAGACCAGTGAGCCTGACATCAGTACCGGGAAAAATGGTAGAAACGATCATAAAGAACAAAATTACTGAACATAGAGATAGTCATGGCCTAATGGGAGACAGCCAACATGGCTTTAGCCAAGGAAGGTCTTGTCTTACTAATCTGTTATGTTTTTTTGAAGGTGTGAATAAACAGGTAGACAAAGATGAGTCAGTTGCTATAGTGTATCTGACTTTCAGAAAGCCTTTGATAAGGTCTCTTATGAGAGACGTTTGGCAAAATTAAAAATTCATGGGATAGGAGGCAGTGTACTATTGTGGATCAGGAACTGGTTAAAATATAGAAAGCAGAGGGTAGGGCGAAATGGCCAATTTTCCCAATGGAAAAAAGTGAATAGTGGAGTACCCCAGGGATCTGTGCTGGGTCTGCTGCTTTTTAGCATATTTATAAATGACCTGGAAATGGGAATAACGAGTGAGGTTATCAAATTTGCAGATGACACAAAACTATGCAAATTTGTTAAAACCCAAGAGGATTGTGGAAAATTGCATAGAAACATAGAAACATAGAAACATGATGACAGAAAAAGACCACATGGCCTATCTAGTCTGTCCTTCCATAACAACAACTACAACAGAGGATCTTGATAAATTGGAAGACTGGGCATCCAAATGGCATATGAAATTTAATGTGGACAAGTGCAAAGTTATGCAACTAGGAAAGAAAAACCCAAACTATGGTTACACAATGCAAGGTTCCACTTTAGAAACCACCACCCAGGAAAAAGATTTAGGCGTCATCGTGGACAACATGTTAAAACCCTCTGCTCAGTGTCCCGAGGCGGCCAAGAGATCAAATAGAATGCTAGGTATTATGGGGGGTGGAGCCGGCTGTGGTGCAAGATGGCCACTTGATTTCATGCCTCCAGGTAATCCATTGGGGAATCCTGCCTTCTCCTCCCGATATTCTGGAATCAGCCCTCCCTGTGCTAAATCCTGACCGCGGACTATATCTTGTAGCAAACTTACCCAGCTGGATTACCCTGCCAGACAGAACACAGGTGCTAAGAGAGCGAAGTCTGATCCTCCATCACCTCATAATATGGCGGCAGCCCGGGAGACCTCAGAGGGGATACAGGAACGTCTATCAGAAATTTGGTCGGTACGCTCTATTGTTGCAGCGAATGGTGAGGCTATTAATGGCATTCAAAGAGATGTTAATGATCTTAAGCTCCAAATAAATGCACTTACAGAGAGAATGGACAATTTGGACACAAGAGTTTCCATCCATGAGAAGCACCGGAAACAAATCCCTAAGGATGCCAAGCGCATTAGCCAGTTGTAACGCAACCTGGAAGATATAAACAATCTCTCGCGTAGGAACAACGTCCGTGTTGTTGGCATCCCAGAGGGGGCGGAGGGCTTTAACATGGTGGCATATCTGGAAAATTTGATACCCAATCTGCTTAAGTTGGAGTTTGCCTGCTCATTCGAGATTGAACGTGCCCATAGGATTCCAGCTCATGTGAGCCCAAATACACGGTAACCGCGGCCTATTATCCTGCGAGCCCTTTGGTATCAACATGTCATGCAGATAATGGATGCAACTAAAACTTGCGCTCCAGTACATTTGGAAGGACATAAGATTGCATTTTTCCCTGACTATAACAAAGCCACGGTGGAGAGATGTAAGCAACTCCTTTCTTTTTGTCTGAGACTGCAGCAGTTGCAAGCATGATATGGCCCACTCTTCCCTGCAAGACTCAGGGTGACCTACCACAACCAGACGAGAACTTTTGAGGACCCAGGGACTTTGCAAGTCTTCTTAGAGGAGCAAGAGGCACTTACTATGAGCTAAGAGTGCCTAGTTCGGGTCCATATAGTGACTGTTTTGTCAGTAGTCCATTGTACGACTGCCTATGTCCTTCAGGAGCAGCTTGTTCCCAGGAATTTTAGCCTGTGTCTGTTTGGGGTGCTCTAGATTTGGGGTAGCCCTGCAGGGGTTCCCTTCTGGAAACAGGTGCAGGAATGGACCTGCAGCAAACATGGGCAAGACAGTTGGCTGTAAAGAAAGAGCCGCTGGGCTCTCATAGTGAACAATACTCCTGTTCAGGTTGGGGGGGGGGTATACAAAGGGCCCTCGAGGAGTGTTGGTGAAGGGAGGGAAGGTTTCAGAAACTATAATTGCATGGATTCAGGTGGTAGTCTGCTATAGCGATGGCTCACCCGTTTGTGTTTTCCTTGTTTAAGGTTGGGTTGTTTTTTTGCGGGTTCCTCACTTTTTTGTCCAAGGATGGGTCAGTGTCTGCGTATAGCAGCAAGGGTGGCTTTGAATTTTTTTTGCGTGTAGTTCGTCCCCAAGAGCCCGATTAAATTCTTATCTCTGAAAGTGAAGGGCATCAATAACCCAATAAAGAGGAAGAAGATTCTGGTCTATTCTCAAAAAGAGAAAGCTGATGTGGTTCTCTTACAAGAAATGCTTCTCTCCTCTACTGAAACAAAGAAATTAGAGGATAGACACTATCTCTTAGTAGGCTACTCAGCAGCCTATCATAAAAAAATGGCGTAACTATATTAGTCCGTAAAGTGCTTGCGCCTGTGGTAGAACAGATGCGCACAGATGTGGAGGGTAGATGGGTTAGGGTCCTACTTAAAATGGCTGGTTGCAGGTTGGCAATACTTAACATTTATGCCCCCAACTCTGACTGCCCCAACTTTTTCCAAACGATAGCCGCAGAATTGCATGATATTGCTTCCTATGAGATCGTTGTAGCAGGAGATTTCAACTTAGTCCTGGACTCCTTGATAGATAGGCAGCCTGGTAGAGGCAATGATCGAGCCAAAGCCCCAGTGGTTGTATCCTCCTTTATGCAAGATATTAGTCTAGTTGATATTTGGCGTTTGCAGCACCCAGCTGAATGAGGCTACACTTTTTTTTCCCTGCCCCATAAATCTCATTCTCGTATTGATTTTTTTTCCTTTCTAAATCCCTGGTATCAGGAGTTGGTGAAGCTGAGATATGTAATACTCACATCTCTGATCATGCGTCAATCATGGTTTCTCTCCTCCCTTCAGACGACTCTTCGCATTCACCAGCTTGGTAATTCAGGAGGACACTTTTATCTGTCGAACAGTTTTGTGCCCTATCCGGCAGGCAATAAAAGATTACTTTGAGTTTAACTCACCAGATGCCACTTCAGTTTGGGCATAGTGGGAAGCCTTCAAGGCCTCCATCCAATCTACTATCACTAGCTATGTTATCAAAGAAGCACGCCAAGGCAAGATGCAGTTAGAGAGTTTGGATGAGCAAATCAAAGCGGGAGAGAGACTCCTGATTGCTAGATCGGAGCCTAGCATTTTGATTCGACCCCAGCGCTTGAGATATCAATATAATAGTATTCTGAGCACGATTCTATGTGGAGCAAAACAAAGCAGGAAGGCTGCTGGCCAGACCCCTTAAGGCAAGGCCGAACAGGACAAAGATAGAGGCCATAGTTGATCATCAGTCACAGCTCCGCTCCCAGAATAAGGACATCTTAAATTTATTTTGCTCCTTTATGCTCAATTATATTCCTTAGGCTGAACAGGACAAAGATAAGAGGCCATAGTTGATCATCAGTTGCAGCTCTGCTCCCAGAATAAGGACATCTTAAATGTATTTTGCTCCTTTTATGTTCAATTATATTCCTCAGGCTGAACAGGACAAAGATAGAGGCCATAGCTGATCATCAGTTGCAACTCCGCTCCCAGAATAAGGACATCTTAAATTTATTTTGTTCCTTTTATGCTCAATTATATTCCTCAGAGGTAACATCTGATCCAGTAGCTTTTCATAAGCTGGTGGATAATTTGTCTCATCCGCTTCTTCCCAAGAACCTAGTCACTGCATTAGATCAGCATATCCATTAGCAAGAGCTTCGGGATGCCCTGAATAGCATGAGCCCAGGAAAGGCATCTGGTCCAGATGGCATTCCAACTGAATTTTATCCAACATTTGCTTTTGATCTCTCCCCCCATTTGCTAAACTATTTCCATTTACTCTGCTCGCAACAATCTAATGTCAGAGCCTTCTCAGAAGCAACCATAGTGGTGCTAGAAAAGCCAGGGAGACATTCTCAAAGGGTAGAAAACTACATCCAATCTCCCTGCTTAATGCAGACTATAAACTTTTTGCCACCATCCTGGCAAGGAGGCTAGCGAAGGCAACTCTACTTTTAATCTATCCTGATCAGTGTGGCTTCATGGCAGGTCATTCTACAGTGGACAACGCTCGCCTCTTAATGAATATCTTATCATACGGCGAGCATATGAACTTCCCTGAGTTGGGTTGTCTTTGGATGCCAAGAAGGCTTTTGATCAGCTAGAGTGGTCCTTTTTATTCCAGACTCTACTCTGTTAGTGTAGCTGGGTTTAAAAAAGGTTTGGACAAGTTTCTGGAGGAAAGGTCCATAAACTATTATTAAAGTGGACCCAGAATATCAACTACTTAACCCAGTACAAGCATTGTTGAACCTATGTCTTTTGGGGAAACTGCTAGGTACTTGTTACCTAGATTGGCCACTGTTGGAAACAGGATACTGGGCTTGATGGACCTTGGTCTGACCCAGTATGGCATATCTTATGTTCTTGTGCTCTTATGTTCAGATTCCAGATGATACTCATTCTACCTTTACCTATCAGATGGTGATGATTCCTAGCTCACTCCACAAATGGGGGAAAGCAACTCCGCACTCACAATCTCAGTGTCCTGACCCAGCATGATTGGGCCATGGACTGGCTCACCCACATCATGGGTCTAGAAAAATGCCTTCATGCGGGTCATATCTATTCATTACAATCGGTCTGCCCTGAGGCTCATCAAATGCACGGAGGCATGGCAAATGATATCTTACATGGTACATACATTATATACACCTCATGGTTCAAACCATTACATATCTTGCACACACAGCTGTTATGCCTGAAACCCTTGGACCCATCAGGAAATGTACATTATGTAGATATGTGACATGTACAGGTGCCATGACATGTTCTCTATTAGACACACTCTTAAAGCATCAGCACATATGGTATCTCTATATCTCTCTCATACTTTGGAGGTTTTCCTCATGGGTGTCACTGAATACCACTGATCTCTGCAGTGGTGATATCATCAACTGATCCCAGT
The DNA here is from genome assembly GCA_033557465.1 of Ichthyophis bannanicus. Lineage (NCBI taxonomy): Eukaryota > Metazoa > Chordata > Amphibia > Gymnophiona > Ichthyophiidae > Ichthyophis > Ichthyophis bannanicus. The sequence goes on from CM066037.1 coordinate 348,019,254, forward strand.
GCTGCCACAGACACCCACATGGTGTTTCTATACCAATTCCCCAGGGGATGCTCCTAGCTGGCAATTCACCAGCAGGTCTCTTCTTCCTCAAAGGAAGATTCTTTTTAACATCTTTGTTAGTGATATAGCGGAAGGGCTGTCGGGTAAGGTTTGCCTCTTTGCAGATGATACCAAAATCTGCAATAGAGTGGACACCCAGGAAGGTGTAGATAACATGAGGAGGGATCTAGCTAAGCTTGAAGAATGGTCTAGAATTTGGCAGCTGGGATTTAATGTTAAAAAAATGTAAGGTCATGCATTTTGGCTGCAGCAATCCAAGGGAGCAATACAGTATAGGAGGTGAAGTACTTTTGTCCACTAAAGAAGAGCGGGACCTAGGCGTGGTTGTGTCTGATGATCTTAAAGTAGCTAAACAGGTAGAAAAGGCGAAGGCAAAAGCTAGAAGGATGCTTGGGTGCATACGGAGAGGAATGGCTAGCAGAAAAAAGGAGGTGATAATGCCTCTGTATAAGTCTTTGGTACGACCTCATTTGGAGTATGGTGTGCAATTCTGGAGACCGCACCTTCAAAAGGATGTGAACACGATGGAGTCGGTGCAGAGGGTTGCTACCAATGTTCCCTCTAATTTTCTGTAGGCTGTGTGCGAATAAAATATCAGCTGTGCAGCTTTTGAAGGAAGGTTCAATTTTTGTGCGCCACATAACGACTCTCGGAGTTATATACTTTAAAATTTGACTACACGTCAGAATACAGTATGTACACCACATTGACTGCACTAGAAAATATTGTAGAACTTGTGAAAACTGGAAATACACAACAACTTTTCAATTTTAAGACGTCTGTGTTGTTTTCTATCAGAATCAGAACCGTAATTTTTGTGCGCTCTGTTGTAAAGTATGTGCGCTCGCTCGGCGAGGTGTGTGCGCGTGCACACATGCACAGCTTAGAGGGAACAGTGGTTGCTACTAAAATGATTAATGGGCTTCATTATAAAGCATATGAGGACAGACTTAAGGATCTTAATATGTACACCTTAGAGGAAAGGCGGGATAGAGGTGATATGATTGAGATGTTTAAATACCTCCGTGGCATAAATGTTCAGGGAGAGAGCCTCTTTCAATTGAAAGCAAGTTCTGCTACGAGGGGACATGGGATGAGGGTGAAGGGAGATAGATTCAGGAGTGATATGCGGAAATATTTCTTTATGGAAAGAGTAGTGGATCCATGGAATAGTCTCCCAGTGGAGGTGGTAGAGATGAGGACAGTAACTGAATTCAAAAAAGCATGGGACAAACACAGAGGATCTCTAAAGGTAAAAAGGGGACTGTTGTAGTTGTTGTTATGGAAGGACAGACTAGATAGGCCATGTGGTCTTTTTCTGTCATCATGTTTCTATGTTTCTATGTCCTGGCTGTCATTTTGACTGTGGGTCACCAGACACAGTCAAACACACTAACATGTGTAACCTGTGGACAGCTCTGATGATTCCTCCTGGGTGGACAACAGATTGTATGGGAATGTGTCCTTTCTGGTGGCTAGCTGTGGCAGGCAACAGATGTTCTCACTGGAGCACAGTTGGGATGTCAACCCGCTGGTAGTGCAATAATGCTGTTGCATACGATACCGGAGGCATATTGCTCTTTAGTGGTGGATATCTTGGGAGTTGCGCTCACTCCGCAACAAGATCATGCCTTAGATAAAGGTTGATCATTGGTTCCCTCAATACAATTTGATTCCTGTCTGTTTCGTTTGCATCAGAAACATTCTTTAAGGAATGTTCATATTGGAGCAACATTTCTCGGCCACTGGGACAGGCATTGTCTGAGAAATTGTGATGGAGGTGGCTACTGCTGACAGCATCAGGCTCAGAATGCTTTTGAGAGATGAATGTCTCCTATAGGATCCTCTTGGATCCCTCTGGGACCACCTCTTTCAGCTGTGGATGTTCTCTAAACCATAGTGTCTAGGGATATGGCCACTGTAATGACCTCTTCATGTATGCAAATGCTGCGGACATATTCACTTACTGAGTGGCACACCCTGAAGGGGTTACAGGAGTTGAGTGATGGAGTCATTTGACAGGCAAATGATGATTGAGGTATTGTGGTTTTAGATGGAGCTGCATGTTGGAATGCCTCTGCTAGAAAACTGGGTGACAGTTCTGTATATGAGCTGTTGTCTGTATATCAAAATGCAAGATCACAACCACATATTGCGATGCTCATGGAAAGGGTCTGTGAAACTAGTTTTAGCACATGGGAGGGGTTACCATTTCAGAATGTGTATGTGCACTAGGGGTTGCTGTTTTCTCTCAGTTCCCACAGATACATAGGGATTTCCATAACCCTCTGATGTGCCTCACAGTATCTACGAGGATTACTGTGTTTGTGCCCCTATCACTTTATATTGGGAGCTTTTTACATCCCTTGGGCATGATAGTGCATCAGATGTTTGAGGTATGCCGCAATTTCTGCATCGTTTGCATGAGAGGATCCAGTCTGGCTTACATCCTGGGCTTTATTGGTGACCCTGGATGTGGCGTCTTTGTATACCAGTGGATTTGGACATACACTGTATTCTTGTCAAACTCAAATTTTGATGTAACCTATCTAATGTATATATAATTATGTATAATTATGTAGATAGTTATCCCCAGTTTACACCCAGTTTATCCTCCCTGTTATCTGTAAACCTAGATCAGTCATGTATTGACAGGTATGTTGTTGTTCAATGTAAACCGCACTGATGATGAATAGTGCGGTATATAAAAAATGTTAAATAAATAAAATAAATAAATAAATACAGGTGGTACTGTCATCACTGAATCAGAGAGGCGGCTTTAGAGAGACCCACATACATGTTTTAATGGATTTGTCTGCCTTGGCCATGAAAGAGCATATTGTTCATTTTGTGGATCAGATGTATTGTCAACATGAAGGTGTTGCAATGGGGGCAATGTTTTCCCCTTCTATTGTGATATGTTGTACGACTTCATATGTATCGCAATGGTTGGAACCTGAATCTCCTTATACACGACATCTTGTGATGTTGCATAGGCATCCTGATGACAGTTTTATGCTGTGGGATGGTCCTTCCACACTCCTGATTCTGTTTGATTGTTAACTGACAGACTGATGCTAGTATTGTGTTTTCAAAGGTGTGGGATTATCCCCGAAATGCAGTGTTTGGATGCTCTGATTAGAAGGGGAGAGCATGACTGACTTAAGAATGTGTTTAGAAGACATACAGATGGGCCTACAACCAATGTGCTAATGTGTTAGGTAGTGTTTGTTTGTAATCTGGGGGTTATTCATTGGTTCTGGGAAGCGTAGTGGATCTCTGATATACAGTACATGGGTGCGGAAGGACTGTCATCGGCTAGGGGTGGCTGTGGCAGCAATACTGGCTATGCTTGGTGGACTGGTAGGTTCTAGAACAATGTGGTCTGATTGGATGCTTTGGTGGATATCAACTGTTACTGATTAGCATACTAGCAGGCATGGCAGTAAATGTGAGCCCTATGTGGAGTAAAATGCTGTTGATATTGACGGTATGGTGGAATGTTTGATCAGTTATGGTGGTGGTCTAGTTTTAGTCTCTGAAAGGTGAATGTGTATTAAAGGAGTGTTGTAATGTTGTGTAGTGTTTTTTACTGAGTCTGGTAACCCACTGTTACAATGCCAGCCAGAGACCTCCTTTGAGGAGGGGGGAGTGCTACTGGTGAAATGCCAGGCAAACTGTTCTCTAAGGGAGCAGAGTGGATACACTATGTTGGGCATCCATTGCAATGTTGTGATCAGTTGATGATAATACCAGTGCTGAGATATGTGGTATTCAGTTACACCCTTGAGAAATCCATTTCCAGTGTAAGGGTTAGGTAGAGATCTTCTGAGTGCTGAGGCTTTAGGGGTGTGTGTCATATATGTGAATTAACTGATTTGTTATCTATGAGCACAATATGTATGTTCATGATGGGTCATGGGATTATGGTCAGAGGGCTGTGTGCAGTATATGTAATGGTTTGCAGCATAAGGGTTGTGTACCATGTAGATTGTATGTGTGCTACCTTTTCTCATGCCTTCTGGTTTGTGTTGAGTTTACAGGCATAGTAATTGTACCAAATACTTCTGTATCACGTTTGAGGTGGGTATTTTAGATCCCATGATGTCACAGAGCTAGTCCATGGACAAATCTTCCTATGACTGGACATTGGGCTCATGGGTGCTGTGTTCCTTTGTCTCCACTGTTGATGTGAGGTAGCACTGATCCCCATTTGTTGAACTTAGGTATATGGATGCTGTTTGATAATTCAGAATTCTGGGTGCCATTATGGTGGAATGGACTAACAAATCTGGCTACATGTTGGCATCTTAAGCATATGCATGGGGCCACAGGTTGCCATTCCTGACATGATGTGATAGATAGTTACATAAGATGTATGGTGGTGCATTTTGGGACATGTCTAATAGCAATAGGTGGTGAGGTGTAGGCTGTGGCTACACCTAGTCAGAGGTGTTGCACTGTGTTGTGGGTCACTCTTTATGCACATGCAATATGTTACCTGGTCATGGTCCAGTTTTGTCTGGGTTTCCCAGAGATGCCAGTACAGTGCCTTGTCAGGTTATTCATCCCCTCAGGATATGACCTTTTTGTTTGTGTATGTACAACCTGCAGTGAGATTGCAGGATCATTTTAATGTTCCTGCTTGGTCCTAGCAATTCTAACCACATTGGTAGTGTGGAAGGGCAAATAGACACCTTGTATGTAACATTAGCATATTGCAATACAGAAATGTTTCAGGGCCACAGGTAGTCCTCCCTTTTGCTATGACACTCCTATGTACAAATTGGTCCATACAGTTGTCCACCAAATGCCATATTTCTGGGTTACACACCCCTTAGATGTAGTCTGTGTCACCTGCACAGTCACTTGCTACTTATATGTGGATACCTTTTATGTCAGGCCCCTGACTCTGCACCAACACTACACAGGCAACGTGCTGATCACTGTGCACTCCACATAGGTCAGGACAAGGTTGACATATGAATTCAGGGTTGGGTTGGAAAAACATCTACCAACATCTGTTTATTCTACATTTAATATGATGTTCCTTGTAAATAAGTTCTGTTATATCTCAATGTTCCATGTAAAACAAACTTGCTTTGTTAATTGTTGTTAGCTGTAAACTGCAACTGAACTTTGGAAGATGCGGTATAGAAATATGAATAAAATAAATAAAATAAATCTTATGATCCCACATGCCAGCATTACATCCATGCTCACACACTGGAAATAATATGACCAGGACCCAAAGAGGCAGAGAGATCATTGATGCACGATGCTACAAGGACACCAAAGTTACCAATGAATGGACTGCATGGATCCACAGTAGAGATGGGAACATCTGTTTGTAAGAGCATTTTGGCCCATAGACTCCACTGGCTGGTGCTTTAGGGAGGATCTCATATAGATTTCAAACATTGCACAGTAAGAATCATAAAACTGGAAGGGATACACTTTTGAGTTTTACACAACAGCATATGGTAGACCCACACACACATGGGAGAAGGGTCTCTGTTCATCGGTGAAACAGAGGTGGAACAATTGATCACCAGCTCCATCATGCATATCAGCCATGTGCAACAGTAACCCCACACTTCCCATCACCCCACAAACAACATTTTGACAGTGCAACATGGTGGTATCAGCAGCATGCTGTGGGAATGTTTCTCATCAGTGGTGACAGGCAAACCGGTCAGGTTTTTTGGAATACAGGCTGCCACTACATAAGGGGACATTTTGTGACTAACCTGTTTTACTCTGCCTGAGCATTTTGACTGGGGCAGAGGTTCACCTTCCAGCATAACAGTGATAGTACACATACGTTTCAACCCACTTCAATGGGAGACATGTGATTATCTTGTGATGGCCTAAACCAGGTCCTGACCTTACTCCACATGCAACATGCTGCCATGGGTTGCAGCCTGCTGTACCCCAATGGGAACCATTTAACTTTCAGGGGTTGCAACAGTTTTGCCCTGAGGACTGTCTGCAAATCCCAGAGCTTGGATGTGGGAGGCTGATGGAGACATATTCCAATGGCCTCGCAATTGGCATCGCATCAAGGGTTGCCTCAACAGCCTCATGACCCTGGATGGTGTAAACATATGCACATATAGTTTTTCATTTTTAAGGATTTGCATACTTGCCATTACAGTAGTGACAAAGTAAGGGATATGTTGCACCTTCTTGGTAATGACAATATTGTGTACTACACATACTGCTATCCACCAAAATTCAAATGTCAATGACTGTCATGCAATATATCAGGACAGACACCAAGGAGATGGATACTTTGCAATGGCACTGTATATGTCACCATTAACCCTCCCCTATATACATGCTACACTGTCCTGTACAACCGGTCAGCTCACAGAGCAGAGACTAGACTCTCTGTGTATATGTGTTCCCATTAGATGATGTGTGTTGCCCCCAACCTGCTATATAGAGTTAAGGTGGGTGTGGTACCTGTCCCCATATACTTACAGTTTGTGGGTATTCAGCCTCAGTGTTGTAGCGCTGTTCCAGGTACACCCAGGAGCACATCACCTGGAACAGGTTCTGCCTAACACTTGATGATGGGAAGAGCCTTCCCTGCCTGTGGCAGATCAGCCTGCCCAGGAGATGCAGGTCCATGCCACTGAAGCAGTGCTTTCGTGATCTGGCAGCCATATTTCCACGTGGTGTTAGTGGACTGCATGCTGACGTCAGCAGTTTGCGGGGTCTCCAAGGCACCTTTCTGTCAGCACGCACTATGGCAGGTTTATTTATTTATTTTATTTAAAGGGTATTTGTATCCCGCCTTATCCTTTAATCAAGGTTGCAGCAAGGTGCCTTATGGTACAGTGTGGGTGCCTAAAAACTCTTCAAGGAACCTTACATGACATATGGATGCCCAATATGAACACACAGCACCTTATCATGATACATTGACAGGGGATAGGGGCAGAGTTGCACATTCTCCATGCTTGTGTGTGGTAACAATCACTGCTGTGATGTGGGAGGTTGTACCTACTGCTCCTGTTCACAGCTGCTATGGTACAACCATGATATTCACTTCGATCATTGATAATCCCCATATCGGCATTGATCCTGCATCCCCTGACTCATTCGCACATTGGCCTTGTGTTTGGAAACACAGAGAAGCTGTACTTTTATTTGGAGTCATATTTGGATGCCCATTGTCAGGGTTCATGTGGGCCTGACTTGTTGTGTGACTATGTGCACCTAGCTGTCTGCAGGCTCTGTGATGTACTGTGCAACTGCATGTACCCTCTCATGGTAAAGCTGTTGTTTAGAGACATGAGGTGCTGGCATGGACAACAGCATGGTTGATGGATCCCAAGTGAGGTCTGTTAATAGGATGAGAGGCACGAGTGGTGAGTTGGTTGTGGTACAGACAGTGTATGCTTCCTTTCTCATTGATTGTAGCAGAGGGTGAGAGGCAAACTGAGGTGAGGGGTGGGTTGGACATAAAGGTGGGGATATGGCAGACCTCATAGTGACTGAGGTGAGACTTGTGAATGTGGTGAGCCATTGGCAGCATGGTGTGAGTGACAATGGGAGCATTCATATCCATCTGCAGCTGCATGTCTGTGTGCTCCCACAGTCTCAGCAGTGTCATATCATGCATTTTAGATGTGCACCCTGGGCAGCTGCCCTGTCACCTTCCTGGATGTGTGTCTCCATGGGGCCACACACCTAACTCCTCCTTACTTACACAGCAGCACCCATGTGTCACCCCCTTTGCCACATTAGCAGCATCAGCCTTGTGCCCTGTTATCACTAACTTGGGCTCACCTCTGTTTGCCACATTGCACATATGAATTGGTCTCTCTCCCCACCAAAAGGAACCTTTTCCGTGACATTTTGATATCTATTAGGGTTCCACATTGGGAACCACTACCCAGGAAAAAGATTTAGGCGTCGTCGTGGATAACATGTTCAAACCCTCCGCCCAGTATGCAGCGGCGGCAAAGAGAGAAAATAGAATGCTAGGTATCATAATGAAAGGAATGGAAAATAAAACAAAGGATATTATTATGCCTCTGTATCGTTCCATGGTGCGACTGCACCTTGAACATTGTATGCAGTTCTGATTGCCGTATCTTAAAAAGGATATAGCGTTATTAGAAAAGGTATAGAGAAGAGCCACCAAAATGGTAAAGGGGATGGAAGAATACTCTTATGAAGAGAGGCTAAAAAGGTTAGGGCTCTTCAACCTGGAAAAGAGACGGCTGAGGGGAGATATGATAGAGATCCATAAATTAACGAATGGAGTGGAACGGGTAAATGTAGAATGATTATTTACATCATCAGAATATAAAAAGACGAAGGGACATGCAATGAAGCTACAGGGTAACCTATTTAAGACTAATAAGAGAAAATCTTTTCACTCAATGTGTAATCAAACTCTGGAATTTGTTACTTGAGGATGTAATAAAAGCTGTTAGTGTAGCTGGGTTTAAAAAATGTTTAGACAAGTTCCTGGAGGAAAGGTCCATAAACCATTATTAAAAGGGACCCAGGATATCACTACTTGACCCAATACAAGCATTGAGGAACCTGTGTCTTTTGGGGAGACTGCTAGGTACTTATGACCTAGATTGGCCACTGTTAGAAACAAGATACTGGGCTTGATGGACCTTGTTCTGACCCAGTATGGCATATCTTATGTTCTTATGTAGGGTTCTCAGGGTTAAGGGATAGGGTCAGGCCCTCAGCAGGACATGTTAATATATACTATATGGGACTCCTCAACGTGCACTTGGTTGACAATGCAGCATACTGCTCTATGTCCATCCATCAAAGCAGACAGTCAACATTTCACAGCAATCAGCGTTAAGGGAGTGCACCTTGTTCATGCCCACTCCCCACCCATTGACCCCCAATCTCTACCCTGTACACACCTTATCTCCACCTATAGGGTGCTTTATGCTGCTGGTCCTGTTTGTGTGTGCTAAGGCAGTTTTTTGGATGCGCTAAGGGCGCAGGTGTGCCATTAGCGTGTGCTAATGGTGCACTTGCTCCTTTAGCATGGTTTAGTAAACATACCCCAAAGTGCATCCTGACTCCCGACTGTTTGCAGGGCTGGCCCTCACATGGCCCTATGCCTGCCTGACTGGCTTCAGAGGGAGCTGGGGAGGCCCAAAGTCCTGGCTCACTTCTGCACAGCCGCCAGAGTGAAGGAAAAAGGAAATGCCCTTTAACCTCCCGGCAATCAGTGCACCGGTGGGCTGCAAGGAACACAGCCACCAGAATGATGGAAAAGCCGCTCTTCACTCTGGCGGTTGTGCAGAGATGAGCTGGGGCTTCGGGACTCCCCGGCTCCCTCTGAAGCTGGTTAGGCAGGTGCAGGGCTCTTCTGGAGGGAGTCTACGACTGGAACTGGGCTGATGGGTGGGCTAGGATGACTGGAAATGGGCAGATGGGGATGCTAGGACTGGAAATGGGCTGATGGAGGTGGCTAGGAATGGAAATGGGCTGATTGGGGGAGGGGGTTGGACTGGAAATGGGCTGATGGGGGCTAGGATAGGACTGGAATTGGGCTAATGCAGGGGGATGGGAGAATGGGACTAGAAGGGAGCGGATGCTGGGAGTAGTTGGAACTAGAAAGGAGCTGATGTTGGGGGAGGACTAGAAGGGGATGCAGCTGGGAGAATGAGGATGGAGAAGGGAAAAGATATTTTGTGTGGGATGGAAGAAAAATCTATGATTGGGAGAATAAGTGGATGGAAGGGTGAAATTTGAGTGGATGAAAAAGGAATAAAGAAAGCAATGGAGGAAAGAGCAAAAGCAGAAAGATCAGTATTTTAAAGCAAATGTAGAGAGAGAATGGAAAAAACTAGAAGAGAGAAGAAAGGACAAATGGACAGCAGATAATGGAGAGTTAGCAGAAGACACAAAGAAACAAGAAGAAAGTGACTAGGGCAATTGCAATTGAAAAATAAAATGCCCAAACAACAAAAAGTAGGAAAATACTTTTTTATTTTGAATTTATTAACTGGAATATGTCAGCTTTGGGCAAAGTGCAACGCTAACGTCTTTGCGTTTTGTTTAGTACAAGAGGAAATTTATTTATAGTTTTATTTCTCCAGTGTTGTTGTACATTTCAAGTTTGGATTTTGGAGTTCCAAGTTTAATTATTGTCTTCATATTTCTAAATTGTGATCCCTTGTTCTATGTTTTGTGACAGTCCATATTCTGCATGTGTAACAGACTGAGGTATTCTGTTCATATAGTTTCTATGTGACAGTGCCACATGGTCTCTTTCCCCTGTAGGAGATGTATTGGTATTCTCTGAGATGTATTGGTTTAATATTTGCAGTGTTGCCTTTTGATAGATAGGGTTTGGTGCTTTGTGAGACCTGGTAGTGCCATTATGATACGGTGAGTTTGCTATGGGTTCTAAATGGGCAGGGTATATAGTACTTCCTATTGTGCCTGGTAGTTGGCACTAGAGTATAGTAATGTAGAAATCTGGTAGTCTTTCTTTATCCTCACTGCCCATGGTAGTCTTTCTTTATCCTCACTGCCAATGGTATTCAGATACTCATTAAGAGGCATGTTTACTAAAAGTTAATGAGCATTCACAAATGTTAACTTGCATTAAGTGCAGGAGCACCTATTTATTTCTATTGGTGCAGTGGCACTTAACACACATTAACATTTAGTAAACATGTCAGTAGTATAATGGGTACACTACTTGTCAAACTGATTGACAGGTGAGATAAGGATGGCGGGAGCCAATCAGCGTTCACTTCCGGTCTATGTCCCGCCTTAGGCCACGCCCCCTCCCATAGAAGTGAATGGTGAGTTAGCCCCGCCCACTCCCGCCCCCAAAATGTTGACAGGTACCAATCAGCGCCCACTTCTGGTATATGTCCTGCCTTAGGCCACGCCCCCTCCCATAGAAGTGAATGGTGAGTTAGCCCCGCCCAGCCCCACCCACTCCCGCCCCCAAAATGTTGACAGGTACCAATAAGCGCCCACTTCCGGTGTATGTCCCGCCTTAGGCCACGCTCCCTCCCATAGAAGTGAATGGTGAGTTATCCCCGCCCAGTCCCGCCCCCAGGCGTGGCCACCACCCCCACTTGACACACCCCTGCCCCCGCCCCAAGGATGACATCTTCCAATCAGCGTACACTTCCGGGGGGGTGTCACACCCACGCCACGCCCCACAATATGGCATTAGCCAATCAGCACCCACTTCCGGATTTGTGCTACGCCCACAGCCTCCCACCCTCCTCCACGCCCCCTGCCTACATCATCGGAAATGACATCACCGGAAACAGGGCGTCATCAGAAGAGGGACTGTCCCTTTTTTGCTGACATCAGCGGAAACAGTATGGCTGACTCCGGAAATGACAGTATGGCTGACTCCGGAAATGTGTTTTTGCTTCTGCTTAATACTGAAAAACAAAAATGCTTTTCTCTCTGTCTCTCTCCCACACAGACTCAGTTGTTTTTTCTCACACAAAAACTGATTCCTAGCACAGAGAGACAGGCAAGCTAGAATCTTTTTTCTTTCCAAAATGCAATTAACACATCTTTGTTAGAGGGATCACCCTCTCACCCTCAACCACGCCCCTGCCTACATCATCGGAAATGGACTGTCCCTTTGTGCTGACATCAGCGGGGAGCAGTGTGACTGACTCCGGAAATGTGTTTTTTGCTTCTGGTTAATGTTTACACCTGCAAAAAAAAAGCAGGAACCCTGGAAAAATAAAATGCTTTTCTCTCTCCCACTGCACCAGTTCTTATTTCTCACAAAAAGATTCACGGCACAGAGAGACACAATTTTCTTTACAAATGCAATTACAAATGCAATTGTTAGAGAAACTAGTGCGGTCCATGTGATAGAATTTTACTTTTAAGACCTCACTGTTAGAAGTATTCTGACAGACCTGTAGAGTTCAGACTGAAATACAGAGAGACCTGAGTTCAAATCCCCCTAATACAGCTATTTTTTTTGAGAGAGCCGAGTTCAAATCCAAATACAGCTATTTTTTAGTGGCTTTGAAAAAACAATACAGAGAGACAAGCCCGGACATGTCTCTCTAGGGTGTGGTAACACGTGATTGGTTGAAACAAGAGGTCTGTTCTGAGCATGCTCCTGCTGTAAGGGGAACATTTTTAACACAGAGTTTCAGAAAGGAAAAAATGGCTCTTTTTGGAACACCAAGCAGAATTTCCAGCAGGGCACACAACATTAATTACTTCCTTAAGGATCATGATGCCGTTGCAGAGGGGTATCCACCGATTGAAAATCCATTTGAACTACAGGAGAGTCTGGCAGATCCTGAGCAAGAAATAGCAGCTTTTGTGGATTATCCAGATGCCCAAATATTTTTCAACTCTCAAGAACCCTACGATTCTGGCACAGAACTTGGCTTAACATCTGACAACACAATGGACCCGGAGGATATAGAATTATATCACGCCACTGTAGATGCAGAAACAAACTGTTTATTGGAAGACCTAGGATCAGCAGAGGTAAGAGAAGTTTTTTTTATTTAGAAAAGTGTTATAGAAGAAACAGCAGTTCACACTGACATTATTTTGGGTTTTTTTTGTAGGGAAGTGACGAATCTCTGCTCCTACAGGGGCACATACAGGCTGCCAATCTACGCTGTTTGTGCTTTCTCTGTACATATCAAAGGGAGGCATTTCATGTCATAGCCAGTCAAAGGGACTACACAAAACCTGATGAAATAAACACATTTAAATCTGTTATACAAACAACGGTGGCCTGTATTATCAAGAAATGCTGGCAGGGCGTTATGCATAGAGACTGTGCAGCGTGTGTAATACATGCTCCAGGCCAAAGACACCATGACTGTTTAAAGTGGGAACACAATGAAATACATCAGAAAATCCATAAAGCTTGTAACAGGTTGTGTCTAGGACCTATTTTAAATGTTGCCATGATTGCGGGTCATAAAATGAAAGCAACTGTCCTAGTTTATGAAAATTTGAATTTTTTGTTTGAACTCGTCAGAGATTTTAACAACAGTAGAAATCCAGGACAACTGCTCAATATTTTGCTTAATTCTGTGGCAGACAGCGAAATAGAAATAGTGGAAGGCTTAATCTGTGACAGAGATTATAGATAGTTCTTTAAAAAACACCAAGTTCTGTAAAAATTGACTTTTTATGAAAATGTATGTATTTCCAGAATCTATTAGTTGAACATACAGATGAACAAAAATTATATGTATACCTTTTATTTTTTTAAAACTTGTAATGCTCAAATGAATTTCACAAGATGAAAACATTTTATTTGAAATAAAATATTTTGAACCTATGTGTGGTGTGTTTTAGGAATGATTAGTTAATTAAACCTACAATGGTTTGTCTGGAAAAAAAAATGGGGCCTCCAGGTGTGTCCTAAACAATAGGCCATAAGATAAGAATGTGCAGAACTGTCGTGTAACTAAAATCCACTTAAGACGTCTGGGAAATGGGTGGGAATGTGTATTAGCCACATACACAGATATATAGCATCTATTACACTGTACTGTCTGCGAAAAAAAAGGCATTGTGAATTAGCCAGGTCGTATGATAAGCTTATGAGATCCAGTACATTTCAGCAGCCAGAAAAGATCACACAGTCTCTATAGCTTGTATCATCTGCAACTTTTTATTCAGACATGGTGAGTAGATATGAGTCTTACTTTTTTTAAAATATTGTTGGCTATGTAATGTTTCTGTCTCTTATGATTGTCTTTAAAAAATAGGAGCAGAAAAAGGGGGTTACAAATAAACTTTCTCTTACAAAAAGAAGGCGGCAAAGAAATTTAAAAGGTATGTCCTGTGGTGTTTTAATTTTCCAACAGCTATGCTCTTCATAATGTGTTTCAGAGGACAGCCTCAACCTGTAATCTTTTTTATTTTAGACCAAGAAGATGCTACAAAACAAGATGTCCAGTCTAACCAACAGACGGTACCTTACAGAAAGCCACAAGACAAGCAGAATCGTGAGTATTCCAGTTTTATCCAGCACCTAGATTTTAAGGTCTCTGTAAAAGTATTAGCCCCTACGTTTTCTTTTTCAGACCGAGAAAATGTTAGAAAATCAGTGGCTATGGGAGAGAAGTCTAACAGAAAAAGATCACACAGCGATAGTTTTTCTGACGGTGAATCTACACACACCGGTACAGAAGAGCAAACAGCTCCATACCAAAAACCAAAAGATAAGCAGAATAGTGAGTATTCCGGTTTTATCCAGCACATAGATTTTAAGGTCGCTGTAAAAGAAAAAAAGTATTAGCCCCTACGTTTTCTTTTTCAGACCGAGTAAATGTTAGAAAATCAGCGGCTGTGGGAGAGAAGTCTAACAGGAAAAGATCACGCAGCGATAGTTTTTCTGACGGTGAATCTACACACGCCGGTACAGAATACGGAGGGCGTGGTGAAAGCCGGCTCTTTGATCACAGTGTTTCAGAGGACAGCGCAAATAATCATGCATTAGGCCTCGCTGAAGAATCAGAACCAGTTAGCTATGTTCAGTTTGTGAAAAGGTGGGATCGTAAATTGGACAAGTTTAATGGTGTAATTTATTCAGAGGAATTTCGGTTTATTAATTTAGACAGGATAACATCATTATCTGAGGCTCAATTCACCATTCGGCAAGGTATTCAACATATTCTGGATGAGGTTAGCAGCAGGGTTTCACCCGGTGATTATGTACAGGTGCATCTACACTCATCTCTTTTCCACAATTCCTTGTATTCTGGTAAGTTAAACCCCGAAGCATTAGACGCTGATGATTTCTTAAATCAGATCGCTAAACTCCTTCAGAGTCACAGAGAAATCCAGGTTTGTGATATATTCCGGGTTGTTGTACTTGTCATAAGAAATCGGGGTGGGGGTGCTCGTAGGGTCTTAAAGACTATACCGTTTAGCCATATTATTCATAAGAAAAGGATGTATTTGATAGACTTGAACAACACTGATAATAGCCTGTGTTTTGCAGGTAGCCTCACAGCCCTCATGTCACAGGTAAAAATGACAGATGTCGAATTGTTAGAAGGTGCTAAAAAACTACATAATGAATTGGGGTGGCCGGTACATAGAAAAGTCATGCTCGATGATGTAGCAATATTTGAACAGCATTTAAAGATAAACATACGCGTTGTGCTTTACACAAAATCATGGGTTTGTTTTAAGACATCAGACAGACTTGTGTTCCCTAAGACTGTGTTCTTGTTGCTACACGATGACCATTTCTATGGTATAACCGATGTCAAAAAATTCTATGGGGAGCGCAACTTCTGTAGTTACTGTCAGAAACCGTACAGTCACGATCATAATTGCACATTATGGTGCCGTCTTTGTTTGACACTAACGTGTGCGAATAATGTTGGTGTACAACAGAGATGCCCTAATTGCAAACTCTTTTGTCGTTCTAAAGAGTGTTTAGATAGACACGCGGATCTGGCTCTGAAAAAAGAAGTGGCGTGTTTATCTAAGATACTGTGCCAGAAATGTGAGTCTTATGTGGACAAGAAACATAAGTGCAAGGGCCGTCATTGTAAACTATGTCGCAAGCCCCTAACCGGGGATGGTGTCCACTTATGTTTTATGACCCCTATTGGTAAAACTGAAACATCTGAAAAGTATATTTTTTATGATTGTGAATGTATGCAAGAAACAGGCTGGCATGTCCCTAATTACATATATGCGACGGACTTAAATGATGAAAGAAACTGGGAATTCAAGAGTCTCGAATGTATTTCTGCCTTTATACAGATTTTTTGTGACAAAAAATTTAAAGGTTACACCTTCATAGCCCATAATTCCAAAGGTTATGACGGATATTTTGTTCTTAACTGCTTAAGGAAAAGATGGACACGGGGCTGTTGGTTCAAGGTGCTAAACTTTTACAAATTACCGTTGAACCTCTGACTATCCGTTTTATAGACTCTCTAAATTTCCTGCCTATGAAACTTAGCAAACTTCCACAAGCCATGGGTTTTACAGGCAGCAAGGGGTACTTTCCACACTTTTTTAATACGCTGGAAAATCAAAATTATGTGGGCCCCATGCCGGGTGTTGAACATTACGGTGTGAGTAACATGTTGCCTGAAGAAAAAGATGAATTTTTACAATGGTACAAGGACAATCGGCATAAAACTTTTAATTTGCAAAAAGAGCTGGCTTATTACTGCCAGCAGGATGTATCTATTTTGCGGCAGGCCTGTGTTCTCTACCGAGCTGAAATCATGAAAATGACAGAGAAAGAAGTGTTTGTAGAGCAGGGTGACATCTCAGAAATTCAAACAAGGTGTTTAGACCCTTTCCAATATATAACCCTTGCATCTGTATGTATGGCTATGTTCAGATTCATGTTTTTAGAACCCAAGACTGTGGCACTCATCCCACCAGATAACTATCACCGGCAGACAAAGAGATATTCAACCCCCTCTATTCAATGGCTGATGTATGTGGAGGCCAAAGAAAATATACAGATCACACATGCTCTGAAAGATGGTGGTGAAAAAAAGGTGGGGGCTTATTTTCTTGATGGCTATGCCGTGATCGGTGGGGTAGAAACAGCTTTTGAATTTAATGGTTGTTTTCACCACGGCTGTCCGAGCTGTTATAACGATAAAGACCAGAATCCTATAGCAGCCACGACCTATGGTTTTCTTTATTACAAAACACAGCTAAAAGCTGCATTCCTGGAAAGCCGTGGGTTCAAGGTCATAAGTCTATGGGAGCACGAGTGGAAGCGGATGGTAAAAGAAAATGACAGGGGCTGCGCAGATTTCCTGGCTGACTCCGCATTACCGCAACCTCTGATTCCACGAGATGCCCTTTTCGGGGGTAGAACAAATGCCATTTGTCTGTACCACAAAACAAGGCCTGGGGAAAAAATACACTACTATGATTTTACCAGCCTATACCCTTTTGTCAATAAAACAAAGGAATATCCAATAGGCCATCCAAAAATCATTTATGACAAATTTGGCTCCCCTACAAAGTACTTTGGTTTTATAAAAGCAAAAGTATATCCCCCACGAAAGCTCTTTTTCCCAGTGTTACCCATACGGTTGGGCGCGGTAAGCTTATGTTTCCGCTGTGTCACACATGTGCTGACACACGGCAACAGGAAATGTGTGCCCACACGGATGAGGAGAGAGCTTTTGTGGGGACTTGGTGTACGGTGGAGATGAATTTAGCCATTGCAAAAGGGTATGTGGTTGTTGAAATCTATGAAATCTGGCATTTCGAGCAAAAATCTGATCATCTCTTTTCCGAATACATCAAAATGCACCTCCGTCAAAAACAAGAGGCTTCTGGCTACCCTCGATGGTGCAATGGTACTGAAAAACAAAATGTGTACATAGCTGATTTCTTTAGAAAAGAGGGGGTGTGTTTGCGTACAGACCAGATTAATGTAAACCATGCTAAGCGTCAAATAGCAAAACTTTTCTTAAATTCCCTGTGGGGTAAATTTGGTCAAAGAACAAACCTGCCTACCACAAGCATTGTGAAAGAACCTGATGATCTCTTTAAATATCTGTTTTTTCCTGAATTCGAGGTTTCATCATGCGATTTTATTGATGATGAAACAGCCTGTGTGTCTTGGAGGCACTCAAAAGACCAGTGTATATTGTCGGGTAGCACCAACGTTTTCATTGCCTGTTTTACAACGGCTTATGCACGCCTGGAGTTGTACAACCTTCTAGATAGTTTGCAAGAGCGCTGTCTGTACCATGATACAGATTCTGTGATATTTCTAAGTCGAGAGGGTGATTGGAACCCATCTTTGGGTGATTATTTAGGTGAGCTCACAAGCGAGATACCCTCAGATGAACATATCACAGAGTTTGTATCAGCGGGGCCTAAAACATACGGCTACAAGCTGTCAAGCGGGAAGACCTGTATGAAAGTAAAAGGGATTACGTTAAACGTAGAAAACTGCCAGAAAATCAATTTCACTAGTTTGAAAGATCTAGTTTTGGACTACAAGCCTGGGACAGCAGATTTATCCCAGAAAAAGATAGGAGTACAACAACCTGGTATTATAAGAAACAAAAAGGGTTGGACAATAGAGACTGGTGTGATTAAAAAAACACAAAAGGTTGTGTATGACAAAAGGGTGAAGTTGGAGGATGGCTTTAGCACATTACCCTATGGATACTAGCGTGGTGGATGTGCGCTGGTCACATCCTTTTTCTTGTATTTTAGCAGGGCCGTCCAATTCAGGCAAGAGCTTCTTTGTTAAAAAGATGTTAGAACATGCTGGTCGTGTATTGACTGTCATGCCTAACAATATTGTGTGGTGTTACAGTTGCTGGCAACCTCTGTATAAAGAAATGTTAAATAAATATCCTTTTATTACATTTATGGACACTTTGCCTGATACTTTTAATGATGAACGGCTGTTTCCAACCAATAAAGTAAACTTGGTTATTGTTGATGACCTAATGGATTCTGCCTGTAAAAGTGATGAAATAGAGAAAGCCTTTACCAAGTATGTGCATCACAGAAACCTGAGCATCATATATATTGTTCAAAATGTTTTCTGCCAAGGTAAAGCAAGCCGAACTATAACTTTAAATACCAAATACATGGTGCTCTTTAAGAATCCTAGGGATAAGTTACAGATTGCCATTCTAGCTAGGCAGATGTACCCTGGAAAATCAAAATTCTTTTTAGAAGTCTTTGAAGATGCAACCAGAAAGCCGTTTGGGTATCTCGTCGTGGATTTAAATAACACAGCGCCTGAGGCTTACAGACTGAGGACGGATATCTTCCCGCCAGATTGGACCACGGTATACTGTGAAAAACCACAAATCTCACATACATGCCTGTGTGTCTCAGACAACATGTCTTGCCGTGTAAAGAGAAACCTGCCCCTTTTAAAACTTTTGGTTCAAGCCTCTCCGCAGCACAGAAGAGCCATCCTGAATACAGCTTCTAATGATTTGGTAGCAGCTATAGTTGAAATCGCTCTCAACACCCTAAAAGGTAACATTCCTCTTTCACAACAACAGATAAAGGTTTTAAAAGGGAAGCATCATGCCATAAAGAGTCTGTGCGATAAAAGACTACCCATTAAAAAAAAGAAGCAATTGGTGAGACAGTCGGGTGGCTTTATCGGGCCCCTGTTAAGTTTTGCATTACCGTTGATAACGGGGCTTCTGACAAACCTCTAATGCATCACGCTGAAAAAATGTACATAGTCCCTAGTCAACAACTTGAGCGCTTGAGAAACCCGCCAGATCGGGATGAAAATATTAGAACCACGACCATCCATAAGTTAGATGAAGAAATGAAAAACATCCTGCAAAGCGTCGGTATGTCTGAACACGAAAAGGCTAAATGTTACTCAGAAGTGCTACAGCGCTATCTCGTGCTTAACAGACAGAGGGATATGGAAAAAGAAAAAATAAACTTGTATCTACAGCCACAAGATGAGACATTAACGGCAGCATCTCTAGAAAATATTATACCTCCAGACCCTGTAATACAAGAAGTGTTAAACAGCATCAATATGCGCTATAGGAAAAATGCTGAGTTGCTGCTTAATAAACTGTTAAAAAACAAGAATGTGGCATCCTGGGAGGGAAATGGAACATTTGTATACCGGGGAAACCCCGTCAATGGCTCTAACCTACTCGACCTCGTTCGTGGGGCTACGCAGCCCCAAGCTCTTTCACAATGAAGAATACCCAGGGGCTGGGAGGAGTTCATGCAAACCCTAGCCGAATTAAATATGCCCTCTACGGTAATGGGTAATGCAGCCAACAGAGATGTACTGGCACGCCTCAAAGAGAACCCATCTGTGAAGGCTACTAAAATGTACACGGGTCCGATAAAGAGCAAAGAGCTACTCCCTCACAAAAAACGTAAATTATCCCACAGATACCGGTGGTTGAGTGTGTAAAAATGTATTTTCAATAAAATGTTTAAAAACAAAAATAAAAGACTAGACAGTGGTTTCTTTTCAAAAAAACCTTAGAGGGGTTACTTTTTATTTAGAAGCATCAAAACATTCACGATAGGAAACACACTTGCTGATTATGGAACGGATTTCTAAAAGATCTACACAAAGTTTGTTTGTTGCGTTTTACAAAATGTAACACCATATCATCATTTTGCATTAAATCTTCAGAATACATTTCTAAAATATTTTCAAAAGGCACTCCTTTACAGCGGTGGTGCAAGAAAAATACACAGTGATATCCACAAGCCGTAGACATTGGGTGCTGTAATTGTCTGTTGTGGTATAAAACAGTTTTACAATGCTTGTTGAAAAAGCTCATAATGCTGGTAGGAAAGAATAAGCTATCAGGTGGTTGTCCATAAGAATCAAAAAATTCCCCTGTTCCATCTCCACATATATAGATGGCTAACCAGTGTTCTCCAGGTAGGTTATGAGGGTGTGTATTTACCACCAAACACACTGGCTTCCTTGATATTTGTACATCCGCTAACCAGTCGCTGGGTAGCACATCTAAAAAGAAATCTGCAACACCGGGGTCCTTCTTTAAAATACGGAAGATCTGCAGGGTGTTCATTTTCACGAATGATCAAAAAGAACATTCCTTCTATGATTAATTTCTATCACATTGTCAAAAACCCCATAAACAATCATGTTAACTGTATGGGGTAAGGCGCTGGCAAAACGTATTTCAGCCTGCAGGTTACCAGTTTTAATCAGCGAGTAATGGTCTGCACACTCCTGATCCGGTGAAAGGTCAAACGCCAACAGGGTATAACCTTTGTAAAACTCCTGACAGTCAATCAGCAATGCTGTATCTTTCAGATGTTTACCACTTGCTTGTATCAGTTGCATATATTCTCTTACACAACATCCGTTTTGAAAGTCAGGTTGAAGAGGTTTCCCGGGTACTTGTTCACCATCCACATATAGAGCGGCAAAATTAATATCATAATGTTTAAAATTGAAGGGGTTTTTAGCATAATTACCGCTGAAAGCATCATTATCCACAAATCCCAGCACAATGAGTTTTGGTAGCTGCCCCAAAAAGAGATTTTCCTGGTTAGTCACACGGGCACCGGCTGGTATGCTAAACACCTTCAGCCCCACACGGTCAATAGCATACTTGACATTAGCTTTCAGCAGAGCTTACGCATGTCCCAGGCGCACTCCGGGGGAAACTTTAACTCTCTTTACAAAGAGCACAGCGTTTAGGATAAGGATTTTATAACTTTCTTCGGCATCACCGCTCATTAAACAGAAAGAGTTTTTGTTGCGGGTCAATTTGATTTTGAGATCCACACCATTAATCAATAGCTTTTCTTGAAAAAATAGATCGCTATGTAATTGCCCCAATAGCTCTACCTTGTGGCTAGAGACCGTAAATTGAGCCCTTTCAGTAAAGCCGACATTGCGAGATCCTATCTCTCTCACCTCATGCTGCCCGGCTGTGTCTTTATAAAACAGTCCGCTTGTAAACTGTGATTTGAGGGATCCTTCGCCATAATTGAGAAGCAGCTCTATGAGGGCTCTGTAGGGGTAGCAGTTGTTGCTCTGGCTAATGAGTTGGTCACCCAGGGTAACATCCAGCTGGCTAAACAGAGCTGCGATTGGGTAGTTCACCAGCGCTACTTTGGCTGCCGGGTCGATGTTCGAGCCATCTTCTGCCACAATTTTACAGGTTAGGTGCAAAAGTGTACTATTTAAATCAATGTAGTCTTCACCATGACCTGCGATATAGAAGTCCAAAGGGGCTGTTTCCGACAAAGCCGATAATGGCGGAATTTCCACATAAATACTTTTTTCGATACTTGTTTGGGTCGGTGCTAGTTGAAACAGGTCCAGTTCCAATTTAACACACTCTTCAGAGCCGTGGTGTACAAAAGCCATGGTGCTTTTTAGAATATATCTCGCTGCCTAGAGCTAGCGCTTCTCTTCTTAGACCGGCGGTTAAGCTTCTGAGACCTGCCACCCATGGGTTTCTTTCTTTTAAAAGGTTTGGGCGGTCCTTGTGGTAACTCCCGAGACTCGGTTCTCTTTCTTTTAACAGCTCTTCTAATCACAGCCAGTCCTGATCCTGCCTGTTCTGTAGCCTGGTTCATTTTATTTAGAACGGCCGTTGTGACATGGCTCATGACATCCTTGGCTATGTTTTTTGCGGCGCCTTTCACGTGTGGTTTAATAATTTCAAAACCCCTTCTCAAAAACGGCATAGCTTTTCTAAAGAGGCTGCGAAAAACACCACCTACACCGGCCCCATACATGACCGGTACTCCATGATATCCTGAAAGCCCATAGCCGGCTTGTGTTGTATAATAATGCCTGTATGCTTTGGGGTCTCCATAGTCTTTAGCCACAACCATTTTAAAAAACAGTTACCCTCCGGGGTCGCAGATGAAGCTTAAGGATCACCTTCCCGTAATGAAATGAGACGTACTTGTCCTGATCCGTCTTTATTTCAAATGTGATGGTATCAATATGCTGTTTGTTCACAGGGACATAGTGCGGCTTATCATAAGTTAACATGATAAACTCATCCCTAACCCCTTTAGTTGGAACACAGCGCAGCAGTGGCACAAAATGGTCACCTACTAACTGGTGCTCTACAATATCTGTGTACAGGTAGAGGGTATTAAAACCGGCCGTGATATCCGTTGGAAAATGGGAACGTTGTGTATTAACGTATGCTTCTATTCCCAAAATGGTTGCCAAATCACCATACGCATAAATAGTAGACCTATCTTCCGATTTTATCCGGATTCTTCGCGCATGGGGCTCATAAATGATTAGTGGTGCCGCCGATTTATAGATGTTGCTAATGTCCTGATTCATGGATTCCACTAAACGCTGCATGGTCGCGTAATGTCCTTTCCTGACTATAAGGTGCTGTATATTTCCTGCTGCGGAAGCGACAACATACTTATGGTCTTCCTTAATATTCTCCCAGGTGTTGGGGTATTGTATTTCCACAAGCCCCACTTCCCACTGTCCTTGTAAGTCCAAAGGCCTTGCTAGTTGTATGGTAAAATTAGAGCTGGTATTTTGGGAAAACACATCTGCTGAGGCATTGCTAGGCAGGGTGATATAAAAGCCACCATCATTCATTTTCAATTTTATTTTAATGCTGCTTCAAAAGAAAGAAAGAAATCAGATGTCTTGAATCTCTGATGCTTTAACCCAACTGTTAAATTTAACAGGCCATCCCCTCCATTTCACGAGGTAGAATCTGTTCCTGCCACATCCTTTTACCTTTAGAACCTTTTCGATTCGGTATATTCTGTCCTGTTGCTGCGTGACTTTTAGCAATTCTTCAGGATAAAAAGAACCTTGTATGGCTTCACCGTCATAATCCTGTATCTTGTATGTTGCTTTTTGGCCCCTGTTTAAAATGTCCGTTATTATAAATACCTCATCAGTCCACGTTTGCTCGTAACCTTTTTCAAATTTTCCTTTAGTTTTTGAAAGTCTTACATGATCTCCTTTGTTTAAGGGATTCTCGGTATGCTTACGCTTGATGCTATCACCGTAGACTCTTTTCCAGATCTGCAGAGAATTTGTGTGTGTCACATCTACAGGTCTCGTCTTTATTGTTCTGTGAAAACTATGATTATAACTGTGCACAAAAGCCTGCAATACGTCTTGGTACCTAAAGGTGTTGTGTGTAGTAAAATAACGCCACATTTTGGATTTCAAAGTCCTGTTAAACCTTTCTACCACCGCTGCTTTAACATCGTTATTGGTTACAAAATGATGAACCCCTCTTTGTTTTAATAAATTCTTCAGGGACCTATTTAAAAATTCTTTACCCTTGTTTGTCTGTATTTTTTCAGGTATACGACCTAGATTAAATATTTTTTCAAAGGCTTTAGCAACTTCTTGACCGGTTTTCGATTTTAAACTTGCAACCCATGCATATTTTGACAGGATGTCTACCACTGTTAATATGTATTTATAGCCATTGTTATAATGGGACAAGGCTGCCATATCAACTAAATCAGTCTGCCATTGCGCATCCACATCTGACACGATCGTCTTGTTTCTTTTAAAACGGACCCTAGCAGGTCTGTGTAATGTATAAGCATCTTGTCCGGTAGCCCATCTAACTACATCATTTCTGTTGACTGTTTTATCCTGCTTTTTAGCAGCTTGAAGTAGAGGATTTATGCCCCCAAAGCTCCCTGCTGCTTTGGGGTTATAGTAAATGCTCTTCAATAAGGTTTCCTTCATGATTGCCGTGCTTTGACTGTTCTTTTTATTTTGCCAACATCTTCAGAATGGTTTTAGTAATTAATGTTGTGTGCCCTGCTGGAAATTCTGCTTGGTGTTCCAAAAAGAGCCATTTTTTCCTTTCTGAAACTCTGTGTTAAAAATGTTCCCCTTACAGCAGGAGCATGCTCAGAACAGACCTCTTGTTTCAACCAAACACGTGTTACCACACCCTAGAGAGACATGTCCGGGCTTGTCTCTCTGTATTGGTTTTTTCAAAGCCACTAAAAAATAGCTGTATTTGGATTTGAACTCGGCTCTCTCAAAATAAATAGCTGTATTAGGGGGATTTGAACTCAGGTCTCTCTGTATTTCAGTCTGAACTCTACAGGTCTGTCAGAATACTTCTAACAGTGAGGTCTTAAAAGTAAAATTCTATTATAACTAACCAGATCAGGTGATAAACTAATTAGTAAACAAAGTACACAGAGTCAATACACTGCAATGAGGCAGCGGCCATCTGTGCGCAGAGAGCGGCCTGGACCTCCCGGCCTCCCAGCCAACCCTCGCAGCAAAGATGACAGGGAACCCGGGCTGTCAGCAGGACATGCCAAGAGACAAGGCCCGGCCCAGCATTCCCACCCCAAGGTGTACAAACCGGAGGGCTCCAGCCGCCCATGTCCAGCCTGACCTCGGGACTCCGGAGAACCCCAGCACATCAGTCAGCGTCTCCACAATTAACTTTTTTTTTTTTTTTTGCCGAGCCCATTGCAGAAGTCCTTCGCCTCTTCAGGGGAAGAGAACACTCGATTCCCCCCATCACTGAATATACGCAAAGTCGCTGGGTATGCCAGGGTGAAGCGGACACCCCGCTCGATCAGCTTCTTACACGTGTCCTGAAAGGCCTTACGCTGCATGGACACCCCAGCTGAGTAATCTTGAAAGATGAGGACCTTACACGCGGCAGCTCCAGAGCGTTTTAGCTGTCTCGACGCCCGCAGCACTCCATCCTTCTGGGCGGCGTTGAGAAATCGGGCGATGACTGTCCTGGGTCGCTGCTCTCCCGACCGATAGGGCCCCAGCCGGTGTGCCCGTTCTATCACCACTTCCCCCACATCGGCAGCCAGAGGTAAGTGAGCCGGCAGCCATTGCTCCAGGTGCCGCCGCAGATCCTTTTCAGGCACAGACTCTTCAATCCCGATGAATCGCAGATTGTTCCTCCTGCTGCGATTCTCGAG
Source organism: Ichthyophis bannanicus (assembly GCA_033557465.1). Taxonomy (NCBI): domain Eukaryota; kingdom Metazoa; phylum Chordata; class Amphibia; order Gymnophiona; family Ichthyophiidae; genus Ichthyophis; species Ichthyophis bannanicus. The sequence goes on from CM066037.1 coordinate 348,044,715, forward strand.
ATCCTCCAGCTTTTCATGGTGCCGTGCTTGGTGATTGGGGGGGAGGGAAGGGAGAGCTCTGAAGGGGGGAGAGCAGGGGGGGCTGCATGCCTAGGAAGGGGTGTTGGGGCCAGGGTGGGCTGGCAGTGCGTTGGAGGATGAAGGGAGTGGGGGGGCGGATGGGGAAGTAGGGGGGGGGGAAGGGGATGGGGGGGAGGGAAGGTTTGGTAGTTTAGGGGTGAAAGGTGAGGGGGGGATAAATGTAATCAGTCGGGCAGGGGGGGATGAATGTGTGGTTGATTGTATGTGTGGTGTTGATTCGAGAGAGCTGGGGGTATGCTTTGGTTGGCGTGTTCGGGTTCGGAGGTTAGGGAGGGGGGCCCTTGGCTGGGGGGGCTGCCACTCTTGTATGTGTTGGAATCTTAGTTTGATGTGTCTTGGTTTCATCATCGGTGGGGGCTAAGAATTTGCGCATCGTCTCTTGGAACGTCTGCGGGTTAGGCTCCCCGGTAAAGCGTTATAAAATCATGCAGCATTTGAAGCGCCAGCAGGCGGACGTGATAATGTTGCAGGAGACACATCAGTCGAGGGCGGAACATATGAAGTTGGGTACCGGTCGTATTGCACATGTGTATGGCGCCCCTGCGGTGGGGAAAAAGCGCGGAGTGGCTATCCTAGTAGCTAAGTCGGTCAGTTGGGTTGAAGAAAAGGTTATCTCAGACGTTGAGGGTAGATATGTTGGTGTTTGGGGGAAACTCGCTGGGAGGAAAGTGGTGTTGTGCTCGGTCTATGGGCCGAATGTTTATGAGGCCCGTTTCTTCCAGAATATTTCCCAACTGCTAGCTGATGCTGGCGGGTATCAGGTTATACTCGGAGGGGATTTCAATGAAGTCCTGGACATTGCCCTGGATCGATCGGGACCCGCGGGGCGGGGAGGTCGCCGGGCGAGACAACGTTTGTGGGGGTTAAGGGAAGCTTTTGGGCTGCTGGACATCTGGCGGGTGTTGCATCCGGGAGACAGGGATTACACGCATTTGTCCCGAGCCCATGGGACTTGGTCTCGCATAGACTACTTCCTAGTTACAGAATCGGTATTCAGTTGGGTCTCGAGGGCGGATATTGGGTCCCTTGTTATATCTGACCACGCGTTAGTACTTTTGGAGTTGAGAGGGAGTGGAGTACCCGGGGGATCCCGTGGAGATATCCTCTGGAATTATGTGGGGATGCTTCTTTCGAGGCATTTTTGCGGGAGAGATGGAAGGACTACGAGACCCTGAATGCGACACCCGGAATCTCTTCGGCCCTCTTTTGGGAGGCTGGGAAGGCTGTGCTCCGCGGGGACATAATTAGCTATCAGTGTCAGCGGCGTAAGAGGTTGAATCACCAAATACTTCAGCTAGAACGAGATTTAGGTAGAGCGCGCCGAGTGGTGGCTGGTGCTAAGACGGCGGCTAATCTGCGCAGGCTCCGTGAGGTGCAAGCTGAGCTGGAGCTGCTGCTTCATCGGCGGGCCCAGAAATCACTGTTGTATTATAGATATAGGCTCTATCGGTTTGGCAACAAAGCTGGCCGGCTGATGTCCTCGCTGTTGCAACCGGCCGGGGGGTCCCGCTTGATCGGGGCCATCCGACAGGCCGATGGGGCCATCACACGGGATTCGGCGGCAATAGAGAGGGTCTTCGCGGGCTTTTTTAAAGACCTTTATGCCAACGATGGTGACAAAGAACAGGCGGGGCGTCTCTTTTTGGATCGCTGCCGGCTTCCACGGCTTGAGGCGGAGCACCTAGAGGCCCTTAACCAACCTCTCACCGGACAGGAGGTCCAACTCGCCATAAAGAACTTGAAGAATGGGAAGGCTCCGGGGGTAGATGGGTACCGCAGCGAGTTTTATAAAGCCTTGGGAGATGCGGTGGTGTCCCCCTTGGTGGGGTATTTTGAGGACTTGGTGCAGCGAGGCGGCTTCCCGTTTGAAGCGAATAAGGCTCTGATTACTATCCTACCCAAGCCTGGGAGGGACCCTCTGTTGCCGAGCTCCTATCGCCCCATCTCCCTGCTCAATGTAGATATTAAGCTTCTCGCGAAAATCATGGCGGATCGGTTAGCCCGTTACCTACCTTCTTTGATTCATAGGGATCAGGTGGGGTTTGTGCGTGGCCACCAAGTGGCGTACAGTTTGCAGCGGATTTTGTTGTCGCTCGGAGCGGGGGCTTGACAGGAGAACCCTCCTTACTAATTAGTTTTGATGCCGAGAAGGCTTTTGATCGGGTCAATTGGGGCTTTATGTACCAAGTTCTGGAAGCGATGGGGTTTGTAGGGTTCTTTGTCGATGTGATCCACTTGCTATATGCGCACCCCATAGGGGCGGTTATGGTTAATGGGACTATGTCGGCGGATTTCGACATTCAGAAGGGCACCAGGCAGGGCTGCCCGCTATCGCCCCTTTTATTTGTTCTATCGTTGGAGCCTCTTCTGTCACTTATTCGGGCCTCTTCTCAATTTCGGGGGATTCAGGTGGGGCGGGAGGAGTTTCGTCTTGCTGCATTCGCAGATGACTTGCTAGTTCATCTGGGGGACCCTGTGGCAGGCCTGCCCCGTTTGTTGCAGCTTATTACCGACTACGGGAACCCTTCCGGGCTTCGTCTTAACCTTGACAAGTCGGAAGCGCTGTTCCTAGCCCCAGAGGGGCATCCGGGGTGGCCGGGCCCCTTTCCTTTAAAGTGGGCGAGTGGGTATTTTAAATATCTGGGGATTTACCTGCCCGCACGGTTGGATGACCTGTATTCTCTCAACGTCTCTAAGATATTAAAGGAAGTTTCAGCCTGTGTGGATAGATGGCGGGATTTACCGTTGTCCTTGGGGGGCCGCGTAGCTCTCAGCAAGATGGCGATCTTTCCTAAAATATTATATCCGCTTCAGATTCTCCCGTTGTTGTTACGGCGCGTAGACCTTCGGCAGCTGGAGCGTTTGTTCAATCGGCTTCTTTGGCGAGGGAAACGGCCCAGAGTACGTTTGGGGATATTGCGGCAGCCATGGAGCCTGGGAGGAATGGGTTTCCCGGACATTAAGCGATATAATGTGGCGTGCTTATTGCGGTATGTCCGGGACTGGTTGTGGGATTCGACCGACTATTCTCCGATGGCAATGTGGGAGGCTCTGCTGGCTCCTTTCAGTTTGAGGTACCTGCTGCATGCTAAGATGGTTCGAGCTGTACCCGAGGGCATTCGGCAATTTCTTTTTCACCCCATGCGGCAGGCGTGGCGGGTCTTTTGTGCGGGACGACGGATTTCAGCGTCTTATACGCCATATCTCCCTATTAGGGGGAACGCCGACTTCTTACCGGGTCTGGGGCGATCACACTTTCAGCGCTGGGCGACTCTCGGAGTGGTGAATATGGAACATGTGCTGACCGCGGAGGGGACGATGCTGCCTTTTTCCGAGCTGTGTCGTCAGTACCCTTTAGGGGACCGGGAGGGCTTTCAGTATGCTCAACTACGGAGCTATTTCTTGTCGATACCTTTGGGCATGTTACGGGGAGAGGTATGTACGGAGGTTGAGATGGCCCTGTTGGGGGGGGACGTGGGTGTTCGGGTGTCTGGACTTCATAAAATGCTCTGGGAGCCAGTGTCACCTTTGGGGATTGAGGCTTTGGCGACAGTGTGGTCTGCGGAGCTGGGGGATGAGATCGGCGTAGAGCAGTTTCTGGGTGGGGTGGCAGCAATCCCAACGTTGAGTGTTCAAGTAATTCATCGTGACACCCAGTATCGGATCATGCGTCGCTTGTACTTTGCTCCGGTGAGGGCGTGGAGGGCCGGGGTTAGTCCGAGTCATTGCTGTCCTCGCTGTGGAGTAGCTCGGGCGACGCTGGGCCATATGTTTTGGAGCTGTCCCCAGGCACAGGCTTTTTGGGACCGGGTGTTTGGACACCTTCGGTGTTGCTTCTTGCAATTGGGGCCGCTTAAGGCGCGGAATGTGGTGTTGGATGTCTGGGAGGACGAATGGGGAGAAACGATGGAGGCCATGGGATTGCGATGGATGCGATTGGTGCTGATGACTGCACGTATGACGGTGTTGCAACAGTGGATGGATGGGCGGGGGCCTAGTTATAGGCTTTGGAGACTACGCTTGCATAAAGTCCTGCTAGTGGACCGGTTGCATGCTGCTGGGGGGGGACGGCGCTGGACTGCCTTTTTACAGATGTGGGGACCTCACATACTGCTGCTACCAGCCAGGGTGCGCCGACGCCTGATGGGGGAGCCTTGACTCCCTCCCGGGGTTGCCCCGCTGCGGGGGCGGTAGATTTGCCCTGGCAGTGTTCATTCCTGACGACACGGTCGGCTCTCTCTAGTTGTTCATCCCTTGCTCGACGCTTATGGGAGGGGGGGGAAGGAGGTACGGGGGGGAAGGTAGGTAGGATAGTGGCCTTGGTGAGTCCTCCGGCCAGTACTCAATGGTAGTAGCGGCGGGCTCGAGAGAAGATCTAACCTCGGGCCTGCTGGTGATGTTCTTTTAGATGGACTGGACTGGGGAGTGAGTGGGGAGGGTGGACTCATCTAGGACCTGGTAATTGGGGGAGTTTGGGGGGGAGGGGAGGGGAGGGCGGGAGAGTTCATGGGGGGGAAGATCTCTGGTTGGGCAGCACTATGGGGGGCGCCAATTACAGGTGCCTTGGGGGCTTGGAGGGGGGACTTATTCGGGTTTGGTGGACGCCTAATGCCTCTTTATTTCTGTTCTACAACTCCCTGAAATACCCCTTTTTTTTGCTTCAGCCTCTGTCTCTTCCTCCTTGTTCTTGGGGACTCTTGCTCATAAGATGATGTGGCCCAGGGGGACGTTGGCCTGCCTGGGTGCGAACAGCTCCACTTGATATGTCCGCTACTGTCTATCTGTGGTGCAATGTCTTTACTGTTCCCCAGGTAACTGGTATGGATACATAGCGATAGGCTTTATGCCTAGTATCTCCGCCAACAGCGGGGTGGCTCACGGTTGGTTGGTTCCTCACATCTAGGAGTTGTGTGCTTAGTAGTAGGCCGTTCCCTATGCAATAGCTTCTCTGCTGTTTACGGTGTGGCACTGAGGGTGTCGCCTAAAATGTTTTCATATGTTCTTTCACCTTATCATGTTTTAACAGGAATGCTGTTCTAGGACTCATCTCTCCAAGGTGCTCCACTGGCCTAAGTCATGTTTTCTCCCATCTTCCTAGTGTCCACCATGGTTTCATATGTCTGCTGCTGTTATATTATTCTATTATGTTATAATATTTCACTCTGTGTGCAGTGTTTTATATGTATACTGCATCTCTGTTGTTTTACGTTATAAGTATATGTTAGACTCAATAAAAAGATTTAATCATAAAAAGTAAAATTCTATCACATGGACCGCACTAGTTTCTCTAACAATTGCATTTGTAATTGCATTTGTAAAGAAAATTGTGTCTCTCTGTGCCGTGAATCTTTTTGTGAGAAATAAGAACTGGTGCAGTAGGAGAGAGAAAAGCATTTTATTTTTCCAGGGTTCCTGCTTTTTTTTGCAGGTGTAAACATTAACCAGAAGCAAAAAACACATTTCCGGAGTCAGTCACACTGCTCCCCGCTGATGTCAGCACAAAGGGACAGTCCATTTCCGATGATGTAGGCAGGGGCGTGGTTGAGGGTGAGAGGGTGATCCCTCTAACAAAGATGTGCTAATTGCATTTTGGAAAGAAAAAAGATTCTAGCTTGCCTGTCTCTCTGTGCTAGGAATCAGTTTTTGTGTGAGAAAGAAACAACTGAGTCTGTGTGGGAGAGAGACAGAGAGAAAAGCATTTTTGTTTTTCAGTATTAAGCAGAAGCAAAAACACATTTCCGGAGTCAGCCATACTGTCATTTCCGGTGTCAGCCATACTGTTTCCGCTGATGTCAGCAAAAAAGGGACAGTCCCTCTTCTGATGACGCCCTGTTTCCGGTGATGTCATTTCCGATGATGTAGCATGGGGGCGTGGAGGAGGGTGGGAGGCTGTGGGCGTAGCACAAACCCGGAAGTGGGTGCTGATTGGCTAATGCCATATTGTGGGGCGTGGCGTGGGTGTGACACCCCCCCAGAAGTGTACACTGATTGGATGATGTCATCCTTGGGGCGGGGGCGGGGGTGTGTCAAGTGGGGGGGCGGTGGCCACGCCTGGGGCGGGACTGGGCAGGGCTAACTCACCATTCACTTCAATGGGAGGGGGCGTGGCCTAAGGCGGGACATACACCGGAAGTGGGCGCTGATTGGTACCTGTCAACATTTTGGGGGCGGGAGTGGGCAGGGCTAACTCACCATTCACTTCTATGGGAGGGGGCGTGGCCTAGGGCGGGACATAGACCGGAAGTGAATGCTGATTGGCTCCCGCCATCCTTATCTCACCTGTCAATCAGTTTGACAAGTAGTGTACCCATTATACTACTCATGTCCCCAAGTCCAGTGCCTGGAGAAAAAAGAGGTTTGTGAAGGGCTCCTTTGAAAGCCACCAAAAATTTTAGATGGGCAAGATGTACATTTTAAAATAAAATAAATTTCATTTATGCAAATAAGGCACCACAATGAGTCTCTGCACATAGCTCTGCATCACCCTTGCGCTGCCCCTTTCCAAAAATTTATATTCTCCGGTCATTGATCTGCTCCATTAAGTGTGAGTTTTACTTCTGCAAAGCTGCAGTCTGCACATGAAGAGCTTCAGTAGCCATCTCCTACACTGTGATCCATTGTTCACCCTCTGTAATCTGACATCTGAGTAGTGATTGTCTCTTGCATTTCATTTAAATTTGACGGCAACCAGATCACTCTGTTTTCTAATAGCATGGTCAATTATCCACAGGTTCATCAGGATTTGTCATTGTTGTTAAGTGCCACTGAGTTGTTGTCAACTATTGTCACACATTTTGTAAGATGTCTGGCAAATCTCTGACATGATCAGGACAGCCTGCTCCTCAGCTGCCACCATCTTTGTATCAATAGGTCATGCTTTATACTGAGTCTGCTTTCTTACTTTTCTGGACATCACTGCTGGCGAGAGGCTCAATACTGCCCAAAAATTAGTTAACGGTCATCAGTTGACACTCTATCAATGTTTGCGTGCATTTTAAACAAGAAATAGCAAGTGGTATAGATAGTATTATCAACTTCAATGGAGAGGAGAGCATCACCAAATCACATCTGCTCACAGCCTGTCCATTATGTGACCCTCCAAAATGTATTTTTTTAACACACGCCCACACTCACACTAAAGTATGTTGTCTCTAGACAACTTCACATCTTCCATCAATGATTCAGCTGACATACTGAATCACAAATTAGAGCCTATAAAACACCATTGCAGTATATGACAACTCACACTCTTCATCGCCAGCAGCATTCAAGAGTAATGCAGGATCACCAGAAAGTGTTGGCCCTGCTACCATATATTTTGAACGTGCTTACAATGCCAGTTTTAAGAAGAAGGGGACAAAGGTGTAGAGCAGCAAGTAAGTTGGGTCAGGATGGTGGATCCAAGGCTGACTTATCCAGGGCGGGGGTTCTCAACCCAGTTATTGGAACACATCCAGCCAGTCACATTTCCAGGATAGTCACAATGAATATTTATGAAAGATTTGCATGCCCTTCCTCCATTGTGTACAAATCTTTTTTAAAGAAACACAGAAACATGTCAGCAGAAAAAGACCATATGGCATATCCAGTCTGCCCTTCCATATCAACTACTATAGTCCCTTTTTTTCCTTTAGAGATCTTCTGTGTTGGTCTCATGCTTTCTTGAATTCAGATGCAGACCTGGTCTCCACTATCTCCACTGGGAGACTATTCCATGCATCCACCACTCTTTCTGAAAAAGGAATATTTCCATATATTACTCCGAGTCCACCCCCTTTCACCTTCATCCTATGTCTCCACATCGAAAAGCTTTCTTACAATTGAAAGAGGCTCTCCTCCTGTGCATTTACGCCATGGAGATAATTAAATATCTATTATGTCTCCTCTATCCTGCCTTTCCTCCAAAGTATACATATTGAGATCTTTAAATCTGTCTCCATATGCCTTATGACGAAGCCCACTGACAATTTTGGTAGGAACCCTCTGCACCTACTCCTTCAGGTTTATAACCTTTTGAAGGTGTGGTCTCCAGAATTGCACACAATACTCCAAATGAGGTCTCACCAAATGCATTGTGGCTCTCCCAAAAACCTGACTGGCTAGGTGTGTCCCAAGGACTGGGTTGAGAACCCAGATCTAGGGTTCTCAAAACCCTTGCACTGGTCATGCCTCTTGGGGTGGCCAATGGTTACCTGGGGAGGTCCTGTGAGGACAGAGTACAGTAGTTCTCTTCCTGATATCTAACATCACTTCCCATTCCTTAGGAGTGGTGGTGGGGTAGGAGCTAAAGTATAGCAGCTTGTGCACAGAGATTTGAACTGAGCCAGAAGATATAGCACCCCCAGATCTTTAAGTTCAAGAACCCCTCCTAACTCGTCAAAATCTTGGGGAAGGGGGCTGGATTCACTATGACTAAATTGCTGCTAGGATCAGTCTTGCCCACTAGAAATTTGCTGTAGAATCTCTATGGATTGAAATTCCATGTAAAAAGGGGAAGGTGATGGTAGTGGGGGTGTACTATCGACCGCCTGGACAGAATGAACAAATATATGAGGAAATGCACAAAGAAATCAGGGAAGCTAACAAAAGTCACAGCACAGTAATAATAATGGGTTATTTCAATTACCCCGATATTGACTGGGTCAGTGTCATGGCATGACATGCTAGGGAGATAAAGGGGTATGTTTATTAAACTGCAGTAATGTCACCCGCATTAGGTTCTGCAGTAAAGGTACAGATGCCCATATAAAGGCGTGGGTGGTACATTGTTACAGCAAGCCGTATCAGCTAGCACATATTACAAGGTGCTTTGACTAACGCGCGTTACAAGGCGCCTTACAAGGCACCTTACAAGGCACATTACAAGGCGCCTTGTAAGGTGCCTTATAAGTAAAGTGCCTTATAAGGTGCCTTGTTAGGTGCCCTATAAGGTGCCTTATAAGGTGCCTTGTAAGGTACCTTATAAGGAGCCTTGTAAGGTGCCTTATAAGTAAGGGCTCCTTAGGCTAAGTGCTGTATTAGGCACCCCTGGACAAAGCACCATAAAAGGCACCCTGGGCTATGGAACCATAGGTTAAGGTGGCCTAACAAGGTTATGGCACCCTAGGTTAGTGTGCCCTAAGGGCTGCAAGGTGCTTCAGGATGACATGCATGACCTGTGAGGCACAGAGACAGATGTAGCCCTAACACTAGATAGAGCACTGAGGAAAGGCAAAGAACAGGTGAGTGAAGGAGGGAGAGCTGGGAGCTGCTGGACCTGCCATATCTGCAGGCATACCATTTGGCTCCCAATACTGTTGACAAACATGGTAGGAGCAACTGTACCACAGCACAGGTTGTTGACAATATAAAGTACTGGAAAGACAGTTGGAGGCAGACGATGGGAAAACGTGTCCCCCAGTGGAGGTGAAGGTGGCAGGATAGTTACAATGATGGGTGGTCAGAGGAGTGGTGTGACATGCAGATCAGGCACAGGCGAGGCAAGCATGAAGAGGCGCAATGCAGGAAAGGGTACCAGCACAGGGCATGGGGTGGCAGCCTGCACAGGAAGACAGGACTCTACACAGCTGACAGACACAGAAAGATGGACCGAAGGATTGTTGGCAACAGTGGTGAGGGTAATATGGCCTGGAAGCAAGGATCTGCAAAGATATGATTGTTACAGGCATGCAAAATATCTGAGTTGGACAGGCATGAAAACAGGGAACAATGAGGAATCAAATCCATGACCACTGTTTAGAATGTCATTGTACTAACTAGTATGCTCTGTGGCTTGCTGCACAGCAATGGCTGGGTACAGAGGGACTGCAGGTCACCACACAAACCGTCTGCTCTGTGTGCCAGGATAGGATAACACCACCAGCACCCATGATGCAATGCACATGCAGAACAGCAGTCTATAGCTGATCACCAGATGGGGTCTGCACCTCTCAGGTACTGCAGCGTGGTAAGACGGACTGACAGTGCGTGATATTGGCAGAGTAGCTATAGACCATGCCATTGTGCAGGTTCTGTGTTCACCCTGAGGGTTGGGATGGGCACCCAGCACTAGGTCCGCAGTACATGTGGTGCTAGAGATAGGTCCTGCTGCACGTCCCTAGCACTGCCAGTGTGTGCCAGGTGTTCCTAGCAGTGAAACTGAAAGTACTTCTATGCCCATCTGTGTTCTGCAGTCACATGTGGCTCTGTGGGGCCAGACACCACCCAGATTAGTGCATACCCAGTATTAGGGTCCGGCTGCCGTGGGCGGAGTATCAGGGCGGAGTATCAGGGAGGAGGAGTGTCTAGATTCGCATGAAATGGATGTAGCACTGTCTCTACGTGTCAAAGTGGTGGGACAGGTGTCTAAGTGGTGAGAGAGTGGAGGGACAGGTACCTGAACCCTGGCTGTAGGACAAGCAACTGCAGTCCTGCTAGCAGAGGACAGCCCTCCAGGGCAGGTGGGCCAGAGCCATACCTATGACTGTGGCAATGGCAGACCAGAAGTAATGCTTTGGATAAGCTGGGGAAACCTCAACTGCCACACATCACGGTCTGCCATTCACCAGCAGACAGCACAGTCAGACTGCACCTGCAGCACCCTACAAGATGTTCCAACCATGCACAGACTAACTGCAGACAGTCAACTAGCCAGTCCATAGTGCATGCTCACAGGGGAACCCTGTGCACCCAGAGAAGGAATGCACAGCACAGACACCAAGCAGGTATCTCAGTGATTGGACCCCAGAACTGGGAACGCACAGGTATAACTGAAAACAAACAGTGTTGAGCACTATGTGGAAGCATATTTTATTTATTTATTTATTTATTTACATTTTCTTATATACCTCACTATTCGGCATCAGCGCGGTTTACATAGAACATAAAATCAGACAGGAAAACATGTGCCTGAGTTTACAATTAACTGGATAACAAACTTGTATCATAGGAAGCGGTCACAATTAACAGGACAGTAAAACTTGGATAACAAGGATAACTATTTACACCTTAGAATCATGGGACAAATGAAGAATGTAATTGAATGGTCACGGCAACTTGCTAATAGTATTCTCCTGGCACACCAGGTGATTTGGTGTTGTTACAACTATTTGAGTGGGGTATGGATCCGTGTTCTCTGGGAAGTATTTGAGAAATAGGTAGTGTTTGAGGGCTTTTCTAAACTGGGGTAGGTTGGTGATTGCTCTGATGTTTGTTGGTAATGCGTTCCAGAGTCTTGGTGCACAGAGTCTGAAAGCCCTATTTGCTGTTGTTGAGGTGCATCTTGTTAATTCTCGCGGAATCATTAGGGTATTTATTGCTGTGGACCTTCTTGATATACTCGGGGATATAGATTGGATGAGGTCAGCTAGTGAGGAAGAGGAGAGATTATTTACCACCTTGAAGGTCAGTAGTATTGTCTTGAAGATGATCCTGGCATGTATAGGAAGCCAGTGTAACTGCTTCAGAAGGGGCGTCACATGGTCTCTTCTAGATGCCCCATGAAGAACCCTCGCCGTGCTATTGCGAGCTGTAGGGGGTTCAAGGTGGATTGAGGGAGTCCTTGTAAAATGATGCATAATCAAAATGAGGCATGATCAGAGCCTGGTAGATGGTACGGAAATCCTCTAGTTCAAGCAAGGGGCGTAATGTCTGAGGGAGCGGATCTTGTAGTATATAGCTCTCACAGTGTTAGCTATATGTGCTTTCATGTCAAGGTTTTGATCCAGAGTAACACCAAGGTACCGTATTGTGGGTTTTATTTGTAGTTCAGCTTCTTTCACTTTCAAATATTGTGGAGGGCTAAAGTTCGGGTTCCTTGAAATGAAGAGTACCTCCGTCTTCTTATGCTGAATTCTGAGGTTTTGTGACAGAAGCCAATCAGATATGGCATTAAAGCAATTGGTCAGAGGGGAGAGGTCCAATTTATCAATGGTAAACGGCATATAGAGCAAGACATCGTCCGCATATACCATGCAACTGACATTGAAAGACCGGTTGATATTACAATTAGGTTGCATGTATATGTTGAACATCAAGGCAGAGAGGGAGGATCCCTGTGGCACCCCCTGGCCTTGATGAAATGGTTCAGATGTTGCTCCACCAGATCAAACGTGCTGCCATCTTCTGGACAAGTATGATCTGCACCATTCGAGCGCTGTTCCACAGACGCCTTTCTCTTTTAGCCTTCCCAGGAGAAGTTCATGACTTACTGAGTCGAAGGCTGCGGCGATGTCTAGGAAAATGGGTGCAAATCCCTGTCGGAGGTTATCGACACCAGTAATTATATTATTGAAGAGGATGATAAGGAGTGTTTCGACACCATGTGACTCTCTGAATCCATGTTGGCATGGGCCTAGTGGAGCAGCAGCATCAATGTGGTCTTGTAACTGTCTTTGCACCTCTTTTTCGATTAACTTTGCGAGAAAAGGTATACTTGAAATGGGTCTGTAGTAGTCTGCTTTTTGGGGATCTAGCTTGTTATTTTTCAGGAGTGATCTTATAGATGTGTGCTTGAGGGCAGAAGGGAAAGAGCCAGAAGAGAAGGACAGGTTCATTATTTTGGATATTATTGTGCTGAAATCACTGCGCAGTTCCTTTATCCAGAATGCTGGGCAAGGATCCGTTTGTGCAGTAGTAGTATTGAGGGTCATGATTGAGTCTTCGATGCGCTTCTTGGCCGGTGTAGAGAAGGAAGTTAGTGGCGTTGGACACTCTTGGATTGTGGAAGCAGACTCTATTGGAGGTTTATTTGTTTGGCATAACTTGGATTCTAGGTAAACTGCAAACTCCTGGGGATGGATTGCACATTGCTGTTCAGGGGCTGGTTCTTTAGAAAGAGTCTTGACTAAGTTAAACAAATCATGCGGTTTGTTTAGTGAGCACTTCAGGGTGTCTGTGTGGTACTGTTTCATCTTCTCTGAGATAGCAATATGGTGGACGGATAGCTGATAGATGTAAGCTGCATGGTCTTCCACGGAGTGTGACCGACGCCAGCGTTTTTCTAGCTTCCGTAGTCGGGAGAGTGATAGTCTCAGGTCTGCTGTGTACCAAGGGGCTGTAGTTCTTTTCCTTGGTGGCCTGTTAGATGGTGGTCAAAGTGCTATTGCATTAAGACTACTATTCCAGCAGGAGACCAGTTCTTCCAGGTTTAGGGCGGTTTCGTTAAGGAGTGAGTGCATTCCAGCGAGGATAAGATCTCTATTAAATGGGCGAAAGCTTCTAGCAGGTAGTCTAGAGTTATTTCTTGGTACTCTGTTGATCTTAGATTGACTGTCATGAGTGGGGATCTGGAAGATAATAAGTTTGTGATCTGACCATGGTACAGAGGATATGGACAACACGGTGTCATGTGATTGGCAGACATGCCATAGTCACTGCTGTGGCCACCCTGTCCATGCAGGTGGTGGTCAGGCACTACAGTGTCCCAGCCATTGCCCTACACCCTGTGCAGATGCATCCTGCCGATCCACCCTGTCTGGGCCACACCCACAATGCCTTGATCCTCATTATGGACATTTGCAGGCTAACGCTGGTAACAGTGGGACATTGTGAGCCCAGAGCGGTGTAGGCAGCCACAAAACGATTGATAGACATACACACCCCTATTGCAGCATTGTGCAATGATAGGGGTGGTTGGCAATCCTGCTCACCACACTGGTCGTGATCACAGTGCCAACATTGCTAAACTGTGCAGGGGGTAGTAGTAGTGCTCTGCTGATAACTGCAGCTCCATGCTGGGGCCAACAGCCTGACTCTCCATAAAGCTTTGGATAGTGGAGACTGTGTGAGTGGGTGTTTTCACCGCTGTTCGACGCAGCTTTGGGGTTTGCATATGGTGATGTTGTATCTGCATTGTAGGGTAAAATGTGGGGAGATGCTCTGTAGGATCCACATCTGGGACTTGAACCTGTGACCCTCTGTTTCTGGATACACTGGCTGTGTGTACTGCACCACACTATTGCCACAGAAAAGTAGCGGTCCTTGGGGCTACCCTTATTTTCCTCAGACAGACCTTTTCTGTTGCACTGCATACCACGTACTGGTACAGGACATGGCCTAGGTCCACTGCAGGCGGGGGCACTGCTCCCTCCAGTACAAACACAAACTCCCTGCCATGCCAACATGATCATATGCTGTCGGTGCTGGTCGTGCACGGTCCCAGGCCATCCACTGTGTAGGTAGGCAGGTGCCTAGGGTGCAGGGTCTGGATTTGCGAGGCATACATGGACATCCACACATACCCCCCATCACTGCCTACCAATGTTATGTCACTTCCACATGGGGGAGTGAGGGCTGAGGGGATGTCAGGCTGGTGCTCTAGCAACTATTGGCTAGGGTAGACCGGGTAGATGTAGATGGAGTGTGTTGTTACTGCTGACTGTGGAGAGGCTAGGGTATGCACCTCAGGTAAGATGTACCCAGTTTGGCCTACTGGGTGTATATATGTTTCTGACAACATATGGGCACACCCTGCAATGCCTTACTAGGGGCTGCCGTAAAGTGTGTTCAGTTAGCTGGGTCTACGAACTGTTTGGGACCCATCCTGGGTGTGGTCTATGGACCCTTGTTAGTGTGGTCCCCAGATGTGCACTGCTTGCCCTATTACAGGCATAGTGGTACCTGTGTGACTTTTGAGGTACTTGCTGGGTAATGTCCCCTGGAAGGGACACTGTGGAACATGTACTACTGGGCATGTTTGGCCCTGGTCAGCTGCTGTCCTGCTGATTTCCAGTTTCTATGTTCCTATGTGCCAGCTGGGCGATGGCCTAGTTGACCCTGTGCCCCAGCTGCCCTCACTGCATGTCCCGCCTGAAGTCCCCCTATGCCCCATTTGCACCATCACCATAGTGGCCTTTCATACTTGGCCACTATACTGTTGCTGCAGATGGAGTACTACTATCACCTTTCTTGGGCTCCCTGCCTAGGCTGTACATTGCTGACACTGAAATGGTTTCTGTCTCCTGCAAATGTGCATCTAATGCCAGGTTTTTACTCACAGTAGTTTCCAGCCCTTCAGTTCCCCACGTTGGTGTGGTGGGAGCCTCTCCCCGCCTACTCCCTGCCCATTGACCCCTTCTCTCCATCCTCTCTCGACCCTCTGCGGTGTTTACCGCAGCTGGGAACATTAACGCACGTTAGGTTATGTTAACGTGCGTTAACGTTAACTAGCGCACATTAACATCACCTAAACACGTTAACTTCACATAGCACGCGTTAACATTACCTAATGCGCGTTAACGTTACCTAATGCAAGTTAACGTAGCCGATGCTACATTACCGCAGTTTAGTAAACATATCCCAAAGTTTCTAGATGAAATAAATGACTGCTTCTTAGAGCAGCTGGTTCATGAACTGACCACAAGGGAAGCCATTTTGGACCTAGTCCTTAGTGGAACATCAGATCTGGTGCAAAAGATAAGGGTATTGGGGGCCACTTGGCAATAGTGATCATGACCATGATCATATTTGATTTAATTAATGGAGGAGGGATGGTAAGGAAATCCCTCCCTTTTGAAAGGGAGACTATGATAAAATGAGGAAAATAGTTAAGAAAAAACTAAAAGGATCAGTGGCAAAGGTTAAAGACTTACAGTACATCAAGATTGGGTGTTGTTTAAAAATACTATCTTGGAAGACCAGACCAGCTGTATTCCACACTTTAAGAAAAGTGGAAGGAAGTCAAAAAACTGCCAGCATGGTTTAAAGGTGAGGTCAAAGAGGCTGTTGTTGCCAAAAAAGCATCTTTTAGGAAATGGAAAAAAGAGCCAAATGATGAAAACTGGAAACAGAACAAGCACTGGCAAGTTAGATGCAAGCCATTGATAAGGCAGCCAAAGAGAGAATTTGAGAAGATGCTTGCTGTGAAAGCAAAAACACTTAATAGAGACTTTTTCAAGTACATTTGTAGAAAAAAACCTCTGAGAGAGTCAGTTGGACCTTTAGAAGATAGAGGGGTAAAAGGGGCACTAAGAGGGGACAAGGCGATAGCGTAAAGACTGAATGAATTCTTTGTTTCAGTCTTTACTGAGAAAGATTACTGAAGTGGTATTTAAAGGTGATAATGCAGAAAAATTGAAAGAAATATTTATATACCGGGAAGATGTATTACAACTATTTGATAAACTGAAGAGTAGCAAATCACCTGGACTGGATGGTATACATCTAAGGGTGTTGAAAGAACTGAAATATGAGATTGCAGACCTGCTATTACTAATCTATGAGCTATCTTTAAAATCATCTGTAATACCTGAAGATTGGAGGATGGCCAATGTAATGCCAATTTTTAAAAAGGGTTCCAGGGGTGACCCGTGAAACTACAGACTGATGAGCCTGATGTCAGTACCAGGAAAAATGCTAGAAACCATCATAAAGAACAAAATTACTGAACATGTAGATAGTCATGGCTTAATGGGAGACAGCCAACATGGCTTTAGACAAGGAAGATCTTGTCTTACTAATCTGTTATGTTTTTTGAAGGTGTGAATAAACAGGTAGACAAAGGTGGGTTGGTTGATATAGTGTATCTGGACTTTCAGAAAGCCTTTGACGAGGTCCCTCATCAGAGATTTTTGGCAAAATTAAAAAGTTATGGGATAGGAGGCAGTGTACTATTGTGGATCAGGAACTGATTAAAAGATAGAAAGCAGAGGGTAGGGCTAAATGGCCAATTTTCCCAATGGAGAAAGGTGAATAGTGGTGTACCCCAGGGATCTGTGCTGGGACCACTGCTTTTTGACATATTCATAAATGACCTGGAAAAGGGAATAACGAGTGAGGTTATCAAATTTGCAGATGACACAAAACTATTTAAAGTTGTTAAAACCGCGGATCGTGGAAAATTGCAAGAGGATCTTGATAACTGTATCTAGTTACACTGCTTATCTACATTTAGTTACATTGTTATAGCTGTACTATTGATAACTGTTATATTGTAAGTCCAGTTCAGATATTCTGCACTGAACAGTGTTGTTCGATGTAAACCGCACTGATACTGAATAGCGCGGTATATAAGAAATTAAATAAAAATAAATTGGAAGACTGGGCATCCAAATGGCAGATGAAATTTAATGTGGACAAGTGCAAAGTTATGCACCTAGGGAAGAACAACCCAAACTATGGTTACACGATGCAAAGTTACACATTGAGAACCACCACCCAGGAAAAAGATTTAGGTATCATCGTGGATAACATGTTAAAACCCTTCGCCCAGTGTGCAGCGGTGGCCAAGAGAGCAAATAGAATGCTAGGTATCATAGGGAAAGGAATGGAATATAAAAGAAAGGATATTATAATACCCTTTGTATCATTCCATGGTGCGACTGCACCTTGAATATTGTGTGCAATTCTGGTCGCCATATCTTAAAAAGGATATAACGTTATTAGAAAAAAGTACAGAGAAGATTCACCAAAATGGTAAAGGGGATGGAAGGATACCCCTATGAAGAGAGGCTAAAAAGGTTAGGGCTATTCAACCTGAAAAAGAGACGGCTGAGGGGAGATATGATAGAGGTCTATAAATTAATGAATGAAGTGGAACGGGTAAATGTGGATTGATTGTTTATGTCATCAGAATATAGAAAGACTAGGGGACATGCAATGAAGCTACAGGGTAACCAATTTAAGACTAATAAGAGAAAATATTTTTTCACTCAACGTGTAATCAAACTCTGGAATTTGTTACCGGAGGATGTACTAAAAGCTGATAGTGTAGCTTGGTTTAAAAAAGGTTTGGACAAGTTCCTGGAGGAAAGATCCATAAACCATTATTAAAAGGGACCTGGGATATCACTGCTTGACCCAATACAAGCATTGCGGAGCCTGTGTCTTTTGGAGAAACTGCTAGGTACTTATGACGTAGATTGGCCACTGTTGGAAACGGGATACTGGGCTTGATGGACCTTGGTCTGATCCAGTATGGCATATGTTATGTTCTTATGTTCTTATGAAGCAAGTGATCGATCACATAATACCTCTCATGAATTAATATGAGAAGAAAGCTCACTGATGTGACCACTGACATTGACTGAGTTGAGAAACTCTGCTGGATGCACAGACTGATGATTCTCTTTTATTTTTCTTTTGTTGGCCTAAGAAGTTGATGAAATCATGCTAAATGTATGTGTTGCAGTTTGTATTTTAATGTGTTTGTCCCCTTTGCCTTCCAAACGCAGATACTTTATAACTTTGGAATGGTTAGCATGGCCAAAGTTAAGTAGGGGGGAGGGGGGGAGGCAATAATACACATTCTGCCATAACACAGCTTAGTAATGTAGCAGCAGATAAGCTTGCAATAAATAAAACCAGGAGTCTTTTCAAGGATCCAAGCCAGTTTAATGTGCACAGGTTCAAGCAATAAGCAATTTCAAAATGGCTGAGCAATGGTTTCTAGCAAAACAACAACTTTTATACCGTTCTTCTCTATTCTAGACATAGGCAAACTTTTCATTGGTCCCAGTAACCCCTCTCACCCATCTATTGGTCCTGGTACCACTACGTAGCTATCCAATGAGGACCTTGATCTGGGCTCAGCACCTGGTTGCCCCGCTTCCAGTTCCAATTACAATGGTCAGTTCACTAACTTTGATACTTCTCTCCTCCAAGGTCGCTATCCAGCTGGAATATGTGGGAAAGCAGGGCACTGTAACCTTTCTTACAGCAGAGTTAATTAATTCCATAGAAGCTGTGCTCTCTTATCAGTACCAATTAGACTTGTTTTTCTATATTTTCTAAGTTTCGATTCTGCTTAGCTATACTAAATTGTGTTCAGTTAAGTTTCAATTCTACGGTGTCATCATTCAGGGGGGTTTTCATTCCTCTGGGCCTAACTACAGGCTTCATTTACAAATCAAGCTGCTTAGGCCTGTCTGTTTAGTTCAATTAGCATAGATCATAGGCCTTCGCCTACCACATTCCCCCCTTTGATTATTCGCACCCGCAAGTGAGAAAGGGTGAGAATCAAATCACATAATACTAGGTAAAGATATTACTCTGTGGTATAGGGTAGTAGTTTAACATAGCTGGTAGCTTTGTAGCTGCCTTATGCTCTACAGTGCTATTAATAACTGAAGTTATCATTCGCAAGCAAAGTGGCAAGAAACAAGGGAGCAACAAGCAGATAGTCAAAGTCCATAGTTTGGCAAGAGTGGGAAAAAGAACTAAAAGAATTAGAAGGTTCAGGAGCATTTATGCCGGACCACCAAGATGTCTTTTTTGTTGTGCTGTTGTAAAACTTCTGATTTAGACAGTCCAGCTGTCCGATCTTCATAGCAAATTGTGGTCCGGTGCGAACAAAACACAAACTGTTAACAATGGGGTGGGCCAATACCCACTCACTAGTAGTATTATGTAAATCAGTCTGATTGTATAGGATAGAATAGTTCAGTTCTTGGGCCTCCCAAGGCCATTAGTCTCCCATTGTTGTTCCTCCACAAGACAAGCAATCTGAAACATGAAGACCGAATGCCACTGCTCCTGCTAATTCAAGAAATAAGTTCTGGTGGCAGGAGGAACGTCAAAGTCTGATTTCATGGCTTCATAGAAAGAGTGATCTTTTGTCCTGTTCTGGTGGTGGTATGCAAGCTGCACAAGGGGGTAGGGCAAAAGTCATTTCAAAGCACCCCAAAACTGTTGCCAGAATAAAGCAATAATAAGAATTCATAATGGGCATAGTCTCTGGAAAATTGGTGGAACTGTCGGATTTCACAACAGATGACAAATGTGGAGTTGATTGTAGATCCTCAAGCTTCTGCCGTACGTAGACCTACCAGCTTTTTGGCATGAGTAGGGCTGTAGATTCCAAAGTATCACTGTCTTCTGGGATGTCTCAGGTTCTTAAAATATCATAGTACAGTCTCTCAGGCTATTATTGCCTCCTTAGAGCAGTTCACTTCTTCAGAAAATCAAAATAGTCTTTTCAGTTTCTTAACACAACACACTCTATTTCTGATGATTGCAGCTTCATTTTTTTTTTTTTTAAGATGCGAGGCCTACTTTCAGATAAACAAACAGTCTTGAAACAGTGCAGTTTCTGAGGGACCAATAAGTCTTAGGTCTGTGGCTGTTGTCGTAGGGTGAGGTGCAATGGTGTCTCAGGATGCTGTACAGTAGTCCAGTGATCAGGTTCAAGAGCAGCTGCTGGCTTCACTTGATTATGATGGATCCAAGGTTCAAATTCTGCGACTTTTACTGCAGTTGGAGTTGACAGGATGACGACATAGGGTCCCTTCCAATGCGGGGCTAACAGTGTCTTTCTCCACTCTGTGATCCACACCGAGACTCCAGGCTTGAGAGGATGCAGGGGTTCAAACAAAATTGATGAGTAATCGATTTTGTACCCAGGTATGAAGACTCTGCAAAACAGAACTTAAAACCAATAGTTCATGTCTAATAATTTCAGATCCTATCTGTCTCATATCTCCTTTTATTTCCTATACAACAGGCAGGGATTGC
The DNA here is from genome assembly GCA_033557465.1 of Ichthyophis bannanicus. Classification (NCBI taxonomy): domain Eukaryota; kingdom Metazoa; phylum Chordata; class Amphibia; order Gymnophiona; family Ichthyophiidae; genus Ichthyophis; species Ichthyophis bannanicus. Next base: position 348,065,223 of record CM066037.1, read on the forward strand.
CCATACAGAATCTCAAAAAGGGGAAACTCCTAAAGACTTAGCAGGGGCTAAGTATATCCTAAGAAGGGCTATGGGAAGAACCTGGGGCCACTTCAGGTAAACCTCTTGGCAAAGTTTGGACAACTGAGAATTCAGGGTTCTATTCATACATTCTACTTTTCCTAAATTCTGAGATCTATAGGCAGTATGTATCTGTTAATATCAATATCTTGGGGCTATACTTAATGGACTTGCTTCCTAAGGTTATCCACCCTCATTCTTTGTACAGGGCCCCATGTGCATGCAAGGTTGTAAGGGCATACTTGGAATCTGGGTATACATTTAGACAGGGCTCTTTTCCTATTGTTAGTGCTCTAGTGAGGGCTATCAGTTCAGCTTTCTGTGGTGAAGTTTCTGGGGCCAGGGCTGAGGACTCAACTACCAAATCAGGGGTCACCACTGCATATCTAGCACAACAATGTCTATTGATGATGAAACTGCCTTCAGCCACAAAGAAAGTCTGTTCAGGGTTCTCCAGAGGGACATCAGTCAAATCCAGGCGGCTTGAGAATACAGTGTCCATAATTTCTAAACAGTCATGATCAGGGGGTCAAGACTAACTGATAACAACATAGCAGGATTGAAAGCTTGACTGACCCTTCAGTTGTATCTGGGGTTTTCACACAACATACTCTAATACTTCAACATTCATAGATTTGTTAGCTAGTAGTTTCCTTTGTATTTCATATTGGTTAGAACAGAGTGTGGTACAGTAACTTGAAGATTCTGTCTCAAAGGGATTTTTCTTTTAGTTTTTGCTTACTAGGAAGGCTGTAGCTGTAACAGCTTCTCAAATAAGGTCCAAGAGATTGAGTCAACACTCCTAGAACATTTCCTTGTGACTCATGAACATAGAGACTGAAAGGTTTTCTGGACATCTGGTAGACCCAGAATTGGTGACAACATCAGAGTGTTTTTTTTTCAAAGATCAAAAGGCTGCATCCTGTTCAAGTCCCCATTCCAATGCAGACTTTTCCATTCCTTTGATAGCTTGATACAACGGTTTTGCTAGCAGCGCAAAATTGGGGATCCATATACAACATACTCTGTGGCACCCAAGAAGGCTCTCACTTGCCTCCTGGTGGTTGGAGTAGGAATACTGTATACAGCTTCTTTGCATTCTGGTCCCAGGCGTTGAATTCCGCTGGACAACTGGAATCCTAGGTGTTTAACTTGTTGGACATAATTGCACCTTGGCTCTTGAGACTTTGTATCCAGCCTCATTAAGAAGGTGCAAGAGTTCACTGGTGGCTTGTAGACATTCACTTTCTGAAACAGCAGCTATCAGCAGATCGTCCACGTATTGCAGTAGAATTCTTTCTCCTGGAATTACTGGATAACTTGTCAAATCTTTTGCTGAGTGAGGCGAGTTCTTGAATCCTTGATGTAATCTTGTCCAGGTGCGTGGGCCCCGCTTTCCTGTAGTGGGGTCATGGGCTAAGTGTATGCAGAAAAACATTTTTTAAGTCCAGAATGATGAAATGTATAGCTTCAGCAGAGATCAGTTCCAAGAGAATATAAGGATTTTGGTACCACTGGTTGTATAGTTTCAGCTGCATCATTCATTCTTCTTAGATCCTGCACTGGGCGGTAGCCACCTGTCCCAGGCTTCTTGACTGGCTTGAGGGTGACAATGACAGGGGCTATGTTCTTCGCTAGGCCAGGTGGATTATCTTCTGCCCATACTCCAGGTGGGGCTATAAGGTTGGTAGGTATACAGGAACTTGTTGACTTGACTGGAGGTGTGCTATAGAACCGCCACTCCTCTTCTCGGGGAACAGTCAGCACCATCAATCCAGCAGGTTTTGGGTTTACAGTCATTTGCATTTCTCCCTCTTCAGCAAAGGATATCTGTGCCTGAAGCTTTGCAAGCAGATCTCGGCCCCAAAAGTGGAATAAGGCACTCAGGCATATACAGGAACTGGTGCATTATTTTCTGTCCCCCTAGTTCACACATGCGGTTCTGCAGGAAAGGCTTTGCGGACTTAGCCCCAGTAGCTCTGATAGTGGTGATGCATCTGGCCTAGTCTTTATCCATGCTGTAGCCCTCTTTAGCTGCCACTTACTCTATAGCTACTTCCTTCTCCTACTAGAACATTGTGCTTGGTTTATTGTTTTATGACTCTGCAATCAAGTACTCCCTCCTCCCCTCCTGGGGTGGAGTCAAGATACGGGCATTCACTTCTTTAATGTCCTTCTCCTCTGTAATGGGCGCACTCACACCCAGTTTTTCACTTCCTCTGCTCCTTTGATTAGGAAAACCTCCTCCACATCATTCAACTAAAATATCAGCAAAAAGATCTGTTCTCTTTTTCCATCTTACAATTTTTACTTTCTCTGTCCCTCTTCAACAATCCACATACTTTCTGATCAACTTTCATTTAACTATTATGCCCGCAAATTCATCCAGTTTTCTATAATTTCTGTTCATTAGTTCAATCAAGTCCTAAAACTTCTCAGTGTATAATGCAGTTTTTTCAGTTCTAAACAAGTCTGGTCAGCTGACTTTCACTTCTGGTCCAGAGGGGGTGCACATCCCCCTGCTGCGGAGGTGGCTGGCAAACTAGGGAATCTGCAGGGTGGAGTCCCCCCCCCCTCTCCTGGGCTCTGTTTCTCCTAGCAACGCTCTATCCAGGAGGTTGTTTTTTTTTTTTTTTTTAAATGTTCTACTTCTCTGCTGTGGGCACATTAGTTCACGCCTACCGGGGGGTGACATCATCGGTGGACTGGGCCCCATCCCCCCCTTAAGCACTCTGAACGGAGCTACTTACAAAGAGAGAAACTGATGGGACAGGATATCTAGAGATTCTGGGGCAAAATATGGTGAACAGCAGAAACCACTCCCTTTCACATAACATTCCTAATTGGGACAGAGACATTTTATAACCATAGTCTTCAGTAAATCCCTTACTGAAATTCTTGATCATACTTGAAAAGACACTTATTAAAAAAAACCTTATTACCGTAAACATAAGCTTAAATTGAGCACAGACATACAATTTAGATACAGTTCTTAAAATATCTTATAGAGAGAACTATAGCTATCTGTTACGTATGACTAGAATAAAAATACTTAGCAACTAGCTGCCAGCCGTAATCAGCATGTCTCTGCAAAATAAATTATTTTTTTTTTTAGTTCAGAAAGCAAATATTCAAAGACATTCCGGATATTTCTCATAAAGTACAGTACACCTTTCCCTTTTTTCAAATACGGAAAAACAGATGAATTTATCTTAAAAGCCAATATTGTAAAGGTCAGTGTAGCTAACTGATTTGTTCATTAGTAATTAGTACAGAGTTTAACAATCCAATGTAATTACCTTAAATCTTACAGTATGGGGAAGCATGCATTCAAATGACTTATACTTGTTCATAAAAAGGTTGGTGCAAACACTTCGCAAGATAAACTTTTTTTTTTTAAAACTTTGATTGAATGAATCCTTTATTTTAAATAAACGGGAGACCTCTCAACCGAGAGTTGCTGTCTCTTAAAACACATTTTTTCCTTCTCTGCAAGCTACACCCCTCTGCTCGCTGGGAAACAACTGAACTGTGCTCATAAAAAGAGACTTCTCATTCACACGCACAGAGAGATGCCAGAAAAAAACAATTTAAATCAGTGTCAAGTCGTGATCTAATAATTACTTTGTAGATCAAAGGAAAAACAAAAACAGTTCTCTATCATTTCCTATTTAAACTATTACAGTGCTTACTGAAAATTTGAACATACAGCCGACAGAAATTCTTCTCACTTGGTCCGCAACCCGTAAGGGATTAATACAAACTTAACCCTTTTCAGGCTAAGCCCAAAAACTATCGGGACCCACAATCCTGACTAAACATTCTTATTTAATGATATATAAATAATATATAATACATAACCATAGCAGAAGGAACATTACTATTAAAAACATATTGAATAATACAGGTACAATTGTCCTGAAATAAGCACAAACTAACAGCATTGAGATTTAAGCCTGCACAGGGTTAGAAAGACACTGTACATTCTTTCCTTCAGACAGTTTTTCAGTGTGCAGTTTTTCACTGTGCAGTAGAAAAGCGAACTAGGTGAGACCAGCTTTTTGATTTCTAAAGTGTCTCTAGGTGTTTTGCGTCTTCTTTCTGCTTTATTAATACAATTTCTTAATCAGTGAACTGTCACAAATTACTCAACAGAATAATCTCACATTTATAACAGAAGGGAAACTCGTGGTTTCAACAGAGAACAAAAAAAAACAGATACACAGTAGGGCAGACAATACACATCAAACGCTTCACAATCATGCTAGCAACATATCCCAAAAAACCCAGTCCTGTCTGTTCTGACTAGGCTGAATCATGATTTTTAACAGCTGTACCTCGCGAATACTCATGCAAGGATTTTCAAACAAATTTTTCCCCACGCATACTCATGTAGGGACCTCGCGAATACGCATACGAGGTTGACTTAAGTCTTACCAAACAAGAAGGACGATGGCTTCGCCTTGCGCATACTCATGCAAGGGTAATAGGACCATCCTTGAGAGGGGATCAGTGCTCTCATTACCCAATTCCAAGTTCCAAGTTCTCGAGATTACAAGTTACAAGTTTCAAATTCTTACCAAAGTTTCACAAGTTTCAAACTGCAGTTCTAACTCATCTGTCTAGACAGGTTTTCAAAACTATACTTACCGGATCCGGTCCCCAATACTTCACTAGCTTCTGAGTTGGATCCTGGACTCCCCCGGGTCGGAGGTGTTGGCCAGCTGGACCCAGTGCCTGCCGAGGCCAGGCAGAACCCCCTCCGATACAAGAGGATCGGTGGGCCCAGGGAAATTCCCCTGCGTCGGATTGGCATGGTTCCAACTGGACCAAAACTCAAGGCGAATTACGTGGATTTATTCACTTGAACACCATCCACCACTCACACTTCCCGGCCAACGCACCAAGAAATGTAGCAGCAGATAAGCATGCAATAAATAAAACCAGGAGTCTTTTCAAGGATCCAAGCCAGTTTAATGTGCACAGGCTCAAGCAATAAGCAATTTCAAAATGGCTGAGCAATGGTTTCTAGCAAAACAACAACTTTTATACCGTTCTTCTCCATTCTAGACATAGGCAAACGTTTCATTGGTCCCAGTAACCCCTCTCACCCATCTATTGGTCCTGGTACCACTACGTAGCTATCCAATGAGGACCTTGATCTGGGCTCAGCACCTGGTTGCCCCCCTTCCAGTCCCAATTACAATGGTCAGTTCACTAACTTTGATACTTCTCTCCTCCAAGGTCGCTATCCAGCTGGAATATGTGGGAAAGCAGGGCACTGTAACCTTTCTTACAGCAGAGTTAATTAATTCCATAGAAGCTGTGCTCTCTTATCAGTACCAATTAGACTTGTTTTTCTATATTTTCTAAGTTTCGATTCTGCTTAGCTATACTAAATTGTGTTCAGTTAAGTTTCAATTCTACGGTGTCATCATTCAGGGGGGTTTTCATTCCTCTGGGCCTAACTACAGGCTTCATTTACAAATCAAGCTGCTTAGGCCTGTCTGTTTAGTTCAATTAGCATAGATCATAGGCCTTCGCCTACCACAGTAAAGGCCCCTTAGATAGTAAACTCTCTGCCACATGGACCACCTCAGTTTATAAATCAACCTGGGCTATTTCTGGGACCAGTCTAATTGCGTGCTCAGCCAGATTTTCTACTAGACACAGAAGGAATATCTATAGGGGTGCCAAATGTCCCCGCTTTCAGTTCTTTTCCTTGCCATCCTTTGAACAGAGATGTTAAAATGAGACCTAGATGTTTAGGCATGTTGCTAGTTCAGCTGCCTTTCATTGTATGGAATGATGTTTGCTTCCTCTCCACCTACAAAGCCCATAGTATTTCAAACAATGAGAGAGTAATGGCAGACAGGGACAAAGCAGCAAGCACAACCTGACCTAGTCCAGAGTGGATACGGTCATTCTGTGTGGCTGCTGTGAGAACCACACACAGAAGGAAGAGACCTGTGCTGAGACCAAACTGCATCCACTGTCCAAAGTAATAGCCTCTTTCAGTAACTCATATGCCAGAACTGGCCCTACTAGTAAGAAGAGGAGGGAGGAGTTAGGTAATATTATGGATCCAGTTTCTAGCACAGAAGGTAAAGAAAGAAGGGAAGCTAGACATATGAAGAGAAAAAGATGGAGATGCTGAGCAAGAGGGAAGAGAGAAAAGGGGACTTGGAACAGAATACAGAGCTGTCAAGTCCCCCAGTTTCAAAAGGGGGAACTTAGACTAGTCCTGGATTTAAAAAAAGAAAACACAAAAACTATCCTAGTTTAAAAAAAACAAAAACAAACTATCCTGATACATTATGGGGCCTGCAGCACCGATTTTAATGGGTAGAATCATGAAGTACAGTATATGAACAACATATATGATTATCTCCCAGTTGGTGAGAAGCATTGTGTGCATAGTTCAAAGCTCCTGGATCTCAGGGAATGAGTGTTTTCTGGCGGCTAGAGTAGCAGACATGGAGAAGCCGAGCAGACTGAGTTATATAGAGGAGCCCTACATGGACACAGTAGACAAGTCTCACCTCCAGTCTGGCAGCCTCAGTGCTGCTTTGAGGAGAGATGTCACCTAGAAGCAGACTATTACTTGGTGTGGCAGGAAATGATCCTGTAGCCAGTATCTGTCCTTCAGGGGATGCAATAACCTCACCAAGGATGCAGCTCCAGGGGCTTCTGTCCAGGAGGGAAGAATTTGGATGTCCATCTTAGATGGTGATATGATCATTAGGCATGTAGATAGCTTGGTGGCTAGTGAGCATGAGGATTGTTTGGTCACTTGCCTGTCTGCTGCAAAAGTAGCTGACCTCACGCATCACCCAGATAGGATTCTAGACAGTGCTAGGGAGGAGCCAGCTGTCTTGGCACATAGAGACACTAATGGCATAGTAAAGTGTAGGAGGAAAATTCTAGAAACCAAATTTAGGCTTTTAAGTAGAAAGTTGAAATCCAGGAGCTCCAGGGCTGCATTATAAAAAATGTTCCCTGTTCCATGTGCAGGAACCACAATCTCAATGCTTGCATGAGATGATGATGCAGGGAAGAGGGCTTTATGTTTGTTAGGAAATGGGAAACATTCTGGGGATGATGGGGCCTTTTCCAGAAGGTGGGCTCCACCTCAACCAGGGTGAAACCAGGATGCTGGTACTAATCTTTTAAAAGAAAATAGAACGGTTTTTAAATTGGTCATTGTGGGAAAGCTGACTGTCATCCAGGGGCATATGGTTCAGAATAATGTATCTTTGAACGATACTAATAAAACTAAGAATCCCGATTGAGAGGTTACAATGAAGGTAAAAGTAACTCAAGTAGCATTTAAGTGAAAAGTAGACAAAGTTGAAAGATTCTAATTTGCTCCTGCCAATCAATAAGCAGATCGTCAGTATGAACAAAAAACAGTTTGAAATGTCTGTATTCAAATGCTAAAAGTCTAAAAAATAAGATGGGAATGTTAGATCATGTAGCATTGATTGAAGAAGTGGATATAACTGGCCTCTCTGAGACCTGGTCAAAGGAGGATAACCAATGGGACTTTGATATCAGGGTGCAAATTATATCACAGTGATAGAGTAGATTAAATTGGTGGAGGGGTGGCACTATATGTTGAAGAGGGCATTGAATCAAACAGGATAAAAGTTTCTCAGGTAACAAAACTCACTGTAGAATATGTATAGATAGAAATTCCATGTGAGAAAGAGAAGGGAATAGCAGTGGCAGTGTACTACCATCTGTTTGGCCAAAATGAACAGACAGATGATAAAATTCTAATAGAAATTAGGGAAGCTAATAAAATTGACAGTGCAGTAATGGTAAGCTATTTCAGTTATTCCAGTATTAACTGGGTCAGTGTCACATCAGGACATGTTAGGGAAACAGAGTTTCTAGATTAAATAAATGACTGCTTCATGGAGCAGCTGATTGAGGAACTGACACAGGGGGAGCTATTTTGGACCTAGTCCTTAGTGTAACACAAGATCTGATGTGAGAGGTAGACTCGGAAGGTTGCTTTATATTAGTGTATCTTAAGATACAGGGACAATGATTAGTAATTGTTAATGCTTATACCCCAAATGGCTTAAACCCCCATTTTGTCCAGATCAGAAGTTATGTGTTCCCTATTTGGATCTGCCACTGTTGCTAGCCGGTGATTTTAATCTGATTATGGATGCTGACTTTGATCCAACAGGAGCACTTGTCCATCTACTTCCACCCATCCCAAGCATAATCCTTGATTTATAGCCTCCTAAACTAGTTAAGGGGAAGTGTGTGATTTTACTCATTTTCAGGTTTAACTGATCATCTTCATCAGAATGTTATTAGGCCTTAGGAGCAGATTAATTAAGTTCTTTATTATTATTATTAGTAGTAGTAGTAGTATTATTAAAGACTTATAAAGCGCCGCAACATACGAAGCGCTGTACAAACATAGAAGAGAGACAGTCCCTGCTAATCAGAGCTCACAATCTAATAAGACAGAAAACAAAATAAGTTACATAATACAAATAACAAAAATTTACAGGACAAAGTAAGCAAATGTTGATAGAGAGATCAAGATAGGGTAAGACAGGAACGGAAAGCAATAGTGAAGAGATGGGATTTTATTCTGGACTTGAAAATGGCCAGGGAGGACGCCTGGTGCACAGAGATAGGAAGACTATTCCAAGCAAAGGGTGCTGCCAGTCCTTGCAGTTCACCTTGAGGTAAACACTAACAATTACATTATTAGGTATAATTGTATTGGTTCAAGTATTCCTATTCCCCTAGCAAATTTAAATAACTCAGCTTTAAATAGCTAAAGAAAATCTTTAAATCTAAGATGCAGACAGCAGTCCAGCAGTGAGGTGTGGGCTATCCAGTATTTTGCACTGGGCTACATGTATGAATTTCTCCTAGTTGGTGAGTTGTCTTGTGTGCACAAATTGCAAAGAGCTCTTTGCTCTCAGGGAACGAGTCCAATCTCTGAAAGCTAGAGTAGTGGACTTGAAGGAGCCAAGATAGATAGAGATAAATAGATGAGACCTACAGGGATTAACCGGGTAGTCAGACCCAGCGCTCACCCTATCTATCTCACGTACCCCATTACCTCCATATCCTCCACACACCCTTCCCCCCCCCCACCTTATCACAAATGCAACAGACAACCGTTCATGGGTAACAATTGGTCGCAGCTTTATTTGCCAATTTAACATCCAGAACAAACAACCATAATAATCAACAACCAACCAACCTCCCCCCCCCCCCACGGAGCGATGTGTCACCAGCCGTGCTATTAGCAAAGTGACCTCGCCTCCGCACTGGCCGCGTTCACCTCCGCTGGCCAAATTCTTACCATCCCTGTCCGACTTCGCCATATCACTAGCAAAAGTCTACCAGGGGTTGTCCGGGTTGTGGGCACCCCACCCACGCCCCAAGTGGCCTAAGGCTCCGGACCCCGGACACCTCCAGGATCCCGCTGCGCCCCCCCCCCAAGCTGCAACAACCCTAAGTCCCCTAACGCTACCGCCTCCCACAAGGGGTGGGCGGGTGGGCCACTAAGCTCCGGCACCCTCCTCATGTGCTCAGCGACCTCCATCGCCGGCTGAGCACATGCCTACCTCCGCCTCTGATTGGGCGCTCGCGCCCCGCTCATGCGCGCTGGCCAGTCAGTTTAAAGGACGCGCGAACGTCCTCGCCGCCGCTCTGCCTTCCCCCTTCTACCCCCCCCCCCCACTCCAGCGCGTGCACGGTCCCGCGCCGGGCCGAGCACTCAGTTAAATTCGTTCGCCGGAACCCTGCCCTGCGCCCTTCCCTAACCGGGTAGTCGGACCTGGCACTCACCCTATCTGTCTCACGTACCCCATTGCCTCTATATCCTCCACACCCCCTTCCCCCCCACCTTATCACAAATGCAACAGACAACCGTTCTTGGGTAACAATTGGTCGCAGCTTTATTTGCCAATTTAACATCCAGAACAAACAACCATAATAATCAACAACCAACCAAACCCCCCATTCCCCCATGGAGCGATGTGTCATCAGCCGTGCTATTAGCAAAGTGACCTCACCTCCACACCGGCCGTGTTCACCTCCGCTGGCCAAATTCTTACCACCCCTGTCTGACTTCGCCATATCACTAGTAAAAGTCTACCAGGGGTTGTCCGGGTTGTTGGCACCCCGCCCACGCCCCAAATGGCCTAAGGCTCTGGACCCCGGACACCTCCGGGATCCCGCCACCAGCTCGGGCTATCTGGAATCCCCGAGCTGCCCCCCCCCCCAATAGCAAGCTGCGACCAATTCATGCCCCCCTGCACCACTTGCTCCACGGCCTCCTGCCAATCATTTAGAAGCAGGTCTACCCCCACCGGAGACAGATGCACCCCATCACTCCTGTACAATCGCCCACACTCAACCTCCGCCCACGAATGCTGCACTTGATAACCCCCTTGTGCACATACCCACCGCCCAATCTGCCTGTTAATTTTTGTTCACCCCCTAGACCACCGTCAATGTCCCCAACATGCTGGCCGCGGGACAATATCCAACCAGATTAACACCACCCCTTCAAACATTTTCAACACCAAGGCCAAGTCTCTCTTTGCAGCTCTGATCAATTGTTTACAAGTCCAGGCTACTAAGTCATTCCCCCCCAAATGCAGCAGGATAATCCCCGACTGTCTCCTTATATGCTGCTGGTGCCGAAGCAAAGGCAGCAGCTACGTCCACCGCAGTCCCCGCTCACCCAGCCATGAAATCGACACCAACATCTGCTCCAGCCCCAGGTTCAGCCCAACAGGCCACACTGCTGCTCGTTGTCCGGCCCAGAACACAAAGAAATGACCCAGCAGCCAACACTTCCAAACACTCTGTCCCCCATCTGCAAAAGAAAGACTGTGTTAATCATACATCGATTAAGCGCACCTTAAAGACAAACATAACCTCTAAAGGCCCTAGACCGCCATCTGCCGATGCGATGTATCTGTCCCTTAGATAACCCCACCGCCGCTGCACTGGTCACCGCCCCAATGCAAAATGAATGGGCCGAGAATAGGGATGGGTCTTAACCAATATGCCATAGCACCATCCGCAAGACCGCCACTACTTGAAACCTCGTCAGCATGCGCATATCCCTGTGAATGAATAACCCCCCTTCATACTTTGGATGAACACCAGCGTAGGCCTTCATCAACGCCACTGGACATGTAGGCCCCCCCAATCTCATTCAAGACCACCCACTGCCCCTTACCCCGCTGATCTGTTTTGGATCTCCTTAAAAACACCCGCAACCGCCCGTCGAGCACCTGCACGTGTTGCCGCTGCAAACTAACACCCACACCTGCCTTCACAGAGTCCACTACCAATTCACTCACCCGAAAGGCGCCAAAGAACGCCAAGCTGAAAACTGCTCGAAAAAGCATGGCCTCATAGCGCGACTCTGCAACTTGCGGCAATGCTTCGCACAATCTCATCAGTAACTGATGCGTGATCGGGCGTCTCCGGTCCGGCGGTGAGGGACGCAAGCGTTCCCAGCCCTGCATTAGTCTTCTCGCCAAGAATCCTCCCCCAGCGGAACCGCATCCCACCGCTCTCGCAAAAAACGCAAAACCCGACAAATGGCTACGCACCGCCGATCTCGTAGCCCCTTGTTCTTTCGCACTGATAATATATTGCCCAAGCAGGTGATCAGCTGCAGCCCTCCCTTTCCATCCCCATTCCATCAAGAATTCAGCGACTCTCCTCCCACCTTGCCGATAAGCCTCCCATGTCCTCTCAGCCACCGAACTCCGCAGGAGACTCTTCATCTCTGCAGGCCAGAGCTTCACATGTTCCACGGGACCGCACGCCCTACTGTGTCTGCTTCCGGCGCCAATCTCCGAAACCGCTCCATCTGTAAACGGGAGAGAGCATCAGCAATACCGTTAGTATGGCCATGTATATGTCGCGCCCTTAACATCACATTCAGACGCAGACATGCCAACGCTACAGCCCTCATTAGTGACACTACCTGAAGACAACGAGGGGAGTAATGATTCACCATGCTCACCATTGCCTCATTGTCACACCACCATAGGACCCTTCGATTCCTCAACCGATCGGGCCATAGCTCTAATGCTACCAACATAGGAAAAAGCTCCAGAAAGATAATATTTCTCAACAATCCAGCCTCATACCAGGCCTGCGGCCATCTGTCGGCACACCAAGAACCCACAAAGAAAATACCTATGCCTACTCCCCCCGCCGCATCCATGAACAACTGCAAATCATCACTGGACATCTCCGCTTCCATCCAAACTGCAAGTCCATTGAACTCCCGCAAAAACACATCCCATACCTACAAATCCTCGTGCATCGCCGAGGAAACTCGTATGCGGTGATGAGGCTTGTGCACCCCGGCGGTAGCAGCCGCCAACCGCCGAAGAAATACCTGCCCCATCGGTAACACCTTGCAAGCAAAATTCAGTGATCCTAGCAATGCCTGCATTTCCTTCAATGTTAACTTTGATGAAGCTATGGCATTAGCTACCAAAACCCGTAACTTTACCACCTTCTCAACTGGTAGCTGCACCACCATTCCCTCGGAATCCAGCTCAATCCCCAGGAAGGTAATCCTGGTAACCAGGCCCACTGTCTTGCTGTCAGCCAGAGGAACCCCTAATGCCCCTGCCATCTCAATGAAGCCTGCTAAGAGTTTTTAGCAACCAGTCAACTGTGCTGCCCCCACAAACAAGAAATCGTCTAGATAATGCACAACCTCCGACAGCCCAACTTTCTGGACCACTACCCAATGCAGGAAGGAGCTAAACGTCTCGAAATATGCGCACACGACTGCACAACCCATGGGCATACACTTGTCAAAATAGAACTCCCCTTTAAATTGGAACCCTAACAAATGAAAAGACAACCGATGCACCAGCAGCAAACAAAATGCAGATTCGATATCCACTTTTGCCATTAATGCCCCCCACCCCGCCTTCCAGAGCAACTCCACCACCCTATCAAACGAGGCGTATCTCACCATACAACATTCCCTTGGAATGAACTCATTCACTGATGCCCCGGCTGGACTCGACAGATTGTGCATTAACCGGAATTTTCCTGGCTCTTTCTTAGGTATGAGCCCCAATGGAGATATGACAAAGTGTGGAAACGGCAGTCGATGAAATGGGCCCGCTATTCTACCTAACCTCAACTCAACTACCAACTTCTCCCGTGCAATCAGCGCCCAGCGCCGCTCTGACACTGAGTTTCGAGCCGCCCCACCTGAAACCACTCCCCGAACTGGAATAACAAAACCAAACTGAAATCCTAATTGTATTAAAGCCCTATCTTTCCTCTTCGGGTATTGCCGAAGCCATGCCCTTAAAACCTCCACCCTTATCGGAGAAGAGGCCACCCCGAATCTCGGTTCACAATTTGGGTGCTGCACCGAGAGCAGACCCGGCACCTTTCTTAACACATTTTGTCGCCGAGTGGACCCCCCGCAACTCGAGCAAGCATGCTGGAACTTACAATCTGGGAAGGGACACACTGACTTATTAAACCGCCAGCAAACAACCCCACCTCCGGGCCCCGCTGGCTTGTTCTGCAATGGGACGGGGGCTCCGCTCTGAAAGGAATGACTCGCCCCCCCCTTTGTGTGCTGACCCGCCCTTTCCTCCACTCCCGTTCCCAGTTCCTGATCTGGTTGACATCCGCGTCAACCACAAATTGATATTCTGCATTCCCCACGTCAAGCCCTTGTTCTCCTCCATTTTGTCTCGAAACTTTTCATCGTAATTAAGCCACGACCATCCCTCGTGGGCTTGCGAGGCTTCGATGATCGAATCCGCATAGACCAGCAATACACGGTACAGGTCAGGACGATGATGTCCCCAAACACTCGCCAACCGCAGAAACATCCTCACCCAATTTACCACAGACCAAGAAACCTTTCTGATCCAACGGGCCTTTTCATCCTCTTTCCTCTTTTTTCTACTCTCGCCCGACCTCTTACGCCCTTCGAGCAAACGAAAAATATCTATGTAGCTTCGCTTACGAATTTTGCGCCGTAACTTCCTTGGGATGCTCTCCCATAACTCCGACAACATAGAAACATAGAAATATGACGACAGAAAAAGACCACATGGCCTATCTAGTCTGTCCTTCCATAACAACTACAACAGTCCCCTTTTTACCTTTAGAGATCCTCTGTGTTGGTCCCATGCTTTTTTGAATTCAGTTACTGTCCTCATCTCTACCACCTCCACTGGGAGACTATTCCACGGATCCACTACTCTTTCCGTAAAGAAATGTTTCCGCATATCCTGAATCTATCTCCCTTCACCCTCATACCATGTTCCCTTGTAGCAGAACTTGCTTTCAATTGAAAGAGGCTCTCTCCCTCAACATTTATGCTACGGAGGTATTTAAACATCTCAATCATATCACCTCTATCCCGTCTTTCCTCTAAGGTGTACATATTAAGATCCTTCAGTCTGTCCTCATATGCTTTATAATGAAGACCACTAATCATTTTAGTAGCCACCCTCTGCACCAACTCCATCCTGTTCACATCCTTTTGAAGGTGCGGTCTCTAGAATTGCACACTATACTCCAAATGAGGTTGCACCAAAGACTTATACAGAGGCATTATCACCTCCTTTTTTCTGCTAGCCATTCCTCTCCGTATGCACCCAAGCATCCTTCTAGCTTTTGCCGTCGCCTTTTCTACCTGTTTAGCTACTTTAAGATCATCAGACACAACCACGCCTAGGTCCCGCTCTTCTTTAGTGGACAAAAGTACTTCACCCCTATACTATATTGCTCCCTTGGATTGCTGCAGCCCAAATGCATGACCTTACATGTTTTTAACATTAAATCCCAGCTGCCAAATTCTAGACCATTCTTCAAGCTTAGCTAGATCCCTCCTCATGTTATCTACCCCTTCCGGGGTGTCTACTCTATTGCAGATTTTGGTATCATCCGCAAAAAGGCAAACCTTACCTGAAAGCCCTTCCGCTATATCACTAACAAAGATGTTAAAAAGAATCGGACCAAGGACAGATCCCTGGGGCACACCACTGATAACATCCTTCTCCTCAGAGTGAGCTCCATTTACTTGTACTCTTTGTCGCCTCCCACCCAACCAATTTCTAACCCAAGCAGTAACTGTAGGGTCCATCCCTAGGGTGCTCAGTTTGTTTATAAGTCCCCTGTGAGGAACAGTGTCAAGGCTTTACTAAAATCTAAATACACCACATCTAGGGCTCTCCCTCGGTCCAACTCCCTGGTCTCCCAGTCAAAGAAATCAATCAGATTTGTCTGACAAGACCTGCCTCTGGTGAATCCATGCTGCCTCGGATCTTGTAATCCGCTGGACTCCAGAAACCTCACTATTTTCTCTTTCAGCAGCGTTTCCAATAATTTATTCACCACCAAAGTTAAACTAACCGGCCTGTAGTTTTCAACCACATCCTTACTTCCGCTTTTGTGTAAAGGCACCACATGAGCCTCTCTCCAGTCCTTTGGCGCCACTCCCGACTCCAACGAGGCATTGAAAAGGTCAGTCAGTGGAGCTGCTAGAACGTCCCCAAGTTCCCTCAGTATTCTTGGGTGTATCCCATCCGGTCCCATCGTTTTGTCTACTTTAAGTTGAGATGGTTTCTCATGAACACAGTCTTTTGAAAATTGTTCAAGATGTCCTTTGCTTCTGTTCCTATTTGTGGGTGTTTTCTGAGGTCCTGCTCCTGGTTCTTCATCTGTGAACACAGAACAAAAATATTTGTTAAGCAATTCCGCTTTATCCTTATCAGCTTCTACATATTCCTCCCCTTCACCCTTGAGTCTGACAATACCACTCTTGCCCTTACTCTTCTCACTAATATATCTGAAAAATGTTGTATCCCCCCCATTTTATTGCATTGGCTATTTCCTCCTCCTTTTGAATCTTTGCCTTCTTGACTACTTTGCTAGCTTCTCTAAGTTTTTCCAAATACAGATGCCTGTCTTCCTCTCTCTGTGATCTCTTGTATTTCATGAAGGCCTCCCTCTTTTTCTTCACTTTTTCAGCTACTTCTTTCGAAAACCATAGCGGTCTCCTTTTCCTTTTACCTTTATTTACCATTTTAACAAAAAGGTTGGTTCCCCTTAAAATATCCCCTTTCAGTTTTTCCCACTATTTTTCTACATCCCTCAGCTGTTCCTATCCAACTAACGACTCCCTGAGGTATTGGCCTATCTTCGCAAAGTTAGTCTTCCTAAAGTCTAAGATCCTCGCCTTTGAATGGATTCTAACAGCACTAGTCCTAATACTGAACCACACCATCTGGTGATCACTGAATGCAAAATGATCTCCCACTACAACATCATAAACACTTTCACCATTGGTAAGCACCAAGTCCAGTATGGCCCCTTCACGTGTGGGGTCTGTTACCAATTGCCTGAATAGTTCTCCCTGTAGAGAATCCAGGATCTCCTTACTTCTAGATGATACTACATCAGGAATGTGTCAATCAACATCTGGCATATTGAATTCTCCTATCAGTAGCACTTCCCCTTTCCTAGCAATGCTGCACATGTCTTCAATTAACTCTCTGTCCACCTCTTCCTCTTGTGAGGGAGGTCTGTATATCACACCAATGTAAATAGATTTCTCTTTCCCTCTTTCTAGTTTAACCCACAATGCCTCCCCTCTCCCTTTTAAGCTCTGTAATTCCAAAGCTTTAATAGTAGTTTTTACATATAGTGCCACTCCTCCTCCCCTACTTCCTACCCTGTCCTTTCTGAATAAAATATAGCCAGGTATAGTTACATATCAATTATGGTTTTCTGTGAACCATGTTTCTGTAACTGCCACTAAATCCAAGTCAGCCACTCCCACAAAAACTTCAACATCAGGGATCTTATTTCCCATGTTACGGGCATTTATACACACTGCTTTCCATATGTTACCCCTGTTACCCATTTGCATAAAGTTATTTAATGTATCACCTACCTGGGGGCTTTCAATTACCTGGGGGCTTTCTTCACCCATCTCCAACGAATCTAGTTTAAAGCCCTCTTCAGTAGATTAGCCAGTCTACTACTGAAGACGCGTTGACCTTTCTTGGACTGATGGATGCCATCTCTGCTCTGCAACCCTTGGAACAGCATCCCATGGTCTAGGAAACCAAAATGCTCTCGATGACACCATCCACGCAGCCATGCATTCATCTCCAGGATGCGAGCCTCTCTGCCTTGGCCTTTACCCTCAACAGGGAGGATTGAAGAGAACACCACCTGTGCACCTAACTGCTTCACCCTCTGTCCCAGAGCCATGAAGTCACTTTTGATACGTTCTGAGGTATACCTGGCAGTATCATTTGTTCCAACATGGATAAGCAACATTGGGTAATAGTCAGTGGGCTTGATGAGTCTCGGCAAATTCTCTGTAACATTTTGGATTTTGGCACCAGGCAGACAGCATACCTCTCTGGACATCAAGTCTGGTCAGCAGATGGACGCCTCAGTACCCCTCAGAAGAGAGTCTCCAACCACCACTACCCTTCGTTTCCTTGTGGTTACTGATTCTGCAACTTTGGGGTACTTGAGCTCTGGTTCTTCCCTTTCCAGGGATGCTTTCACTTCCTCCACTTCCAGGGCTGCATAATGGTTCTTCAATTCAAGGGCTGGAGAAGTTGGATTGGTGATTTTGCAGGCCCTGGTGACTTGTGTCCAACCATCGACATTCTGTTGGCACCCATCTTCTCCTCTGCTGGAGAGCTTGGTTGCTGCAAGAAGCATCTCATCAATGCACTTCTCACTGTTTTGAATGCTCCTCAGCCTCGCCACCTCCTCTCTGAGTTCCTCCACTTGTTTCCTCAGAGCTTCAGCATGCAGGTACCCTGCACATGGAACCGGTCCTTTAACTGGCATTAGGACCTCTGTCTGGACCGAGGCAGAAGCTGTAATGGGGGCAACAGCTTTAGCGATACAATTTTTCCCAGCTATTGTTCTGTTCATGGAGCTTAGGTATCTGTTAAAGCAAAAGAGAGAGATCTACCAAGTGCCAGCCGGTTTCCCAGCTGTCCTTTCAGAGAAAAAGCAGTTAAATCTCCTTAATTATTTTCAAAATGTGCTGGTCCAATTCTCTGTGCTTTGTCAAATGGGGAGGTGCCCTATAAAGCAAGACTACTCGCTAGGGGTGGGTGGGATTCGGGGTGGGAAGGGAGGGAACTAACACCTGATTAGGTGTTAGCAGTTCCCAAAGCTGAGGAGGTTACTGGAGTTCAACCACCTACTGTGCTCAAGGAAAGTTCCACTAAAGCACCAAAAAAATGTAACCTTGCTTTAAAGTTGTACAAAAAAACCCTTTTAAGAGCTCCCAGTCAGATAGCTAACTACTTAATATAATAAAATAAACCCTTAAATCCTTACGGTTGGTTGATCTGGAGAGCTTCTGTAGGAAAGCCTGAACAGGGTAGGGCACTGGAGCCTTTTATGCAGACCCTCAGCTGCTCTCAGGAAATCAGGCCCACTAACTCCTGATTAGGTGTTAGCAGTTCCCAAAGCTGAGGAGGTTACTGGAGTTCAACCACCTACTGTGCTCAAGGAAAGTCCCACTAAAGCACCAAAAAAAGTAACCTTGCTTTAAAAATGTACAAAAACCCTTTGAAGAGTTCCCACTCAGAGAGCTAACAACTTAATATAATAAAACAAACCCTTAAATCCTTACTGTTGGTTGATCTGGAGAGCTTCTGTAGGAAAGCCTGAACAGGGCAGGGCACTGGAGCCTTTTATGCAGGCCCTCAGCTGCTCTCAGGAAATCAGGCCCACTAACTCCTGATTAGGTGTTAGCAGTTCCCAAAGCTGAGGAGGTTACTGGAGTTCAACCACCTACTGTGCTCAAGGAAAGTCCCACTAAAGCACCAAAAAAAGTAACCTTGCTTTAAAAATGTACAAAAACCCTTTTAAGAGCTCCCAGTCAGAGAGCTAACAACTTAATATAATAAAACAAACCCTTAAATCCTTACTGTTGGTTGATCTGGAGAGCTTCTGTAGGAAAGCCTGAACAGGGCAGGACACTGGAGCCTTTTATGTAGTCCCTCAGCTGCTCTCAGGAAATCAGGCCCACTAACTCCTGATTAGGTGTTAGCAGTTCCCAAAGCTGAGGAGGTTACTGGAGTTCAACCACCTACTGTGCTCAAGGAAAGTCCCACTAAAGCACCAAAAAAAGTAACCTTGCTTTAAAAATGTACAAAAAACCCTTTTAAGAGCTCCCAGTCAGAGAGCTAACAACTTAATATAATAAAACAAACCCTTAAATCCTTACTGTTGGTTGATCTGGAGAGCTTCTGTAGGAAAGCCTTTAGAGCCTCTGTAGGAAACATTACCAAAGTAGTACTACCTCCCCCAACAAAACTGGCCGCCCCCACCCGTCCCTGCGCCCCTTGTGTGCTGTCTTCACTCGACAACACCTCCGACGAGCCCGATGCTGTTGAGGAAGAGGATTCCAAACTATGCCGACGACGACATGCGTGCTTCCTTTTCTTGTTCGCCTTCCCCGAACGTTCCCTCCGTGTACCGCCCCCTTCTTGTTCAGCCACTTCATCCACCAGTAACTCACCAGTTTCCACTCCCCCCACCACGCTTGCTGATGGTTGCCTCAGCCTGCCCTGTCGCAGATCTTCACTCCGCTGCTGCACACTGTCACCCCGTGCCGCAGGCAGATCCCCTTCGATTCCTTGCGCTGTCCTGGCCGCCGTGTCCCTCGACGTCATTCTCAGAGGCTCCTCTACTCCAGGCACGAGTCCAGGTGGTGCTACCACAGGGGCCTGTGAAGGGATAAAAGGAAAGCCAGGAGAAGGAAACCCCACCGGCCATGCTGGTTGCCAAGCACCCACCCACGCAGTTCTCGAAGAGCCTTGCCCGCCACTCGCCCAGTGGTCAGCTGGCGTCTGATACCCTGCAAGCCCATACCCACTCAGTATCGCCACTTGACCTCCCGGGGTAACTCCACTTCCCCCCTCCCTAGCATAGGCACTATAACCCAACATGTCATACCCCCCAAAAATACCGCCTCCCCCAAAACTGGGCCTGTCCCCCATCCCTCTACCTGACTCCACCTCCTCCCCACTGCCCGGCTCAGTTCTCCCCCCCAAAGAGCCTCATACCTGATTGCCTCCCCCTCTGCCCGAAGCAGATTCCCCTGCGAGCTCCATCGCCGCCTGTGGCCGCGTCCCATGCCCTATAACTCCACTGCCCCTCCTGGCCACTACGGGGGATGACCGCCATCCACAGACTGGCGGCCTTGCCTCTCCTACACCCCGTTGCGCCCCTCGTGCCCCCATTGCACCCTGCAGACCCCCGTTCCACCCCATTCAGCCCCATGACCCCGTTGTCCCCAATTAATCACAGCCCCCCATCCCTGCACCCTCGACCTCTGCTCTTTTGGGCCCTCTTGGGTGCCATGGCCACTTCACACACACCTGCCACGACCTGGAACTTACAACTAACTCCCCCTCGCACCCTTGCCCGATCCGGCTTCCCCTCTTGACCCCCCAACACCCCACCACTTGCCTGCATGACTGACGTCTGCTGCCGCCTGCCTCTCTTTCTCCCGGGCCACCCCGCTAAGGTCCGGCAACCTCCGCATGTGCTCAGCGACCTCCGTCGTTGGCTGAGCACATGCCTACCTCTGCCCCTGATTGGCCACTCGCGCCCCGCTCGTGCACGACGGCCAATCAGTTTAAAGGACACGCGAACGTCCTCATCGCCGCTCTGCCTTCCCCCTTCTACCCCCCCCCCCCCACTCCAGCGCATGCAGGGTACTGCGCCGGGCCGAGCACCCGGTTAAATTTGTTTGCCGGGACCCTGCCCCGCGCCCTTCCCATAGTAGAGAAGTCCCACCTCCAGTTTGGTAGCCTCTCTGCTGCCATGGAGGAGAGAGGTCACATGAAAGGAGAGCATCACCTTGGTGTGGCAGGAAGCGATCCTGTAGCAAAACCTGTCCTGGCATGTAGATAGCTGGGTAGCTGGTGGGTGTGGGGATCGCCTGGTAACATGCCTGACTGGGGCAATGTTAGCAGACCTCACGCACCACCTAAACAAGATTTTAGAATCTGCTCGAGAGAAGCCTGCTGTCTTGGTACATGTGGTACCAATGGCATAGGAAAGTGTGGGAGAGAGGTTCTGGAGGTCAAATTTAGGCTTTTAGGTAGAAAGCTGAAATCCAGAACTTCCAGGGTTTTATTTAGAAATGCTTCCTGTTCCACGCACAGGACTCAAGAGGCAGGCAGAGCTCCAGAGTCTCAATGTGTGGATGAGACAATGGTGAAAGGACGAGGGTTTCAGATTTGTTAAGAACTCGGCAACAATCTGGGGAAAGGGATGGGGGACTCTGAAAGGATGGACTCCACCTTAATCAGAGTGGAACCAGGCATTAACCATTAAAAAGGAGAGAGAGCAGCTTTTAAACTAGATAATGGAGGAAAGCTGACAGTTGTCCAAGAGTGCATGGTTCAGAATGATGTATCCTTGAAAGATGCTAGCAAAACAGGGAAGTCAGGGCATCCTGATAGAGGGGTTTCAATAAAAGTAAAAGTAACCCAGGTGCCTTTAAGTAAAAATCAGACAGTTGAAAGATTCCAAATTAACCTTGCCATCAAACAACCAGACTATTAATATTAGCAAAAAGCAAACTTTAAAATGCCTGCATGTAAATTCTAAAAAATAAGATTGGAGAGTTAGAACATATAACAATGAATGAAAGGTTAGATATAATTGGCATTGCCATAAGAACATAAGATATGCCATACTGGGTCAGACCAAGGTCCATCAAGCCCAGTATCCTGTTTCCAACAGTGGCCAATCTAGGTAATAATTACCTAGCAGTCTCCCCAAAAGACACAGGTTCCTCAATGCTTGTATTGGGTCAAGCAGTGTGATATCCTGGGTTCCTTTTAATAATGGTTTATGGACCTTTCCTCCAGGAACTTGTCCAAATCTTTTTTAAACCCAGCTACACTAACAGCTTTTGCTACATCCTCCGGCAATGTTCCCTCTAATTTTCTGTAGACTGTGCGCATAAAATATCAGCTGGACAGCTTTTGAAGGAAGGTTAAATTTTTGTGCGCCACATAACGACACTCGGAGTTATATACTTTAAAATTTGACTACACGTCAGAATACAGTATGTACACCACATTGATTGCACTAGAAAATATTGTAGAACTTGTGAAAACCATAAATACACAACAACTTTTCAATTTTAAGAATGTCTGTGTTCTTTTCTATCAGAATCAGAACCGTCATTTTTGTGCGCTCTGTTGTAAAGTATGTGCGCTTTCAGACGCTTGCTACCCTTGTCCTTATTAGGCGGTCGCCTAGGGCATGTGGTGCAAGCTGCCTTTGTAAAGAAAACTCTGTAGCTGTGTTTAAGGCAAAATTATATTGATGAGGATTTATTCCCTTTCCTGTGTGGATTTCT
Organism: Ichthyophis bannanicus; assembly: GCA_033557465.1. Taxonomy (NCBI): domain Eukaryota; kingdom Metazoa; phylum Chordata; class Amphibia; order Gymnophiona; family Ichthyophiidae; genus Ichthyophis; species Ichthyophis bannanicus. Next base: position 348,087,718 of record CM066037.1, read on the forward strand.
GTTTTTCTCATACAGCAAACAAAGGATTAAAGAAACTGTTTCTTCACAGCAAAATAACCAAAAATGCACCTTCTTTCAAAAACAGGTATAACAATGCTCTTGCTTCTTGATTAACATAAAGAGATAATCTCATCCGAGATACAGAGCGTGCAATCCATTGGGCTATAATCAATGTCCTGATTAGTGCTCTCCCATTGCATCTGCTCAGTGTCTAAACTTGTAAGTGGATAACACTTTCCACATCTATCATTCACAGAACTCTCTCTAGAGATAGCAGCTCTTGGGGCAAGGAACCGTTCTGTATAAGGGAAGTCCTGGGGACCTGTACTGGAGCCTATTTCTCTGAGGCTTCTCCCTTCCTTCCACCAAGGGTTTTCCTTCCACCAATTAGCCTTTGCTTTTCTAGCCGAGCCCACCTCTTGCCCTCTGGAGAAATTGGTGTACTTAGCTTTGTTTCTTGGATAACCAGCTTCCACACCTTCCTCTCTTAACCAGGCACCTTTACTTGGGCTGTAGCCTGCTTTGCCATGAGAGTTCCTCTCAGCACTTGTCTGGTCTGGGCTGTGGTAACCTCCAGGAAAGGCTTCCTTTCTGCTGTTCCATACTGCAGGGACACACCCGATGCTTCCTGGTCCCAGCAAGCTCTCCTGCTTGTGACCTCTGCCCTCCAGCTGCTTACTCACTCTCTTTGGGATGATGCCCCCTCTGGCTTGGGAGACCTGTGCACGAGCACCTCCCAATGCACCACCATTCACTGCTCCTCCCTTGCCTTCCAATGCACCTCCCGTGGCACCTCCCTCTACTGGGATTTCACAGCCACTTTTATTCTCCTGGCTCCTGCACGTTGTATGTGCTTCCTGGCCCAGGTGGACGTGATTAGTTTCCTGGCTTTCTACTGCATCACAGCCAGTGTAGGGAAAGTTTGTTCTACTACTTTCTGGAACCTTACAGCCTGAATATGCTTTCTGGCTTTCTGCTGCGTCACACCCAGTGCAGGGAAAGCTTGTTCCACCATTCTCTGGCTTCTCATAACCTGAACCTGTTTTCTGCCCTTGTGACTGCAAGGTAAGCTCTTCCTTTTTTCCTGTACGCAGGGGTTCTGTGCTGGCCACTGTATCACAGCGCTCACTCGGCAAGGTGTGTGTGAGCGCACACGCGCACAGCTTAGCGTCTTAAACAGTGTCCTCCGGTAACAAATTCCAGAGTTTAATTACACGTTGATTGAAAAAATATTTTCTCTTATTAGTTTTAAATAGGTTACCCTGTAGCTTCATTGCATGTAGTCTAGTCTTTTTATATTCTGATGACATAAACAATCTATCTACGTTTACCCGTTGCATTCCATTCATTAATTTAAAGACCTCTATCATAGCTCCCCTCAGACGTCTCTTTTCCAGCTTGAAGAGCCCTAACCTTTTTAGCCTCTCTTCATAGGAGTATCCTTCCATCCCCTTTACCACTGTGGTGGCTCTTCCCTATACCTTTTCTAATAATGCTATATCCTTTTTAAAATACGGTGACCAGAATTGCACACAATATTCATAGAAACATAGAAACATGACGACAGAAAAAGACCACATGGCCTATCCAGTCTGTCCTTCCATAACAACAACTACAACAGTCCACTTTTTACCTTTAGAGATCCTCTGTGTTGGTCCCATGATTTTTGAATTCAGTTACTGTCCTCATCTCTAACACCTCTACTGGGAGACTATTCCATGGATCCACTACTCTTTCTGTAAAGAAATATTTCCGCATATCACTCCTGAATCTATCTCCCTTCACCCTCATCCCATGTCCCCTCGTAGCAGAACTTGCTTTCAATTGAAAGAGGCTCTCTCCCTGAACATTTATGCCATGGAGGTATTTAAACATCTCAATCATATCACCTCTATCCATTGTTCCCTCTAAGCTCTGCGCGTGTGTGCGCGCAAACACCTCGCCGAGCGAGCGCACATACTTTACAACAGAGCGCTAGAAAACAACACAGACGTCTTAAAATTTAAAAGTTATGATTGTAATTACTAGAAATTTCCCGCTTCATTTAGTAATCGTCTATTTTCATTTAATTTGATTAAAATCAATGTGGTGTACATACTGTATTCTGATGTGTAGTCAAATTTTAAAGTATATAACTCCAAGGGGTATATTGACTAAACTGCGTTAGTGCAATTCGCGTTAGGAGCCGCGGTAGTAACAGAAACCCTAAATAAGGACATGGGCGGTACATCACCACCACTAACGCGCGTTAAAAAAATTAACGAGCGTTACCGGGCGCCGTGGCGCGTCACTGCGCGTTAAACGTAAGAAGACGTACAGACACAAAGCACTGAAACAGAGCTGTAGTACAATGGTTACGGTACTGACCGCTGTTACAGGCAGCATGGGTTCGAGTCCCCAGTGTGCCTAATGCAGAAGGCTGTCCCAGGCATCACCCTGTACATTACAGAGGGAAAGAGGAGGCATGTTTTTCGTTATGCTGAGTATTGGTGTCAGAAAAACACCCTCGGAGTGTGCCTAGCCACGTACGTTGGTGCGTGCGAGGTTGCGTGCATTGGTACGTGCGTAGCCCCGTGCGTAGCTGCGCACGTACAATCGTGCGTGGGTACATGTGTTTTTACCAGTGTGGGCATCTTATATTACAGACTCTGTAGGGTGTCTTGCACCTATGCATTATGCTAGCAGATGTACGTGTGATGGCCTATGGTTTATCAGAGCCTGTGAGCAGGTGCTGGGGTTTCACAGGGTTGGATTGTGCCAGTCACACCCATGATGCACTGCACATGCAAATCAGCTGTCCACAGATACACACCATGGGGAATGCACCCCCACAGCACCTTGGCCTGGTAGGGGGAAGTGACCATGTGCACCCCCACAGCACCTCGGCCTGGTAGGGGGTACTGACCGTGTGTTGTACTGGCACAGAGTAGCTACACACCGTCACATTGTGCGGGTACTGTGCTCACCCTGAGGGTTCAGTGAGGCGCCCAGCACCAGGTCCACAGCACAGGTCCAAAGCAGTATTATTGTGTGAGATAGATAGGTTCTGCAGGACCACCTTGGACATCTCTGTCTGTTTCAGTCAGGTGTAGCCCCCATGCACCACCACCCCCCCCCCCCCCGAGGGTGGCAAACAGGGTCTCCTATCAAAAGATCCACAGTCTACCTCCCTGCAAAGGTGGCAGTAGAGGGGAACATTAACCCTAGTCCTGCTGAGGAACAGACACCCCACAGGGCAGTCAATGCAGCTCTGTACACAGCCATAACACAATAGCAAACAGACATTAGGCCTGGATATGGTATGCTGTACCCCACCACCATCTGATATTCCCCTGGTGCAAGGCATCAGCCACTGCACCCTACAATCCACTCCATCACAACACCTACCAACTGCAAACAGTCTGCTAGTGCCCAGTGGAGATGCCTGCACCCAGAACTAGGATGTCAGCATACACAGCAAGCAGATACATCAGTGACTGGGCCCCAAAAGGAAACCAACATTTATCACATGAGAGAAATACTAGATAGCACCATGGGAGTGCCTAGCCATGCTGTGGTCACTGCACAGTCAGGGTGAGAGTGATCTCTCAGCAGGATATACTGAGGTCACCCTGTCTGTGTAGGTGGTGGCCGGGCACTACAATGTGCCTGTCACTGCCCTATGCTCTGTGCAGATGCACCCTGGCCAGGCCACCCTGTCCGGCCTATACCCATGGTACCTTGCTCCTCATTATGCACATTGGCAGCCCAATACTGGCAACATTGCTGGCAGTGTGGACTGTGGAAGGTGTTTGCAGCCACCACACACTGGATAGACCAGAGGTCTCCAACTCCAGTCCTGGAGGGCACCAAACCAGTCAGGTTTTCAGGTTATCCTTATTGAAAATGCATGAGATAAATTTGAATAGAATGGGGGCAGTGCATGCAAATATACCTCGTGCATATTCATAGGGATATCCCAAAAACCTGACTGGTTTGGTGCCCTCCAGGATTGGAGTTGGAGATCCCTGGGATAGACAGACAGCCACCCCCACACCTATGCCAGCATTGTGCTACTATAGAGGTGGTCAGCAGCCATACCCACCACACCAGTCATGGGCATAGTACAGGCATGGATATGGTACACAAGACTGTTGGGGGGTCACTCCCCAGGGTGGTGAACACTGTCAGAGACCAGACCTGCAGCACACACCGCAGACATCAGAATGATTATTATGGTGGAGCTCAATGAGCAAGATGTGCTTAACGTAGGAATTGATATCTGCCAGTTATCAGAGGAAACGTTTGATAGCTCTGTACCATATACCCAGGTGTAGGGTGGCATTGCTAAGGTATACAACTGCTAGTATTGGGAGATACAGGCATGGCCCAATGTCTTGCCTCTCCAGGAGGCATTGGCCAATGGGGCCTGTGGGTGGGTGTGCGGCCCTGTTGGCTGCTGCTTTACGGCAGAGTTCCCCGACTCCAGTCCTGGTGTTCCAAACACTGTTCGGGTTTTCATGCTGTCCCTCATAAATATGCATGAGCTACATCTGCATACCATGGGGGTGGTGCATAGCTATGCAGCACAGGCATCTTTATTAGAGGCAGCATGAAGCCGGAATGGTGTGGGGCCCTCCAGGACTGCATTTGCGGGACTCTGCTTTAGGTAATGTGCCTGTTTCTGGTGTCTGTGTTTGGTGTAGTAAAATATAGGCCATGCGTATGTCATCTGCAATAAAGGAGTGTCTTTACTATCACTGTTTAGTGGTGGGTAAAACTATGGGGACTAGGTTGGCAGGAGCCCCAGCTGGGATTTGAACCTGTGACCCTCTGGTTTTACAGGCACTGGCTGTGTCTGTTGCACCACACTGTAGCCACAGAGACAGTGCAGTCCCTGGAGTTAGTTAAACCGGCCTGACGAGTCAGAAACCCTGCTCTGCAACAGGTTTACTGTGGCCTCATTTACCTTGTATGCAGACAAAGGTGCACATAAACCTCAGAACAGACCTCAGAAAAGGGGCACACACCCATAACCAAGCTGGGCAACAATGATATCATTGGGCAACATTACACAACACTCCCAGGACAGCTCCATTACAATGAAATGATCTTTGAAAGGGTCTGCGGAGCGTAGACACTTCCACACATCATTTCTTTTTATTTGGTGCTTTCCAGGGAGTGTTGTTCCTTGTTGCCCATTGCTATCACTGTTGCCCAGCTGAATTATGCTTTTTAAAATGTTTCTTGTGGTCATTTTTAACGTTTTATGTGAAATTTTGTTCTGTGCACATGTATCACACTGCTCACCTTTTGTGGGTTTCCCAGGTTTTTCTGTACATTGCTGACGGAAATGGTTTCTCTTCCCTTTAAATGCCTTTAACGACGGGTTTTCATTCGCGTTGGAATTGAGCTCGGAAATTCAGCGCGTTAGTATGAGGGGAGCCTCTCCCCGCCCACTCTCCGCCCATTGACCCCTTCTCTCCGCCCACTCTCCACCTTCTGCGCTGTTTTAACGCGCCGCGGAGGTTTACGATCGTTAACTATGCTTAACGCGTGTAGTATTACGTTAACGGTCATTAGCGCGTCGGTACGCGCGTTATACGGCACTTACAGTCGTTAATGTCGTATAACGCGCGTTAGTCACGTTTACCGCACTTTAGTAAACATCCCCCCAAGTGTCGTTATGTGGCGCACAAAAATTTAACCTTCCTGCAAAAGCTGAACACAGCTGATATTTTATATGCACACAGCCTACAGAAAATTAGAGGGAACATTGCCTCTATCCCGCCTTTCCTCTAAGGTGTACATATTAAGATCCTTAAGTCTGTCCTCATATGCTTTATAATGAAGCCCATAAATCATTTTAGTAGCAACCCTCTGCACCAACTCCATCCTGTTCACATCCTTTTGAAGGTGCGGTCTCCAGAATTGCACACCATACTCTAAATGAGGTCGCACCAAAGACTTATACAGAGGCATTATCACCTCCTTTTTTTCTGCTAGCCATTCCTCTCCGTATGCACCCAAGCATCCTTCTAGCTTTTGCCGTCGCCTTTTCTACCTGTTTAGCTACTTTAAGATCATCAGACACAACCACGCCTAGGTCCCGCTCTTCTTTAGTGGACAAAAGTACTTCACCTCCTATACTGTATTGCTCCCTTGGATTGCTGCAGCCCAAATGCATGACCTTACATTTTTTAACATTAAATCCCAGCTGCCAAATTCTAGACCATTCTTCAAGCTTAGCTAGATCCCTCCTCATGTTATCTACACCTACTCTATTGCAGATTTTGGTATCATCTGCAAAGAGGCAAACCTTACCCGAGAACCCTTCCGCTATATCACTAACAAAGATGTTAAAAAGAATCGGACCAAGGACAGATCCCTGGGGCACACCACTGGTAACATCCTTCTCCTCAGAGTGAGCTCCATTTACTTGTACTCTTTGTCGCCTCCCACCCAACCAATTTCTAACCCAAGCAGTAACTTTAGGGTCCATCCCTAGGGTGCTCAGTTTGTTTATAAGTTGCCTGTGAGGAACAGTGTCAAAGGCTTTACTGAAATCTAAATACAAGGTGCGGTCGCACCATGGAACGATACAGAGGCATTATAATATCCTTTGTTTTATTTTCCATTCCTTTTCTTATGATACCTAGCATTCTATTTGCTGTCTTGGCTCCTGCTGCACATTGGACGGAGGGTTTTAACATGTTATCCATGATGATGCCTAAATCTTTTTCCTGGGTGGTGGTTCCTAATGTGGAACCTTGCATTGTGTAACCATAGTTTTGGTTGTTCTTTCCTGCCATTTGCATTCCCAGTCTTCCAATTTATCAAGATCCTCTTGCAATTTTCCACAATCCTCTTGGGTTTTAACAACTTTAAATAGTTTGTGTCATCTGCAAATTTGATAACCTCACTCGTTATTCCTTTTTCCAGGTCATTTATGAATATGTCAAAAAGCAGAGGACCCAGTACAGATCCCTGAGGTGCTCCACTATTCACCTTTTTCCATTGGAAAAATTGTCTATTTAGCCTGTCCCTCTGCTTTCTATCTTTTGACCAGTTCCTGATCCACAATAGTACACTGCCTCCTATCCCATGACTTTTTAGTTTTGCCAAAAAAGTCTCTGATGAGGGACCTTGTCAAAGGCTTTCTGAAAGTCCAGATACACTATATCAACTGACTCACCTTTGTCTACCTGTTTATTCACACCTTCAAAAAACCCCATAACATTAGTAAGACAAGATCTTCCTTGTCTAAAGCCATGTTGGCTGTCTCACATTAAGCCATGACTATCTACATGTTCAGTAATTTTGTTCTTTATGATGGTTTCTACCATTTTTCCCGGTATTGATGTCAGGCTTACTAGCCTGTAGTTTCCCGGATCACTCCTGGAACCCTTTTAAAATTTGGCATTACATTGGCCATCCTCCAATCTTCAGGTATTATAAATGATTTTAATGATAGTTCACAGATTACTAATAGTAAGTCTGCAATCTCATATTTCAGTTCTTCCAACATCCTTGGATGTATACCATCCGGTCCAGGTGATTTGCTACTCTTCAGTTTATCAAAGAGTTGAAATACATCTTCCCGGTGTATCAATATTTCTTTCAATTCTTCCTCAGTATCACCTTTAAATACCACTTTCAGTCATGGGTAACATCCCTACATTTTCCTCTGTAAAGAACGAAGCAAAGAATTCATTCAGTCTCTCCGCTATAGCCTTGTCCCCTTTTATTTCCCCTTCTACCACACTATCATCAAGACTCTCTCACAAATTTTTTGCTATGAATGTATTGAAAAAGTCTTTATTACATGTTTTTGCTACCACAGCAAGTTTCTTCTCAAATTCTTTCTTTGCCAGAGTTATCAATGCCTTTCATTTAACTTGCCAGTGCTTGTGCTGTTTCCAGTTTTCGTCATTTGGCTCTTTTTTCCATTTCCTGAAAGATGCTTTTTCAGTCACAACAGCCTCTCTGACCTCACCTTTAAACCATGCTGGCTATTTTTTGGACTTCCTTCCAATTTTCTTAAAGCGTGGAATACAGCTGGTCTCGGCTTCCAAGATAGTGTTTTTAAACAATACCCAAGCTTGATGTAAGTCTTTAACCTTTGCAATTGGCTTCCCCTCTTATCGGTTCATGAACCAGCTGCTCCAAGAAACAGTCATTTATTTCATCTAGGAACTTTATCTTCCTAGCATGTCCTGCCATGACATTGACCCAGTCAATACCAGGGTAATTGAAATCACCTATTATTATTACTGTTCTGTAACTTTTGTTAGCTTCCCTGATTTCTTTGAGCATTTCATCATCCATTTGTTCATTCTGGCCAGGCAATCGATAGTACAACACCACTGCCATTGCCTTCCCCTTTTTACATCGAATTTCAATCCAGAGATTCTACAATGAATTTTGTTTTCTGCAAATCTTTAATCCTTTATGACTCAATGCCCTCTCTAACATAGAACGCAACCCCTCCACCAATTTGATCAGCTCTATCATTATGATATAATTTGTACCCAGGTATCACAGTGTCCCACTGGTTGTCCTCCTTCCACCATGTCTCTGAGATACCAATCATATCCAACTTCTCATTTAGTGCTATATATTCTAACTCTCCCATCTTATTTTTTAGACATCTAGCATATGCATACAAGCATTTTAGAGACTATTCTATTCATATTAATCTAGTTATCAGTAGGCAGGGGTAATTTGGAATCTTTAAGCTCTGTCTGCTCTGTACTCAAGGGCATTTGGGCTACCTTTGTCTTTACTGGAACCTCTCTGCTGATGTGCCCTAACTTCATTTTTTGGTAGTATCCTTCAAGGATACATTGCTCCAAACCATGTGCTTTTGGGTGACTATCGACTCTCCCCTATTATCTAGTCTAAAAGCTGCACTATCTCCTTTTTAAAGGTTAATGCCAGCAGCCTGGTTCCATTCCGATTAAGGTGAAGTCCATCCCTTTGGAAGAGCCCCTCCTTTCCCGAGAATGTTCCCCAATTCCTAACAAATCCAAACCCCTCAGCCTTGCACCATTGTCTCATCCACGCATTGAGACTTCGGAGCTCTGCCTGCCTTTTGGGTCCTGCGCTTGGAATGGGAAGCATTTCGGAGAACACTACCCTGGAAGTTCTGGATTTCAACTTCCTACCTAAAAGCCTAAATTTAGCTTCCAGAACCTCCCTACCACATTTTCCTATGTCATTGGTACCAACATGTACCAAGACAGCAGACTCCTCCCCAGCACTATTTAAGTCCTTGTCTAGGTGGAGTGTGAGGTCTGCTACCTTCCTATCAGGCAGGCATGTTACTAGGTGATCCTCACATCCACCAGCCACCCAGCTATCTACATTCCTGATAATCGAATCACCAACTATAATGGCTGTCCTAACCCTTCCCTCATGGGCACATGGCCCTGAAGAAACATCCTCTGTGTGAGAGGGTTTTACATCACCTGGAGGACAGGTCCTATCTATAGGATCACTTCCTGGCACACCAGTGTGATGCTCTCCTGTCACATGGCCTCTCTCCTCGATGGCAACAGGGATGCTGCCAGACTGGAGATGGGACTTCAAGACTATATCCATGTAGTTCTCGTCTATGTACCTCTTTATCTTCCTTATGTCTTCCACGTCTGCTACTCTTGCCTCCAGAGATCAGACTCGTTCCCTGAAAGCAAAGAGCTCCTTGCACCTTGTGTACACATAAGACCCCTCGCCAACTGGGAGAAAATCATTCAGGTGACACTCAATGCAAAAGACTGGAAAGCCCCCATCTCGCTGCTGGACTGTTGTCTGCATCTTCGTTTTAAGGTTGTGTTTAGATATTTAAGTTCTTTACTTACTAAGGGCTGCTGGTGATACTTATTTTATGTATTTATTTAAAAGGATTTATATACCACTTTGACCTGAAATCAAAGTGGTTTACACTTCAAACAATCAAAGAATAGAGTTAGTAGGGGTAGGCATGCATTGTTAACACAGGAGAGTGTTTGTGGGAGTGAGGGCAATGAAATGAGAGTCAGAAGCTGTAAAGATGTCTTACACATTGGAACATGGAACGTACGAAGCATGAACCAAGGGAAGTTGGAAGTGGTCAAGAATGAAATGGAACGTGTACAACTTGATCTGTTGGGTGTCAGCGAACTGAAATGGACTGGCATCGGGCACTTTTCATCAGATGATCACATGGTCTACTATGCTGGAAATGAAAGACAAAGAAGAAATGGTGTTGCATTTATAATAAAGATGAAACTTGCAAGAACTGTAATGAAATACAATGCAGTCAGCGAACGCTTAATCTCTATTCGTCTACGAGGATTGCCTATCAACACAACTATAATTCAAGTATATGCCCCAACAACAGCTGCAGAAGAGAATGAAATTGAAGAGTTCTATGAACAAGTACAAGCTGAAATTGACAGAACATGCAAACAGGATATCCTGATAGTCATGGGTGACTGGAACGCAAAAGTTGGCAACAAAGAAGAAGGCAAAGTAGTTGGAAAATATGGACTTGGCAACAGAAATGAAGCTGGAGAAAGATTGATAGAATTCTGCAAGACCAATGATCTATTCATCTCAAACACCTTCTTTCAGCAACACAAGCGACGACTGTACACATGGACTTCACCCAATGGATTGTATAAAAATCAAATTGACTACATCTGTGGAAGTCAACGATGGAAAAGCTCTGTAACATCAACAAAGACAAAACCTGGAGCTGACTGTGGTACAGATCATCAACTACTAGTATGCAAACTCAAGCTAAAGTTGAAAAAGAGCAAACCACTCATGAATGCACCAAAATATGACCTTGAGAATATACCACTGGAATTTAAAGACTGCCTGCAAAATCGATTTGCTGCCTTAGATACAAATGACAGAGCTCCGGAAGAGTTATGGAATGACATCAAGAAGGTTGTGCTGGAAGAAAGCGAGAAGTCTCTACAAAAGGTGAAAAAGCAAAAACGGCCAAAATGGATGACGGAAGAAACTCTGAAAATTGCCCAGAAACGCAGAGAAGCTAAAGCCAAAGGAGAAAGAAAGACAATCGCAGACCTCAACAGAGATTTCCAACGTGCAGCAAGACAGGACAAGGAAAAGTACTACAATGACACTTGCAAGGAAATAGAAGCAGAAACTATTAGAGGAAGAACAAGATCGGCTTTCCTAAAGCTGCGAGAGTTAAAGAAAAAGTTCCAGCCTCGAATTGGAATGTTACAAGATGCTCAAGGTTCTATGTTGAATGATGCTGAGAAGATCAAGAAAAGGTGGAAGGAATATACAGAGTTTTTATATGATAAAGATCAAGTGGACCAACAGCCGTTTCAACCTATACCTTATGATCAGGAACCATTGGTGATGAAAGAAGAAGTTGAAGCAGCATTGAAAGCCTTATCAAAGAACAAAGCACCAGGCATTGATAGCATTCCCATAGAAGTATTGCAGCAATCTGATGCAGCTGTTACCGTACTTACAAGGCTCTGCCAAGAAATATGGAAGACAACATCATGGCCAACTGACTGGAAAAGATCTGTGTTTATACCAATACTAAAGAAAGGTGATCCAACTGACTGTGGAAATTATCGCACAATCGCTCTGATCCCACATGCCAGCAAGATTCTACTGAAGATTATTCAAAAGAGACTACAGCCATACCTAGAACAAGAACTACCTGAAGTGCAAGCAGGGTTCAGGAAAGGGCGAGGAACGAGAGACATCATTGCGGATGTGAGATGGATCCTTGAAAAGACTAAAGAATACCAAAAGGATATCTATTTGTGCTTTATCGACTATAGCAAGGCTTTTGACTGTGTAAACCATGAGAAACTCTGGGCCACATTAAGAAGCATGGGTATACCAGAACACCTGATCGTTCTCTTGCGCAATCTGTACATTGATCAAGAAGCAACAGTTCGAACGGAACAAGGAGAAACAGAATGGTTTAAAATAAGCAAAGGTGTAAGACAAGGCTGCATACTTTCCCCCTACCTGTTTAATTTATATGCAGAACAAATCATCAGAGAAGCAGGACTGTATGAAGACAACAGAGGTGTGAAGATTGGTGGAAGACTCATCAACAACCTTCGCTATGCTGATGATACCACATTACTGGCTGAAAGTGAAGATGATCTGAAACATTTGCTTCTCACAATCAAAGAACATAGTCTCAAAATGGGCCTGCACCTTAATGTAAAGAAGACAAAGATCATGACAACTGGCATAATCAACAGGTTCATCGTTGAAGGAGAAGAAATTGAAATCGTGAACAACTTTAACCTACTTGGATCAACTATCAATAAAGAAGCAACAAGCAGTCAAGAAATCAGACGACGCATTGCTCTTGGCAGAATGGCTATGAAAGACCTAGATAAGATTCTCAAGAGCAGAGATGTCTCTCTCCATACAAAGATTCGACTTGTTCAAGCCATGGTATTTTCAATAACATCATATGGATGTGAAAGCTGGACAGTGAAAAAGACAGACAGGAAGAAAATTGATGCCTTTGAATTATGGTGCTGGCGGCGAATACTGTGTATACCATGGACTGCCCGAAGAACAAACCAGTCGGTACTAGAAGAGATCAAACCTAAGCTTTCTTTAGAAGCTCAGATGACAAGACTTCGACTTTCATACTTCGGACACATCATGCGAAGAGAGAGATCATTAGAGAAAGACATCATGCTTGGCAAGATAGAAGGTCAACGCAAAAGAGGAAGGCCAGCAGTGAGATGGATTGCTACAATAACAGCAGCTACGGGTACCAGTCTGTCAACAATGAGCCGCCTGACTGAAGACCGAACACAATTTAGGATAGCTATCCAGAGGGTCGCCATGAGTCGACTCCGACTCGACGGCACTTAACAACAACATGTACAGGATGAGTATATACAGGATGAGTTATGTACAAGTAGTTATATACAGCTATTTACAGGATAGGTTATGTACAGGTACTTATATACAGGGAAGGTGGGGGGGATGGAAGGGGCGGAATGTTAGGTAGCCATGGGCTAGAGTACAGGTTGATTATGTAGTATCACTATAGTGTTCAATAAAGAGCGTTGTTTTGAGCTGCTTCCATATACTTATTTTATTTATTTATTTATTTATACATTTTTTCTATACCGCCACTTCCAGAGATCAGTGGCGGTTTACAGGTAACAAAAACGTTAATAATAGCAGACTATTATTTTTACAGAGAACAATTGTAGAACATTTTAACATTTAACTCTAATCATCAAAACAGGTGGAACTGGGTGCACATTAAATGCTGTTTCATATAACTAATTACATTCAATATTAAAAGGTAGCTATTTACATTAGTGACAAACAAATGTATTCAAAAGTTAAGTTACTAATAAAACTATACCTAATATGTTTAATGTACTTTGTTCACCTGAAGTTTAATTAATCTCAGGTCCTTAATGTATGCTGATGAGAATAAACATCTGCACCTGAGATTGAATATGGCACCTCCTTTCCTTTAAGAGGTTTAAACAACCATAAAGCTATGATTATCCCAGGGGTGGGTGGGTGTCAGGGAGGAAGGGAGGGAGGGAAGGAGGGAGGGAAAGAAGACTTATTAAAAGCTGGCTGCTACACAGTACCCTGTTCTATGCTTCTAAGGTAATCTGTGACCAATCTCCAGGAGGAGTCCCACAGCCCTTGCTTGGATAGAGGGGGTCTTGGGTTCTAAATTTAACCAGAAAGCTCTCTGCTGTGTTTTAAATTTTTTTTTGTTCATAAAATTTTATTGAAAGTCAAAGCAAGCAGACAGCAAAACAGCATACCGATGCTCAGAAACAGAACACTTAATACAGTGGATGAAACATATATTCATTCTAATTATTTAGATTTCCAAGTGAATTGAGGTACTGCTATAACAGGAAACAGTAGATCTCCTACCACAATAAACTATAGGACAATAATATTTACGAAGACAAATGATGGTTTACAATGTATCAGAATGAATTACCAATAAATGAGAAATAGAACATTGAGGAACAGAAGTACAGTATGTGAAGGGAAATAAATTGGCCCACAGAACGCTTAGACAAATCTTAATAATGACTTTCATGAGGTCAGCCCTCTCATCCCTCGCCCCTGCCCCCCTATCCACCCGCCCTCCTCATCACCCTCCCACCCCCCTTCCCCCCTCCCCCCTCCCACCCCATACCAGTACATGTAAGCACATAGGTAGTAATAATATTGTTATTAATCAAATGAAATTAGGCAAAGGAGGAGCAAGATTAGGAAACTCAGGGTATCTCGGTAAGGCACTAGGGACAGAAAGATATGGTGGACCTCACGGGACGTAGATTACCAGGAGGAGCCATCAGTAACTGGGGGCTTAGGAGCAGCGCTTCTGCCGAGAAAAGATTAGAGTGGTAAGAGGAGACTCCATAGTGGCGAGAGCTTGTTTGTTTTACCACGTAACTCTGCGGTCATCTTGTCCATCCTATAAAGGTCCCAGACCTTCACCATCCATTCAACGTGCGTGGGAACCGTACTTCTTTTCCAGTACCAGCTAACCACCAAACAAGCAGCCATAAGAACGCTTTGGGTCACTTTCATTTGATCTTTGGTCAACAGAGCATCATGCAAATAGCCTAATATGCAATGCTCCGCATCAAAGGTAAAGGAGACCATCAGAGATTGAGTTACTTTAGTATAAATATGCCTCCAGTATGATTGAATCTTTGGACACTCCCACTACATGTGAAAGAAGGTTCCCACTTGGCCACATGATCTCCAGCATAGAGGATCAACAGCACGGTTCCATCAGAAAAGGGAAATCGGAGCGACCGACATTTGGAATACAATTCTCAATTGGGTGTTAACTAGGGACAACGAAATGGAGCAGGAATGTGCATAATGAAAGACCTCAGCCCAAAACTCATCCGATTGAGGTTGGATATCTTCTTCCCACCAAATACAAGCTTTTGGGATAGAAGCAGCTATTGCTATCTCTCCTGACATTGAATGGTATAAGTGCGCTAATAAAGCCTTATCGGTCCTAGGTTCAAAAAGGAGTTTTTCCCATACCGCCGGAGTCCTTCTAGCTGCCTCCAACACGGGCTTCGAAAGGAAGCAATGCGAGAGTTGAGCATATTGAAATGAGGAGACATGGACTTGAAGCATCGATTCTAAATCCGACAAGGACATAAGGCTAGAGTGGTCTAACAGTAAGGCCAGATGCAAGGTATCCAGTTTCTGTCGAAGGCAAGATGCAAAGTTTCTAACAAAGGAGAAAATTCCTAGGGATGTATAGGGGGACCAGAAGGAGGGAAGAGCAGTGTGTCCGCAGAGCTTACGCCAAGCTGTCCATACAGGGCCCAAGAAAATGTGGGATCGTATAGCTTTTACCAATAATTTCTCAGTGGCGAATGGGATGGCCTGTAAAGGGATGGGGGAGACCCAACGGCCTTCCATTTCAACCCACGCAGAAGAAGCCTTTAATTGCCAAAGAGGAAGGGACCGTAAACACAAACTAAGATAGTAAAGTTGGGAAGACCGATTCCCCCTGAAGATTTAACACGAGTCATCATTTGCCAACTTAAACGCGGTCTACGACCCTGCCAAACAAAATGCATGAGAATCCGACGCAATTGGAGAAAGAAGGAACGAGGCAGTTGAATAGGGAGTTGTTGGAATAAAAAGATAATTTTTGGAAGAAGGAGCATTTTAATTGTGTTCACTCTTCCTAGCCAAGACACAGAGGGATTGCCAAGCTGTGACCTCGTTCGAGATGGAATTTAGTAAAGAGCATAATTTTTCTTATAAAGGTCCTCTATTCATTGCGCGATCTGAAGTCCTAGATATTTGAAGTGAGAAGCCATTGGGAAGCCAGTATCTCCTATCTGCAAACATTCCCCTTGAGCATTCAAACAGGGCATCAAAACGGATTTTTGGAAATTAATGGTGTATCCTGAAATGTGAGAAAAAAGCGTCAGTAGTGAGATCAGATGTGGCATATTGAGGGCCGGATCTTGTAGAAAAATTACAGTATCATCTGCATACAATGATATAATATGATGAGAATTGGCCAGGGAAATCCCCATTTTCGTGGCAAGCAAGCGAAGTTGAATAGCTAGAGGTTCGAGCGCCAGCGCAAAGAGCAGAGGAAGAGTGGGCAGCCTTGCCTGGTACCACGCTCTAGGGTAAACGGAGTGGAAAGGAAGCCATTTACCTGAACTATACTGGTAGGTAACTTGTATAGGGCAGAAATCCAAGAGTGAAATGAGGAGCCAAACCCGAAGTGCTGCAATACCTCCATAAGATACCGCCACTCCACCTTATCAAAGGCTTTTTCCGTGTCTAAAGACAGAATGGCACAATTGCCCTTTAAACGGTGAACACCCATCATAATATTTAGCAAACGTCAAACATTCTCAAACCCTTGATGACCACTAATAAAACCGATTTGATCCAGATGAACTACTTCCTGCACTTCCAAGTTCAGACGAGAGGCTAGAATTTTCGTAAAAATTTTATAAGCCTCCTTGAGCAGGGAGATCGGTCTATAACTGCTACCTTGCAGTAAGTCTTTCCCTTCCTTGGGGATAATGGTAATTAGAGTCTGTTGCATAGAGTCAGGGAGCTATTGGTGATGAAGGATGGCATTAAATACTCTCATTAAAATAGGGGCTATCACGTCAGAGAGTGCTTTGTAGACTTCTGCCGGAAGCATGTCAGGGCCCGAGGCTTTGGCCGCCTTCAATTGCTTAATTGCTAAGTGCACTACTTCTATACTTATTTCCCTGTCTAATGCTTTCTGTGCTTCATCCGATATTTGCGGCAGCTGCAAGTCTGCAAGAAAGCACCGTATATCTGCAGAAGGAGCTGAAAGCTGAGAGGTGTACAGCTTTTTGTAAAAGCAAAATATTGGGCAATGTCTACCGATTTTTGGAGCCTCCGGTTCTGTTCGTCCAAAACCATGGTAACCCGACGCGTTGCCCTCTGTTTTTTCAGCTGCCATAGAAGGAGCCTGCTTGCCTTATTGCCATGCGCGAAGAAATGTCGGCGAGTTCTTAGAAGGCAGGATGTGATCTCCTCCGTCTCCAGGACTGCTAACTTGCCCCTTAGAACAATAAGTTGCCGCCATATCTTCGGCGATGACCAACGTTTATGCTGCTGTTTGAGGGCAGCTATTTGGGCCCGTAAGTCATTCTGGGCAAATGTGGACCGACGTTTGTATGCAGCAGATAGCGAAATAACCTGTCCTCTAAGAACTGCTTTTCCTCCCTCCCATAATAGGAAGTGCGGGGTCTCCGCTCCATCATTAAGGGAGAGATAATCCTTCCAACCTTCTTGTATCTGCGTCACAAAATCTACATTCTTTAATAAATGCCTAGGAAAGGCCCACTTTCGCGGGAGGGGGGGGTCTCCATAATTCCAAGCTCACACTGCAGGAAGACAACACAGTGATCTGAGGGTCCTCTCGTGCTGATCTGAACCTGAGCTATTCAAGAAGTTAGCTGCTTGGATACTAGCCACGTATCTATGCGAGAGTGGGTATGGTGCACAGAGGAGAAGAAAGTATAGTCCCTCTCCCCCGGGTGCCGAGACCGCCACACATCTTCTAAAGCAAAAGTTGAGAGTAGTATGGAAAGAGAATTAGAGGGTCTGGACGGTACTTTACAACCTGAGGATCTGTCGAGGTCTGCAAAGACACAGTTAAAGTCACCTCCCAATATTATATCTCCTGTCACTTGGTTTGCAAGATTTCCATTAGATTTGTTAACGAAGGGACAATCTCAGTAGGAGGGAGGTATATATTTATAAAAGAAACTGCAGTCCTAAGAAATGTGCCTGACAATATTAGAAAGTGTCCTTTCGGATCTTGTATCTGCTTTTCAAGTTGGAAGGGACACTTCTTTGAGAACATGATTGCTACTCCCCGTTTATGGGTAAAGAACCCCACTGAGTAGACTATCGGAAATCTCCGCGAATTTAAGCATGCGTGCGCCCCAGGAGCTAGGTGCGTCTCTTGTAGGAAAACTATGTCTGCATGTTCTCTATAGATATGCTCAAAGACTCTTCTTCTCTTAACAGGATTATGCAGACCCCTTACATTCCATGAAATTAATTTAAGCATTTGCTAAGTGGGAAATTCGAAAAATAGCAAACATCATCAAAGGGAAACAAAGGACAAATGGCCCTATTAGATTCCTTATGTCCCTGAGTATTAGGTGGGAAGTTCTTATGTGAATCACCTCCTCAGCTTGCGCTCTCCAGCAATGCCGAACTCTCATTCTTCTCCTTCTGGTCCATCCCGAAATTACAATCCCCCCCTGCGCCCTTTTGCTCTTCTCCTTAGATCCCACCCCCTCCTCATTCCCCCCCCACTTCCCCTCCCCTCTCCTCCCATCCACCTCCCTTCCTTCCTTCCCCCCCCATCTGTGTCTGTCTTACTATCTGATGCATCATTTGCAAACCTGAGAACACCGAGTCGCTTCTCGGTCAGGAGAGCAGCTACTAAGAGTGGATGTTCTACCACTCCTAGGCAGGCGCTAGATGAAGGATCCAATCCCACTAGTGCTCCAAAATTCTCACTCCCATAAACAAATATGAACAATCTAACCTGTTAAGTATATCAACAATTCCCCCAATTGCATGCTGCAGTATTACTTAACTGACATTGGATTTGGTGTGTATATATTAGACGATACAGAGAAACAACTGTAAAAGAGTCCCAATCCAACTCCTTCAAGGCATTGTGGTTCTTCAACGATGAGCAGGACAGCGCCAAACTTGCAGCGAATCCCAGTCAAGGCCACCTAAAAGGAAAACAGGAAAACAAGAAAACAGGAAAACAGACATATTTCACCTAAACAAGAGTGCAATGAAGCCTCTCAGTCAAGTCGGTGCCGAGGTGTCCATCCCTTGTCCAGCTGGGGTGTCGGGATCCGCTTCTGAAGAGCATCTGGAGCGTGGGACCTTTCGACATTTAGGAGCTGAGACCTCCCAATCTCCATTAGGACCTTGTTGCGGAGGGGGGCGATCCCCGTATTGGAGGGAATCCAGAAAATGTAAGCCTTCTGACAAGTATGAAATCCAATGTTTGACACCATTCAGTTCGAAGATCAGAGAGAAGGGGAAGCCCCAGCGGTATTGAACCGACCGTTTCTGAAGCACCTGTGTAAGGGGGCAGAAACTCTTATGACATTCCAAGGTCCATTGCGCTATGTCTTGGAAGACCTGGGTGTCTTGTCCTTTGTACAGAAAAGATCTCTTACCCTGTTCCGAAGTAGAGCAACCTTATCTTCAAAGAAGGAAAAGCAAGCTATGATTGGGCGGGGGGTGCGCATTAGAGTCTTTCTTAGGCCCCAGACTTTGATGGGCGCGCTCCAATTTGACTGAATGCCTGGAATTGCTTACACAAAGGGCAAATATCTCTTGCATTATAGCAGCAGTATTTTCTCAGTCTCCAGGAGTTTCAGGCACTCCCAAAATGTGGATATTGCTTCTTCTCTGTCTATTCTTCAGGTCCTCTTGACGTTCTAGCATGTCGTTGGTTAATTGATCTAATTTCCTTATTTTGGTATGAAGGACTACCGAAGAGTCAATTTGTTCCCCTATATGAGTTTCTGCTTGTGTTACACGACCATCCAGAGTTTTTAAGTCGGAGCGCATATCAGCCACTACTTTGGCAAAGTCCGTTTGGAAAAACTTTAGTTCCTGTAATATCTCAGCCAGATCCTGTTTCGTTGCAAGCGTTGAGGCCACTGCTTCATCCATTAGTTGAGTCCTCGGATGTAGCTCCGCTTCTGCTGAAAGGTCAGGTTGAGAGTCCATAGTTCTGAAGTATTTGGATAGCGCAGAAGCATAGGATTTAACCTTAGCCATTCGTATAGGTAGAGCAGGTTACTGGATACAGGATATGGTTGAGAAGTCTCAATGCACTCAGAGGCTACAGGCGGGAGCTTGACGTTGTTGGAACAGCACCCTGAGGTGGGACAACAGCTTTGGCAGAAATTCCCCAATTCCTCAATTCCGGGACTAGAAGAAGTGAAAATCTGAGGTGAAAAAAAAATTGAGCACTGCTGTATGCTACCTGGCCACACGGTGGAACTCCAGACTAAGCAATACTTGAGGAGGATCAGAAGCAGCAGGCAAGTCTCCAGTCTACCGGGGTCCTGCGCAATCCAGCATGTCGGCCATTTTGAATATTAAATTTATGCATTCCAGCCAAGCTCTTCAGAGGCTGGCAGCCATCTTAACTGCAGAGCACTGAGATTTAGATATGGGAGGTGGGCTGTTTCCCTCCGAAACTGCTCCCCCTCTTCAGCAATTCAAGATGCCTCAACAAAATGGAGCCCCTACAGAGACCTCAACCATCCACAACTAACTTTGATCCAGCCAGAGAGACAGCAGCAGGCTCAGAATCAGCACTTTCAGTCAGGTAAGGGGCGAGGCTAGCATCGGCAACCGATTTCACTGCAATTTGAGTAAAAACCCCAACACTTTTCTCCCAATAGACAGCGGACCATGGATTTGTACTCACCCCACCAAATAGCGGGTCTAGGGTTTAGGATGCAGCACATCAAGGTGGAAACTCGAATCAGAGCAGGCATGCAGGAGATCGGAGCAGGATGATCAGGACTATAATCGAAGGAGATGCCACAGGATCATAGGCTGCACTGGCAAAGCAGTGGAGCTCTGTGATCCTCCTGATCAGTCAGCAGAGCATGAGAACTATGAAGGGGGTTTACCAGCCATCAACGCCATCTGATTGCACTATAAAGCCACCCTTTGGGGCGCCAGCAATACCTCAGGTACTCGGGTCATTCTGGGGAGATTCTGGCAAAAAAACCCCTGCAGGGTGCAGATGTTAAGGGAGATGAGGCTTAGGAGCTGATTCAATCCGTGGCCATCTTGTTGGGCTCATGCGCGCCCCCCCCCCCCCCCCGTGTTTCAAATTTAAACTGAAACCTCTTTGCTGCTACTAGGCCCTGACTGATTTAACAAACATACTGGGTTCACAGATTAATCAGATTTAATCTAAAGAATTCCTTTTTCTCCAAGATTTAGAAAAACTCCCAGAAGTAAATACTTACAATTGCAGATCTCTCTCCAGAAGTAGCAGTTCCCTTTTGTAGTCCTTCAGACCTGGTGGAAGGAGGATAATCAACGAGACACTGTGATACCAGGCTAGAAATTATATCACAATGCTATAACCAAGTTAATAGTACAAAATGAGAAAAAATATTCTGGTAGCAAAACAATGTGCACTGAATTTCTACTGATAAAATGCAATTTTTTTATTATATATATATATATATATATATATATCAAAAAACATTAAAAAAAATACTATGGGCCTGATATTCACTCATGGCAGGTAGAGTTGCTAAAGTAGTTAACTGCCGCTGCTGAACTTTAGACCCAGATATTCAATGCTGGGGTCATATTCAGGCCCTGACATTGAATATCCAGGTTGTCCAGATTGCCATGAAGCTAACCAAGCAGCAGTGATATTCAGCTGCTGCCCTGTTAGTTTCAGCAATGAAATTTAGGGCAGCCTTATTTACTGTGCCTGACTTTTACCATATTGCGATAACCGGGGAGCGGCTGAATATTGCTGTTGCCCAGTTATCGCCAGTGCCATTAGAGTATGCAGTGATGGCACCCATGGATATTCAGCGGTGCCACTGAATATCCTGAACAAGGCTATTAACACAGTTAGCAAGTCTGCTAACCGTGTTAATCCCTTTCAATATTGTGCCTACAGCAATAAAAATCCATACATTTGCACCAATAAATTACAAAAAAAGCAAACTCTCTCCCCCCCTTAATCATAGATATCTACTTGTTAATTATTGCACCTCATCCTGAATGTCTTGGCACTAGGGGGTATGTTTACTAAAACCCCGGTAAAGTGCGGGCCGTGCTAGAGTGCGGGTGCCATATAAGGAGTGGGCGTTTCTTCCTGAAAAAGAAAAACCGGGATTTACATATGCGCTAAGGTGCGCGGCGCCCATGTGCGCCCTGCACATTAGCGCATGAGAAAGCTGCGCGGGAGGCATAAGTGGCGCGCTGATGTGCAAGCAGAAGAGCAGAGCCACAGCACAATGGTGAAGACACTGACCAATGATGCAGGGATCAGGGGGTTCAATCCCTCCACAGTGCCCAAAGAAGACAGCTGGCTGAGGCATTACTTTAGGAGCCAGGTCAATATTGGGTGGCATAAGGTGGCGCACTGATGGGCATAAGGCAGTGCACTATTGTTTTAGGAGGCATTTTAATATTGTGAGGCATAAGGCGGCGCGCTGATGTGCCAGCACAGAAACAGAACCACAGCACAATGGTTAAAACACTGACCAATGGTGAAGGGATCAGGGGTTCAATTCCCCACAGTGCCCAATGAACAAGGCTGACTGAGGCATTACCTATTATGGGGAAGATTGCTTTAGGAGGCATTTTATTTTTATGTTAATTATCACTACTAGCAAACGCACTCTCAAAGCGTGTTAACATAAGGCGCCCCATAAGGCACATTTTAAAGTGCACTGTCCGCCAAGGCACCCTAGAATGTTGCTTATAGGGCGCTTTATAGGGTGCCGTATGAGGTACCGCAAGGTCAGAGTACTGTTTTTGATGGCAGCACTGTGCAGTTTAAGGAATGAAAAGCATAAGTAGGTGCGCTGACATGCAAGGAGGAGCAGCAGTGGAGCACAATGGTTAAGGCACTGACTGCTGATACAGGGGTCATGAGTTTTCTCCCCAGTGTGCCTAATACGTAAGGCTGGCTGAGGCATCAGCTTTGCACTGTACGTTTTGTTTCCTGCAGCACTTTATTTTTATTTTATTAATTGCTGCCAGCAAACACGCCCTCACGTGCCGTAATTGAAGGTGCCGTATAAGGCACCTTATAAGGCACTCCATAGGGCACATTATAAAGTGCACTGTCCGCCACGGCACCCTAAAATGTCCCCTATAGGGCACCCTATAAGTTGCGTCACAGGATAATGTATAGTGCACCTTATATGGACGGGAACCATAAGGTGTCCTATAGGGCGCCCTATAAAGCGCCCTCAGAGGCACCTTAAGGGTACAGTACGCTGAGGGTGGTTTTGCTGGCAGCAAAAATGTACATTAAAAAGAGATAATGCTTTGGGCAGTCCTATCAAATAACCCCACTGTGGGTTTGAACCCATGACCTCTTGTTTCACAGGCAATCAAATGACCATTGGGCTACAGCTCTATAGCTGCTAGCAAGCCCCTGGCTGACTGCAGAGAGCCTGCACATCACCACACAGACAGTCTGCTGTGGTCACCAGGATAGGATTAGCCCACCCGTACCCATGATGCACTACACATGCAAATCAGCTGTCCACAGATAAACAAAAGATGGGGTATGCACCCCACAGCACCTCGGCCTGGTAGGGGGAAGTGACCATGTGCACCCCCACAGCACCTCGGCCTGGTAGGGGGTACTGACTGTGTGTTTTACTGGCACAGAGTAGCTACACACCGTCACATTGTGTGAGTACTGTGCTCACTCTGAGGGTGCGGTGAGGCGCCCAGCACCAGGTCCACAGCACCTTCTATGGCTGAAAGAGGCCATGCTGGAGGTCCAAAGCAGTGTTAATTTGTGAGATAGGTAGTTTCTGCAGAAACACCTTGGATATATATATCTGTCTGTCTTAGTCAGGTGTATCCCCCATGGACCCCCCAGGAGGACCCTGCACTGCCACCCTTCCCCTCCAGGGCTGAGGGTGGCAAACAGGGCCTCCCATCAAAAGATCCACATTATACCTCCCTGCAATGGTGGCAGTAGAGGGGACCATCAACCCCAGTCCTGCTGGGGAAAAGACACTCTTCAGGGCAGTCAATGCAGCTCTGTACATAACCATAACACAATAGCAGACAGACATTAGGCCTGTATATGCTAAGCTGCATCCCACCACTATCTGATATTCTCCTGCAGCAAGCCTTCAGCCACTGCATTCTGCAAGGCACTCCATCAAGATACATACCAGCTACAAACAGTCTGCTAGTTTATTTTATTTATTTATTTTATTTAGACAGTTTTGTATACCGCCTTATCCTTCAATTAAAGCTGTCACAACACGGGGGCGGAGCCTAATGTCCAGCGGGTAAGACGCTTCGCGCTGAAGCTCCCGAGAGGCCTACTCAGAATCCTGACTTAATACCTATACAAACTTAATATTTTGCTCCGAACTTACCGGGGTACCTCGGGGGGATGGCGGCCCATAAACCAGCGCGCTTGGACTTCGGGTCTCCTTCTTCTTCACACGGAAAACGCTCCAAAACAGAGGTGTCTTCCCCACAGAAGATGGTTCCACTTCGTGAAAACCCCGAAATGCACCTGGAGATTTTAGAGGAAATACGCAGCGTGAAGGAACTGGTGCAGTCCAACGGAGAAGCGCTTCGAGCCCTGCGAGAAGACTTCGGAGTGCTCCAGGACCGACTTGAAAGTCTTTCACTACGGCAGGACAACATGGCGGGGGTCCTCGACTCGCACGCGGTTCGCTTGGGCAACCTGGACAAGGCTGAGCGCCAGATACAGCATCTTCAAAAAGAGTTAGAAGATAGCAATAATCGAGCCCGTCGCAACAATGTGAGGCTCATTGGAATACCGGAGGGGGCGGAAGCAGGAGATATAAGAGAATTCCTGCTCAAAACTCTTCCCTCCTTGCTGAAGATCACTTTTCATAGAGATCTGGAAATCGATCGAGCACATCGTGTTCCTACCCACATGGCTCTAAACCGAACGACCCCCCGGCCTATTATCTTTCGATTACTACGATATCAACAAGTGGAACAAATTTTAAATGCTGCCCGGGCGAATCATCATCTGGAATTTGAAGGTCATAAAGTCTCCTTCTTCCCTGATTTGGCAAAGCCCACAGTTGACCGTCGGAAGAGACTCCTTGCTTTTCGCCCTCGACTTCAACAGCTACAGGCTCGCTTCGGCCTGTTGTATCCAGCGAAGCTCCGAGTGACTCTCCACAACCAAACTAGGACATTCGAAGATCCTGATCTACTATCAACATTTTTAGACTCCAAAGAAGCAGAGCAGATGCGCTAAATCCAACAACTTGGACTTATTATCTGCCGGCTCTGTCCGCCATTTTGAAGGGCCCGACGCAGTGGTCATAGCTAAGCACAGAGACTACCTGGACTTTCTTTCTTTCTTTATATGACTTTTTTGGTCTCCTATCCCTCCATGATGTGTGCCTCGGTCGGATTCGGAGCACGCACAGTTATACAGGTTATATGTTTTCAATTTCGGCCTTCTCTGGGGTTTCTCCCCGCAGACACATGGTCGCCAGTAATTTCTGGGGTTCTGCTTCTTCTCTACCGCACCGCGGTTTTTCTTTTTTAATGTGGGGCGCTTCATTGTATTACATTAGCTTATTTTCTTTCATGTCATGTGTACAGCCAGATACAGTTAATGTGAGGGACATTGTGAAATTATGTGCGCTATCATGCTCAGAATTTTTAACCTTTCTGAATGGCCTTATGTAAGATCTTATCACTTAATGTAAAAGGCATCAATAGTCCAATCAAAAGAAAGAAAATCCTTAGCTATCTTAGCCATGAGCATGCTGATTTAGTGTTTCTTCAGGAAACGCATCTAAACTCTGCTGAAACACTGAAACTCAATGCTAAGCCTTACATGGTGGCTGCCTATTCCCCCGCCGTTTCCAAACGATGTGGGGTAGCCATTCTGGTTAAGAAGTCTTTGCAAGCTACTGTAATGGATACTAGCTCTGATAAGGAGGGTAGATGGGCCCGTGCACATCTTAAGGTTGGAGATAGTGAATTCACGTGTATTTGTATTTATGCCCCGAATGTGGACAACCCTGCTTACTATGCAAGTATTGCGCAGTTGGCACAGGCCTCTGCCAATACTCCATTAATACTTGGTGGCGATTTCAATCAAGTGCTAGACCCTTTGATAGATAGACAACCGCCTAGAACGAGTAGTCCACCCAAGAGTCTTGCTACCCTTACAGCTCTGATGCAAGATCTTGCGTTAGTAGATATATGGAGGCTGCTTCACCCCTCCGACTTAGAGTTCACCTTTTTTTCTGCCCCCCATCACTCACAATCTAGAATAGATTTCTTTCTCATTTCCAAAGCACTGATTTCTCAAGTGGACACGGCTAGGATTCATCCTCTCCATATTTCAGATCATGCTGCCATATCTTTATCATTACATGTCACTATGCGAGACAATTCTCCCCGAGCTTGGTTTTTTGATAGATCCCTACTAGATCAAAAAGATTTTCAGGTTGATATAAAGGCCGCTATCCAAGATTATTTTCATTTTAACTCACCCCATGACACAGCGAGCTGGGCTTGGTGGGAGGGTTTTTAAGGCATCTATCCGTTCAACTATAACCAGCTATCAAATTCGACAGGGGAAACAAAGAAAGCAACACTTACTGATTCTAGAGCAACAGATACAAGCTGGGGAGCGTCTCCTCACGTCCCGTACTGACCCATGTATTTTACTCCGTTTACAACGCCTGCGTTTTCAATACAATCAGCTTTTGTATACTGCTGCTGCTAAAAATATTGAATCACAACAAGGGATATATTACCGGGAAAATAACCGTGATGGCAAATTGTTAGCAAATGCCCTGAAAGGTCAAAAAGAAGCCAAGCGTGTTACCGCTCTCCGTAATCCGTCTGGTGGGGAGCTTGGTCACTAAAGATACAGAAATCTTAGAACTCTTTCGTGATTTTTATACTCGGCTTTATCGATCTGAATGTGATTTTGAGCCAGATGTATTTGAACGATTACTTTCAGGGGTACAAAGACCGACCCTATCTGACGAAGATAGAGAGGCCATGGACAAACCATTCACTTTATCAGACCATCATTCTGCAATCAAGAGATGTGCCACAGGTCGAGCTGCAGGCCCAGACGGTCTCCCTGCTGAATTCTACAAGACCTTTCACGCTGACTTAGCTCCAGTTTTGAAACTTTATTTTTCTGCTCTGGCCGAGGAGGGATCTCCTTCTGGGTCCTTTTCAATGGCAAATGTAGTAGTTTTTGAGAAAGAGGGGAGAGACCCGCAAACTAAACAGCTAATTATCGTCCAATTTCCCTCCTAAACGCGGACTATAAAATATTTGCCACCATTCTCTCCACCCGGCTCTGATAGGATGTCTACCTTAATACACCCAGATCAATGCGGTTTCATTCCCGGTAGATCAACTGCTGACAATGCTCGGACTCTATGTCATGTACTGACTGCCGCAGTTAATCTTGATCGCCCATTTGTTGGCCTCTCACTTGATGCTGAGAAGGCCTTTGATTGCTTAGAATGGCCCTTCCTGTTTGCAACCCTCCGCTGGTACGGATTCGGAGAAGGTTTTCTCCGTTGTCTCCGCACCATGTATGCACAGCCTACAGCCAGTATCTGTGCTAATGCTTTAAAGTCTCAACCATTTCCCCTTCAACGCGGTACTCGCCAGGGATGCCCACTGTCTCCACTTCTTTTCGATCTTGCACTTGAACCCTTAGCTTTACTAATCCGGCAATCAGAGGAGATTCATGGAGTCCCCTTCTCTCATAGGGAAATCAAAATTTCAGCATATGCTGATGACCTTATGCTCTTTGTCTCTCTAGACTCAGTGCCGGCTGTCCTAGAGCAAATAGGTAAATATTCACAACTTTCGGGTTATAAGATAAATTGGACCAAGTCGGTAGCCTTTCCACTAAATCCTCTGCTTCATCAGGCAGATATGCAACCCTTTCCCTTTTTATGGCAACCTCGCATGGTCAAATACCTTGGGGTTCACTACTGCTCTCCTTTGGAAGACACTATATCCTTTAATGCCAAAGACTTAACCTCTAAGGTCCGGGCGCTTACTCACCGTTGGACTCCTTTAACACTTACCTGGTGGGGTCGCCTAGAAACCATAAAAATGATGATTGTTCCTAAAGTGAATTATATTTTAGAAATGTTGCCCTGTCTCCTACCTCGACGTACATATAAAGATATAGAGGGCCTTCTGACTAGATACTTATGGCAAAACAAGACACCTAGGATAGCGAAACATAAGCTGCAAGCAGATAAGGAAAATGGGGGTGTCAGATTCCCTGATTTCCTGAAATACATCAATCTTTTCTTCTCAAACAAGGGCGCTCGTTGGCTGGAAGATCTAGCACCGAGTAGACCTGTGTGGCTAGATATAGAGGAGGACCTTTGCAAACCGATTCCTCTTACTTATCTCCCTGGTATGACTCTCCCATCAGACTCCCACTATCCACCAATGCTTTTAGACACTTTAGGTGCCTTTAATACTCTTATGCAATCTCTAGACTCCCGACTCTGTCCGTTAGACAGGCTCCCGCTTTGGTACAATACTCGATTTCAAATACAAAATAAACCGATGGCGTGGAGCCCCTGGTACACTAGGGGCATTTGGATCCCTAACCAGTTGTTCCATGGTGGTCGCTGGAAAACTTTTAGCGAATTGCAAATTGAATTTGGTCTCCCAGCGAAACACTACTTTCAGTTGGTGCAACTTCATCATTGTCTTCGGAGTGCTAAGGTGCTCCCGCCATCGGAATCCCCTACCCAAGGATTGTCGGAGACTATCCGATCTATCGGGAGTTCACCGGGTATAGCATCTAACTTTTACAAAACCTTATGTAATGCCATAAACAGAGGTACCCCTATAGCACAGAAAGCATGGGAGCGAGAATTGCATGTAACTTTGACCCCGGAGCAATGGAGCCTCGTCTGGAGTAGAGTGACACGGGTTTCCCGATCCGCCTCACTCACTCAGACACTCTTCTTTCTAGCCCACCGGTGTTTCTATACTCCTGACAGATTAGCCAAATGGAACACCACTCAGGGCAATAGCGGTTGGACATGCCATGCGGCCATTGGTTCACTACCTCATGTTATGTATGAATGTCCCGCACACAGTATTACTGGCGTCGGGTCTGGGGTCGTATCCAATCTATTTTGCACTTTCAAGAGCCCCTTTCTTGGAGGATAGTGGGACTCCGCTCAGCTGCGGGGATCCCCTCTCTTCCAAAAACGGCTTACTTCCTTTTAGACTTTATGCTGGGCATCGCTATTTCCCTAATTACGAAATACTGGAAAAATAGCTCCCATCTGAGCCCCAATGAATGGTGGAATCAGGTCTGTCTCTACAGTAAATATGAACAAATACCTCGTATGTTTGCTTCTTCCGTTCAGACTCCTCATCATCTGTCTAAATGGAAGATGCTCAATGACTATGTTCACACTGCTAAATGCTCTCATCTGACTGTTTAAATTTGTATAAATTTCTGTCCCATGATCATTCTGTATCGCAGATACTATTTCTGTTCGTTTTTATTGAAAATCACTGTTGTTTAGACGCGCTCACCTGCTGATATTGTCGGCTTAGAGAAGACGCCTGGGGGTGGGGGGTAATAGGGTTTGCTTTTCCTTATTGTATACTTGTTTTGTCTCCTTTGGTGTGTTGTTTCTTTTGTTTGTTGCAAAATGAAAATAAAAGTTTAAAAAAAAAAAAAAAAGCTGTCACAACACAATTGGGGGATACATTTAACATGCAGGGATATGAGACACATACACTAATACTTACAGGGAACATGGGCAATGGAGGATTAAGTGGCTTGCCCAAGACCACAAGGAGCATCTGTGGGACTAGAAACCCCAGTCCTTCCAGCCCAAGGTTGCTGTCCTCTAGTGAGATTTGAACCCCCAACCTTCCAGCCTGAAGTACCTTGCCCCAACCACTAGGCTACTCCTCCCTCATTAGTCCATAATGCATGTTCCTGGTGGAAATGCATGCATCCAGAACTGGGATGGCAGCACACACACAACAAAGCATATAAGTCAGTGACTGGGCCCCAAAAGAAAACCCATAAATATCACATGGAAAAAATGCTATATAGCACTATGGGGGTGCCTAGCCATGCTGTGGTCACTGCACAGTCAGGGTGAGAGTGATCTCCCAGCAGGACATACTGAGGTCACCCTATCTGTGTAGGTGGTGGCCGGGCACTAAAATGTCCCAGTCAGTGCCCTATGCCCTGTGCAGATGCACCCTGGCCAGGCCACCCTGTCCTGGCTATACCCATGGTACCTTGCTCCTCATTATGCACAATGGCAGCCCAATACTGGCAACAGTGCTGGCAGAGTGGGCTGTGGAAGGTGTTTTGCATACCATCACACACTGTATAGACATGACAGACCCTCCCACACCTATGCCAGCATTTGTGCTACTATAAGAGTATTTCAGGCAAGCCATACCCCACAACACCAGTCCTGTGCACAGTACAGGCATGGATATGGTACGCAATAGCTGTTGGGGGTCACTCCTCCATGTTGTGAAATAACACTTGTCAGAGAACCAAGACCGAAAGCACACACCGCAGACATCAGAATGATTGGTTATGATGGATCTCTCACAATGAGCAAACTGTGCTTACGTAGGAATTGTTATCTGCCATTGAATCCTAGGAAACGTTTTGATAGGTGTGTACCGTATACCCAGGTGTAGGGTGGCATTGCCTGGTATGCATGTGGTAGTATTGGGAGATGCACGACAAAGGGACACACACGTCCTGCCTCTCAAGGAGGCATTAGCCAATGGGCCCTGTGGGTGTGTCCTGGTCCCCTTTTTGGCCTGCTGCTTTAACGGCAAAAAAGAAAAGGGGTTCCCAACCCCAGTCCTGGTGTGCCAAGCACGGTTCGGGTTTCGCATGCTGTCCCCTCATGATATGCCATGAGCTACATCATCTGCATACCATGGGGGTGGGTGCATGAGATATGCAGCACAGGCATCTTTATTAGAGGCAGCATGGAAACCAGAATGGTGATTGGCCCTCCAGGACTTCATTTTGGATACTCTGCTCTAGGTAATGTGCCTAGTTTCTGGTGTCATGTGCTCGGTGTGGTAAAATATAGGCGATTGTTACCCAGGCGTATGTCTCTCCAGCAATAAAGGTTTGTCCTTACTATCACAGTTTAGTAGTGGGAAAAATATGTGGACTGGATTTGGCAGTAGCCCAACCTCTGGGATTTGAAACCCTGTGACGCTTCTGTTCTTGCATTACACTGTCTTGTGTGCACTGCAATCCACTGTGTTGCCACAGATATGTTTCTGCATTCCCTGGGGAGTCCATGACTATACATCCCGACAGAGACTGTCCTGTTGCAGTGGTACGGTGCCAGCCTGCACAGGCCTAGGCCCACTGTCTGCTGTGGCTAGCATCACCACTGCCCCCCTCCACCACCCACCTGTAGCCTTCCGCCAAACATTGCTGACATGTCCTCATCCCTTAGAAAAAGCATATTCCCTGATTGATGTGTGGCCTAGTGCCAGGACTTTGCATTTGGGGGACACGTCTGTAAGGTACTGCCCATTGTTATGGTGTGTGTGCGCGTGTAGGGGTAAAATAGAGTGTTTGAACCATGGCTTATGTTCTCTGCATACATGAGTGTCCTTACTATCTCTGTTTAGTGGTGGGTAAGACTATGGGGACTGGGTCAGGCAGGAGCCCCAGCTGGGAATTTGAACTTGTACCCTCTGGTCCTACAAGGGCAACTGGCTGTGTGCTGCTGCACCATATACTGTGGCCACAGAGACAGGCAGTCCCTGGCGAAGAATAGGAAACCTGACCTGGACGTGTCAGAAAACCCCTGCGTCTGCACCAATTTTAGCTCTGTGGACTCATTTCACCTTCATATGGAGACAAAAGGTGGAACATAAACCTCATAAAATGACCACGAAAAAAAGGGAAAAAACCCACTACCAAGCTGGGCACATTGATATTGCAAGGGGGCAACATTAACAACCACTCCCAGCAAAGCTCCAAAAAAAAAGAAATGATGGGGTTTGGAAGGGTCTAACGGACCGTAGACCCTTCCAAAAATCAGTTCTT